>JBANRG010000056.1:0-412440 GCA_037954225.1 Stygiomarasmius scandens
TAATCAAAACCAATTAATCACTAGTGTACTAACCGAAATTCAATTTCCCATCAGTAGCAGATTTTTATTACGAGGCCGGAGCTTTAGCGAAGTTCTCGTTCTTGCTAAACCTCGACCTGCGGCATGTGGTTGTGTCGAAAACGACTGCCGTCCCCATTAATCGAACTTGTGTAATAGCAATTACGAGACGATATAAATGGAACTCGTAATTTTTACGGCCTCGTAATAGCCACGCGGAGCGGTGGCCCACTCCTTTTTCATCAGCAATAGCAACAGTGGGCTCCAGTCATATCCTCATTAAATGTCGTCGAAGTTTTACCAATGTAGGTATAATTAATGATATGTATATCAAGTCTTATCATTATACGTACTGACCAAATGATGACACCTTTTTGATCGGCATTGGCATTGTTCCCAAGGATTGCGGCGAGGCTCATGGCACTTGCCATACGTAAGGATATACACCTTATTTATCGTTAACCCTCGCTGCGCGGGGTGGTCCCCGACTCTCTGTAGCACAACCTAAGTTTAACAAAAGCAAGCCCAGTACACTACAAATCAGAAGGATATTCTAACAAAAACTGTATTCCATAGTCCTTCAAAGCCGCCAATTGCCAGTGCTCCAAAAACGGTTCCATTCTGGCACTCAACAATTTACTAACCCCAACTCATTTGTCGATATTTTCAGGCCGACACCATCACCTAGGAGGAATAAAGGCTTTCAAGCGGAGGAGTGGTGCTGTCAAAAAAACTCCACTTTTGAATTGATCCTTACATAAACTCATACCGTGGGAATTACACCGAGCCCAACCCCAAACTTAAAGTAAGTTTAAGTTAGTTCTTTCTTTATGAGAGTCGGGGATTAGGCCGGAGGTTTACCGACCTTGGGCATGTGGCAGTGTCGAGATCGAGTGCCATCCCTATTTATTGAATTTGTGTCACAACTATTACAAAATATCATGACATTTCGTACGCCATTGACCTTAAATTTTGTGTAACGCGGAGCAGTGGCCCACCTTTTTCCTTCACTTAATGAGGACGAGACCTTATGAACCCGGCCTCGTAGTCGGCTATTGCCTTCAGCATTGCAGGCACAGAGCCAAAATGATCCCACTGACATACTCAAATGACTTCCCAAAAGGGTCTAGTAGTATGGGACCCTTCTTACTAAATTCGAGCACAGCGTATGGCTAGCTCTGTTTGGTAAGTAATTTGAGATGCCAGCACATATGGTATTATTTATATCATATTACTACGGTCATCTATGACCATTTCGGGTGGCGAAATTTCAATCACGTCTAGCTCACTCAACAATTGAGCGAGCTAGATGTGTAACTGTACAAACACCTTACTTTTTGTGGATAACCATAATCTTTTCAACAAGAGTATTTGTCCCTCATCTTATCGCTATCGGCGGAAGCCCTCTAGTGTAAAACACATATCAGTGAAAAACTGTCTTATTGAGCTTCATGTCCATTTCGGATGTGACGAACTTGGCATTACGAGGCCGGAAGTTTACCGAAGGTCATCCTTACAAAACTCGAGCTAACTGCCAGCTTTCTATTGGTATTTCCATTTGGAAAGTGACAATGTGAAATTATTCAAATCATTGGCATACTCAATATCAATTTGGCATCTTATTCACGGCCTCGTATTTGCCATGCGAAGCAATGGTCCACTCCTTGTCACCAACCAATTCAGTTGCAATTGAGTAGAGCTCCCCATTTGGATGTTGGAGCAGTGAGATTCCTGAGATCGACGATTGGATTCTGCTAGCTTGCTCTCGCCTAGCGCTCTACTCTATGTTGTATCTACCTAAAGCTATTGACAAATATACACAGACAACCCCTAGTCCTCACGGAATCCCCCTCTCCATGTGCCCCCTTAAAAAAAACCAGCAATGTCCTCGTCGCTCAATGCTCTTCTTCCTTTTCTCTCTTTCTGAACAGCCTTAACCTTCTAGCATGGTACATCCCTTCCATTGGCTTGCCCTCTAATGTTTCCAGTGTGTATGAGTTTTGTAGCTTCTTCACCACCTTTCTAGGTACTGACCATTTCAGTGTCAGCTTCTTTTCCGTTTTGAACGTGTAGTCCAAATCGCTCCTGTACACCTGCACCAAATCTCCCGTTTCAAACACCACTTCCTTTCCTGTCTGTTTCACCACTCTTTTATCAAATGCCTCCTTCCTTTTCAACCCATGCCTGACCATCCTCTCGTACCCATCCAACTGTTGTTGTGCTACATACGCTGCTTGTACTGCTATGTCGTTTTCTGATAATATCGAGGTTGCCGCTTCCAGTGGTGTCTTTTTCATGTCTGCTACTATGCCCATCAGCAACTCTTTGGGTTTTAATCCTCTGAATGCCTTAATGGGTCTAGCATTTACCAACACTGCTTGGTCCAAGTATTCCGGCCATTTGCTGGGTAGTGTCTCCCACGTCATGTCCCAAAATTCTGCAGAGTCTTCGCTGAGGTCTGGTGCTACCAGCCTTTTTAGCACATATAGTAGTATTTTGTTAGTCCCTTCCACTAGTCCATTGACCCATGGGGAATATGCTGGTGTTATGTGGTGTTTGATTCCTCATGCATCGCAGAATTCTTGAACTGTTTTGTTCTTGAAATGCGACCCCCATCAGACATGAATGTTTCTGGTGGAAAATAGCCCATAACGATAGTGTTCATGCTGTCGACCATGGTTTTTGCTGTGCCATGTGTTTTGAATTTGTTTGCCCAAACATGTTGCAAAAAGGTGTGGATGTAGACTCCCACTGTATGGTATCCTCCTTTTCCTTTTGACATTGACAAGTAATCGCCCACTATGAGCTCGAACAGGTGTCTTCTTGTGATTGGATCTAGCAGTGAGTGTAGGTGAGTTCCTCTGAAATTTTTGCACTTCCCACATAACTTTATCCCTTCCACAATAGACATGTCCAACCCTGGACTCCATATCTTCTCCATCAACACCATCTTCACTCTTTCTCTTCCCCAATGTCCTCCGTCTTCACGCTGCTTCTTCGCCCATTCTACCACCTCTTTCTTTGTAATGCACTCTACTCTTGCTGGTACTCATGCTCCGCTTCTCTTTCCCACTCTCCATAACTTCCCGTCCTCTATCATATACTCTGTCATTCTGTGTCTTGCCCTCCTCTTTGACTTGTAGTTCCCTGCTACCTGTATTCCCTCTATTGCCTCTATCACTTCTACCAGCATCTTCTCGTCGCTGAACCTGTTCTTGAGTTCTTGGTATTGGCTTTTTTGTATGTCAACCCCAAACAGATCATTCATGAGCCCTCTACTGACTTCCCAATCCTCATTCACTGTCCATTCGCTTCTGTCTCCGTCTTCCCTTGGTCTTCCTTCCCATTTCCTGCTTAACCCATCTGCAACTACGTTTATCCTTCCTGGTATATGCCTTATGTCCACTATCCAGTAAGACATGATTCCGTCTCTCCATCTCACATGCACTGCATTCAGCTCTTTGTTGTTCAAGACGTCTCTTAATGCTTGGCAATCCGTTTCAATCTCTACTGGGAAGCCCCAGATAATATCTGAAAACTTGTCTAAAGAGAATTTGAGCGCCACAAATTCTAATAGGAATGGTTTATACTTCCTTTCTGCCAGCGATGTGCGTTTAGAGGCGAACGCTATTGGGAACCATTTCTCTACCTCTGTCCCATTCTTCTTCTGTACTTTGAACGTCTGCGTTAGCACTGCTGCAAAACCTTCCTTACAGCCATCTGATGTGACTATGAAGTTGGATCCATCCCACTTCAGCACTCTCAATACTGGTTCCTTTGTCAATGCTCCTTTCAACCCCACGAAAGCTTTGGTATGTTCTATCTTCCACCTCTCTTTCAGCTTGTGATTCTGCATTGCTGTTCTCCACTGATTTTTACTACCTGGCTTTGGCACTACCACTCCTTTACCAGATCTCTTAACGGTCCTTCAATCCTCGTGTAGTTCTTGACCAAGTCCCTGAAGTGCCCTGTCAATCCTATAAACAGTGACAGATTGAGTGCATCTTCTGGTACCGGCCAGTCTACTATCACTGTGAGTTTTGCTGGGTCCATTGTTACTCCTTTCTTGCTAACTTTCCCACCTGCGAAGATCCCTTCTTCCATGAAAAATTCTGATTTTGATGCTGAGAGTGACAGGTTCGCCTCCCTGACCTTGTTGAAAATTTTCCTCAGCTTCCCCATCATACCATCAAAGTCGTCTGCTGCTGCTCCCCCATCATCAACAAATAGCTCCATCGTTCCGTCTCCAATTAGCTCTGACAGCTTCGTTGCTGTCATGTGTGTGAATGATGATGGTGCTCCTGTGAGTCTGAATGGCATTCTCTTGTACCAGAAATAACCCTTTCCCTCTATGTAGAATGCTGTGTATGGTCTTGATTCCTTGTCTACTTCTATTGCATAGAATCCTGACATGAAATCAAACAGTGATAGCCAGCGATGTCTGCTCAGCATTTGCTGTTTGGCTCGTATATCTCCTTGGGGCATGGGTGCTATTTCCGTTAATAGGTGTGTAGTCGATAGAAGGTGAAAACCAACTAAGACCACAAGTAGTGTGTAGTTCGGGTGTGTTTAAGTATAAAAATACTTTGAGTAGTGAATTTAGATGCAGAGCCTTCGGAGTGAACACCTGAGTGAAATAACTAGTACCGAAGGTAAACTAGTAGGACAGTTCTTTTAAATGTGACGTGTTTTAAAGACAAAAGTCTAGGGAAATAGCTTCGGGTTGTGCAGTAGCTTCGGATTTTTATAACAGCTTCGGATTTTTATAACAGCTTCGGATTTTTATAGTAGCTTTGGACTTCTGTATAGCTTCGGGTTTTTATATGACTTCAGATTATGATAGAGCTTCGGATTGACTTCAAATAAAACTTCGCTTCGCTTCAGTATGAACTTCGATAGAGAATCTACTTCGGTCGTCGCTTCGCTTCGGACAAACTTCGTACTTCTTAGCTTCGCAAAAGTAATTTGTGCTCTGGACTCTTCTGTATATTTCCCCCTGAACCAACTAGAGTACCACTAGTAACTATAGCCTTAGGATATAATCCCAAAGCTGAGTATGTATGGGTGACTGGTTAACTATCTAAGGTACCTACGGTATTTATGGGTTCAGGAAATATTAGATAAGTAAAACTGTACAGTTGCAAACCACGCTTCGGCAATGGATCGTGTCAGCGTAGCTGAGTTGACACCTTCGGATAACTGTGTCGCAGTAGATAACCATTTGTAAAGGGATAGACTTTCCGAAGCTTATAATAGTGTGCACGCAATCGCCTTCGGAGTGTAATGACCATTATAGAGTTGATCCTTTGGTGAATGGAGTATGCGTAGGGTGCTAGTATAGCGTACCCTAGCATAGAGTTATGAACTGCTTAGGCATATTATAGTAGGAACTAGACTATAGTCCTTTGGATATAACAGGGGAAAACGCGCAAATTAGTCTGTAGAACTATAACAGGTGTATCACCATGTACTTGTTGACTTCTGTGAAGTTTTGGCATATTCTCCACTTTTGGGGTTTGTCTGGCCTGCTCGTGTCTCCGCTGCTATCAGATTCAGGTCTTGGTGGTAGGTCCTCATGTACTGATGGTAAGCCCCATTGTATGCACTGGTCATTCACTCTGTGCCATAGTTCTTCCAGAGTTAACCCTCCTCCCTCGTGTGCCTTCTTTGCCAGCGTTGTTGGCAATACGCACTTCACCTGGTCTGGCCTGCATTGTTCGATGATTCCCACTTCCAGTAGTTTGTTGATTTTTCCATATACAAACTCCCATTGTGATGGTGTGAATCATCTTTGTGCTGCTTTCTTCCTCATTTGGATGTTGTTTGGTATGTTTAGGTGGTGCTTGACTCCTTCCACTGCTCTGACCTCATTGACTGACAGTGCAAATATGTCTGTGTACTCTTTCAGCAACTCTTCTACTTTCTGCCGCTCTTCTGTCTCCAATCCTTCTCCAATTTTCACCAACTTCAATATCTCTTTCACCCTTGCTTCCTTGAATGTGCTGTCTGGACCTTGGTTTCTTGTGAACAAATTTGTTGGTCCATCGTTGTCTAGCGCTTCTGGTAGCATGTCAGTACCATACGGCTGGTCTAGTGGTTCTGTTGGTTCTACCAATAGTACTTCGGGTAATTGATCTATGAATTTCTCAACATTAGCGGCCTTTCCATTGCACTGAGTTGTTTCTGCAAAGACTCCCCTGAAGGGGGGTGCGTTACTTCCCCCCAGTGAGCTTGCATGCTTTTTCTTTCTTTCTGTCTTCCTCCTTTGCTGCTCTGCCTTCTTGGCCTTTTCTCTCTCCTTTCTTTCTTCCTCTATCTTCCTCTTCCTTTCTCTTATCTCCTCCTTGATGCCTCTTCTTTTGTTTCTGCTCCCCCATCTGTAACATCTCCTACTTGCCTTTCCTTTCCATTCCTTTCTCCAATATTCTCTTGCTCTTCTCTTCTCTTCTTTTTTCAGCTTCTCTTGTAACATTTCATCTTCTCTTCTTCGCCTCGTCCTATATTCTTCTGGTAATTTGAATACGAATGAATACCTCGATTCTCTTGTTTCTTGGCTCGTGGTGTCCTCATGTTCTGTGATAATTTTGGTGGGTATTAATTCATCAAATGGTAATTGATCCCAAGGTACTTCCCTGTCCTGTGGGGCATCCGACTTCTCAGAAACCCCACTTGGTGCCCACGTTTTTTGTTCTTGTGCCAACTCCCTTGTTTCACACTGTTCTTGCACTCTTTCTATCTCCTCCTCTACTTCTTCCACAACTGCTACTCTCTTTGCTTCCACACTCTCTCCTAACCCTTGGTTGAAAATGGTTTCTGCATTCTTCCCATCTGTTACGAGTATTGTGTCATTTTTGTACTCGTGTTTTGCTTTGAATTGTTCCAGAAGTGGTTTTCCGAAGAGTAATTCCCAACTTCCGCCACTGTCAAAGACTTCAAATGAACCTGGGACTTCTAGTCCTTTTAGGTTTACCGTTCCCAACCAATTGGCTTCTGCAGGCACTATTACGCCATTTGCCATTCTCATCTTCATCAACCTTCCCCATCCTCCTATCTTCCCTTTCAAATTCTGATACAGCTGCGTGTCTATAGTGGCTACCATTGCTCTGTCGTCTACTAGTGCTGTTGTGTATTCTGTTGCTTGTTGCTGCTTGTCTATCAGTTTGATGACTGTTCTGAAGGGTTTACTGGTTCGGCTTAGGATACTTTGGACTGTGTGTGTTGATAACATTGTCACTGTTATTTGTTGGAATCATTGATTTACATTTCTATCAGAATTCATTTTACAGCTATTGTTCTAACCCATATGCTACATAACAGCTTCATACTTCTTGATTATCAGGGCAGTCATCTATTGCCATTTGCTGTACTACACCATAGGTTTTATTGTTCTTTGTTCACACTGATTTAGTTACTCTAGTATAAATATTAGGTAGAAATCATGTAGTACCTCATGCAATTGCTGCGAGCTCAAAGCAAGCGCAATACAGATTATACTCAGCTCTCTATTATGTGGTCCAAGACATAAATCTCTTATTCTTACACCATTGCATATTTCAATGGGCTTATTCTTACATTATTTGCATATACAGGGTTTGTAGAGTCCTTTCCTTGGGTTGTACAGTCACCATTTACTCTGTTGACCCTTCCCCATTTCCCAGATTGAAGCCAGCCAACATCCAGTCATAACTCTTCTCTTCTCCGACCATGTTCACTCCAACTCCTACTCCTGTTCCTGTTCTTCCCAACTCTCTTTGTACAAATGCTCTCCAGTGTCCTTCTTGGCTTGGAATTGTCGTGGTCAAGTTACATGGCATTCCTCTACTGTGATAGTCTTTCCCACATTTGAAACACTCCCCGGACCCTGGCTTCTGTTCCTGGTGCATACAGGTACACCATGTTTTCGTTGAACTTTGCTCTACCCCATTTCTCGATGAACTCCCTCAAATCTTTCTTGTATGCCTCCACTCCTTCTCCACTACTGGGCTTTTGCATGTACACATTTATGTTGTTCCTGAGCATGACTTTTTGGGCGTCATTTTAGTTGCTATTATACAGATATGATCTAAATGTAATTTTTTTATAATCTTTGGAGGGGTTGTATATACTCAAAAGATTATTACAAGCTTGGTAATTATTGTGGCATATTGTTTATATACTTATAAGCTGGTTATAACTGCTTATAATGACTGCATAGATTATAAGGAGATTATAATCTATAGAGTTTTGCTGTCATTTATACAGCTAATATACCAACAAGCAAATGAAATGGCTTTAATTTTTACCATGGAAGATAATAAACATAATTTACAAACAATACTTATTGCATGAGGTTACCCTATATATTGCATTAAGTGCCCAGTTGTATATGCAGCCAGATGGCCCAGCAGGTTAATTGCCTCTCTTCTACAGATCTGTAGAGGTTGGGTGTTTAATTCCGGCAAGTGGCAGACTATAAGAACAGTTATCCAAAGTTGTGCATCAATAGATTCAACTGTTTTTATTTCTTTGAAACTTTTAGTTTATTTTTTTGTACCAGATTTGGGCATATATTTTTGGTAGATTATAACTCTATTGACATAAGTATGGACTGGTACAACCCTATTATAATCCAATTATAATCTACTAGAATGATTTTGAGACTTTTGGAGATTATGAGGATTGTAATAAAATGTCATTTTGTGTGATGAAGTTGATTAAAATATAACTGGCAAAAACCAAGCTCAAGAGAGCCCAATTTCAAGCAAAAAGTTGATTCATCTGAAATGACCATGTCATCTGGAACAGTCATAGATGACTGTAATCTTTTATCTTGGCTGGCCCAAAGGTCTACCAGTCATCAACCTGAAGATACTTCCATAGAGACTTTGTAATCATGTAATAGCCCATGTCCTTCATAGTTGGAGAATCACTTGAGGATTATTTCATATTCTGTGCAATCTATTTCTCCCATGTTTCTCCACAGAAGTCTATGAAAGAAAGGGGCCATCAGTTTATGAGAGTTCAGCTCCCATAAGCATGTGTGTCCTGTACTTGCTGCTTGCCGGCCAGTTCATTTGACCTACAGTGGTGCCCAAATATAAGTAACCAAACAGATCAAATTTCAATCTATCAGCAACCATTTAGTCTGTGCAAGTCTGAATAGGGGTTTGGTAAGGCATGGGAAAATAATTTGGACAAAGCAGATCCAGCTGGAAGGTACAGATGTAACAGCAACACAGTCTTGTATGCAACTGTTTTTACCTGTAAAAATTATAGGGAATATCTAGTAGCCATAAAACCAATAAAATAGTCCTTGTCATTCATGCAATTTCAATGACATAGTTACCACTTTTTCAATGATGTCATAGCATGATGCTTGTTGTGTGTTCACCTCATGTCACTCTACCTTGACAGCTGTAACCACCTTTCAGTATCTCTCCCAATAAAGGAGGAAGGCCGTCGCTTCATGCGGCATGTATGAGGCTGAGAATAATATGAGTCAATGCCGTCTATTTATTGTCAAATCAGCATTAGCGGTGGTTCAGAGAATTCATCCGAGCTTACTCAACAAATTTGACAAATTGAGAACTTGATAAGATTACAATTTACCAAATGGAGATCGGGCAAGGCATGCTAAGCGATGGGGTTGAGTAAAGACGAGACCTCATAAATTCGGCCTTGTAATATTCATAACATCCTGCCACATCTTACACCCACCAAATGAGCTTGAATTGTACATAGGGGCTGTAGTTGTGACAGAAACCAGTGTCTGGTTACAATAGCATCAAAATGAGAATAAATGACCTCAAGTTTACCTAGTCATGGCCAAGGGCTGTATCAGGTACACGAACCATTGTTGTTATATATATGATTACATACTACTTTAGCACATGATCTTCGTCGACGTATACACGTCGTCTTATCTTTTCTCCTCCTCATCCTTTCACGCTCTCCGTGTCAGCCTGAGGAGGTATGTATACTCTTTATATTCTTCTTATATTACATAGTACTGACTATACCTATTAGTTACTTACCTCCGGTGTACTTCTATAGGTATAGATGATCCTTTCACACTCTCCGTGTCAGCCTGAGGAGTTACTTACCTCTGGTGTACTTCTATAGGTTAGGATTTATAGGTTATGGGCCAACCTTTCTTTCCTTGACGAATTACCGACACGGAACCTTTTCCGGATCACCACCCCGCATCTGCGAGAATTTGCTGCCGTTGATCGATCACTGCGGTACCTCCATCGATTTTGAAAAGACCAATGGATATGTCGGGTTTTAACCCCGACGGATCTGCTACCTCGGGTCCTTTTGATGCTGCACATCCTACGGTGGCTGAAAGGGAGATTCCTCCAGTTCAACACCCTTTTTCCATCCCGTCTCCTCACTCTGCCGCAAATGTGCAGTTTTGCAACCACCTTAATGGTACTCCATTCGTTTTTTCGACTCCACGGCAACGGTCTGCATATGCTGAAGTGTCTCTGGGGTCTGCCTTCCAGGCATCCGCTTCCACTTCCAGAGATCGCCCACTACCCCCGGTTCCTCCGGCCACTGGAGCTCCAACTCCTTTGCCCGTACCTACATCAAACCAGACTTCTGGAGCATTTCCACTGCCTGTGACCTTGCCAGTACCTTCCGTTACTGACGATTCACAGTTGGCTTTCTTGAAACACTTCTTGCTTGGGGAGCAGTTTCATGCTCATTCTGCTCCAGCTCCGTCAGCGTATCTTCACAATGTCGGCGAACAGCTTTTTCTTGGTACTCGAGCACCTCTTAACGGTGCTCCTCATATTCCAGGTTATTCTCACCAAATTATCCAGACATCGCCTCCGCCGCCAATTCCTGGGCTGCCGTTGTCTGTATATGCTTCGCGTGCTTTCTCTCCAGCGTCAGTCGGTCACGGTACTACACCAGTCGGACCTATCAACCACCAGCCAATACATGCTCCTCTCGGACCGCAGTTATATGCGCCTGTTCCGACTTTGCCAATGCCACCTCAGTTACTGGATCGTTTCCGCTATCCCCTTCCTGCTATCGACAACACGTCTTTCCAAACTCAGGTTACGGTCGCAAAAACGTTCACTCATTTGAACGGGTCCGAGAATATTCTTGACTGGGATAACCAGATCTCTGGTGTTATCAGTAGTCTGGGTCTTACCGGTCACATTTGCGGACCTACCCCACCTAATGAGCCTGCAACTCACCTCAACACTCCGTATTTCCCTCCCCCACCTCTTACTCATGCGAGTGCTCATGCAGACTATGACGAACATCAATGTTGGTCTACTAATGATAACGCTGTTCGTACTCTTCTCCTTCTGCGTGTATCAGAAAGTGTTTGGAGTTGTTTACCGAAATACGTCAAGAACGGAAACCGTACCACCGCTAGGGAATTTTATGAGGAAATGCATCGTATTTGGGGACTTCGCAACGAAGCTCGCGCCGCTGTCACAGAACGGAAACTCTACTCATCGAAGGCTTCTTCTCTCCGCGACGTTACAGACTATGTCAAGACATACCGTACCCAGGTCAACATGCTCGACTTATGGCTACCTTTCTTGGACTGGTCTCGAGTCATCCGTCATTTCGGTGAGGGATTGCCGAGTGATTTGAATTTGATAGATTTGCGGAATGATGCTGAAAGCATTGCCAATATGGGAGTGTCCCGTTGTCAATGTTCTGATTTCGAGGACATCTTGAGTTGGGTCTCAGATCGAGTCATTTCGCGTCTGGCATCTTCCTCTTCCTCCTCTTCTGAAAACCGTTCCAAGAAGAGTAGGCATTTTCACTGGGCGACTGACAAGGATTGTCCGGATTGTTTGTGTTGTTTGGGTTGTGGAGGATGGCATAGAGTGCATGCGAAGTGTAATCATTGCAAGACCAATGGGATACCAGAAGGGACTTTCAATAGGCGTACGAAGACTAGTTCTACCTCCTCTGTCACGACTACCACTTCTACTTCAAATGCTGTAGCAGCCGTAGCTACCCCTGCTCCTAATACAACTGTTCTTGACTGTTATGCTGGGTGTCTACTAGACCATGAGCCCCTTACTCCCCTCGATGACCTGTCTTCGGCTTTCAGTGCAACTGAACTTCCTGTCTATGTCCAGACCTATGAGAGCCTCATAGATTCTGGCTGTACTCACCATCTCATTCGGGACATTGGAAACTTCATTTCTTATGATCCAGCTGGAAGCCGGAACGTGAAGACTGCGAGTAGTGGTATACTCACAACCCAAGGAAGTGGTACCTGCCTCTTTCAGACGCATACAGATTCTGGCATGGAAATTATTCTCCGGATGCATGGCTGTCTGCATGCACCTACTGCTCCTTTTAATCTTTTCTCTGCTGGTTGCCTCATCAAGCGAGATTTCTTTTTTACGCTCACGCATGAGGGTGGTTCCATTCATCTTCCCCCCAATATAACTACAGGTTCTGGAGAACGAGTTGTTTGGTCTGCGGATTATCATGATCGGCTATGGTTTCCTCGTGGATCTTTCTGTCCTTCGGAATGCTCTCATATATCTCTGGTCCCTAGCCAATCTACTGCGCCTCTCTACTCTACATCTGCGTTGGCTATGGTGAGTTTCATCTCTCCAACTCAAGATGGTGAACTCTGGCACCGTCGGCTCGGTCATGCTGGACACTGGCAGGTTAACAAGTTGCTGAAGGGGAACTATGCTACTGGTATTGAATGGAATGGCAGGGTGTCGGAGGGTCTCTGCCCTTCCTGTATTATCGGAAAGGGTACTGAGCATCCCTATGCTCATCACAGTAACCGTGCCGGTGCTCCGCTCAAACTTCTTCACATGGACACTTGTGGACCATACCCCGTGGTTTCTCCCCATGGCTCTTCACATTTTCATGTCATCTTGGATGATTTCACGAACTTTGCTTTTGGTACTGGTCTTCGCCGGAAGAATCAAGCTAGTCGACACATCAAATCCACCATCCCTGCTCTTGAAAATTCTCCTGTGGCAAAGGAGAACGAACTCACTGTCCGTTTCTTGCGTCATGATGACGCTATGGAATTTTTGGATCAAACTGTTGTTGACTGGCTGGCCGATCGAGGTATCGTACAACAATGCACGGCACCTTATGCACACGCCCAAAACGGGAAGGTTGAGCGATATCTTTGCACAGTTCAGGAGATGGCTCAGACTATCATCGCTGAGGCAGGTCTCCCTCCCCAGTTTTGGGAGGACGCTGTTCTCTATGCCATCTACACCCTTAATCGTCTCCCGACCACTACTCTACCCCGAGATATTACTCTGTTTGAAGCTCTGAACTGCAAGAAGCCTGACCTTTTGCACCTGTGCCCTTTCGGTGTTCAATGCTGGTTTCTGATCCCAAAGGAGCTTCAGCGAAAGGGTGGACCACGATATCTTGAGGCGATATTTGTCGGTTATGAGGAGAATAGAGTTGGTTGGAAGGTTCGCGATATCAATGGGAAGTACCATTTCAGTCGAGACGTGATTTTCAACGAGTCTGCATATGGTCGTTTGGGATCTCGTCATAAAGCTTCTTCTACTCCGGACTCTCCTCCCACTTCTGTCCTTGGCCCTAGGGACCCAATTATTACCCGTTCTGCAACCAGGGTTGCAGGTCCAAATGCAAACTCTCTTTTCCTGTCCATGTTCGCATCGATTCCCTCCTCTAAATCTATCTACGCACTCCTTTCCTCCATTGACATCGTCAACTCTATTGACAGACGGAATGAGTTTGTTAGCCTTGAGGATATGTATGCTTTCTTCTCTGTACCTTCCGATCCCATCATTCCCAAGTGTCTACCTACTCGTCGGATTTGGGATCTCAACTCTCCTCCCCCAAACTTTCGTGAGGCTTTAGCACGTCCTGACTCTGACCTCTGGCATGCAGCTATGTCTCGTGAAGTGGAGAGTCTTCGTCTTCTTGAAGTGGAGAGTCTTCGTCTTCTTGAAGTGGAGAGTCTTCGTCTTCTTGAAGTGGAGAGTCTTCGTCTTCTTGAAGTGGAGAGTCTTCGTCTTCTTGAAGTGGAGAGTCTTCGTCTTCTTGAAGTGGAGAGTCTTCGTCTTCTTGAAGTCTTTGAGCGGATTGATGCCTTACCCCCTGGCCATAAGGTGCTCCTTCTACAGTGGGTATTCGCGTATAAATACAATACCGATGGTGCCATTCTGAAGGGGAAGGAAAAGGCTCACATTGTCACTCGGGGCGATACCCAACGACCAGAGGATTATGGGCGGACCACTTCTCCAGTTCCTGATATCAACTCTATACGCTGGCTACTCGCATTTGCGGCTTCTCGAGATTGGTCTCTTTGTACTTTCGACTTCAAGACTGCTTTTTTGAACACTCCCCTTGAACACGATGTGTATGTACACCAAATTCCCACCTTTCCTGAGCAAGCTTTCCCCAGTGGATACTATCGTCTCCGCAGGGCACTTTATGGCCTTCGACAATCCGCATATGAATGGTACCGAGAAATCAGCACTTTTCTGCTATCACTTGGTTTCATAATTTGCCCAGCTGATGGGGGTGTTTTCATAGGACGATGGTTACCCACCGATCTTCCCGACATTCCTTTGCCTACCGGTCTCGTTGAACACATTATCATTCTTTGCCTCCATGTTGATGATGGTCTTTCCGCTCACAACAACGACCATATCTACAACTGGTTGGTTTCCAAAATTAAGGAGAAATATGGCCTCATGGACAATGGACCTGTCGGCATGTACCTTAGTATGCGTATTACCAGGGACCAACCTTCTCGACGGCTTTGGATATCCCAGTCCGTTTATGTCAACGAACTTCTAGAATCCTTTGGAATGTCTAATGTCTCACCCACTTCTGTCCCACTTCATCATCACATTCACCAACTCCCCTCTATACCTGATGGTGGCTTTCCTGAGGCACCGACGGAACCTGGAGCACTTCTGAAGTGGTACCAATCACTAATCGGATCCATACAGTGGTTGGCAAACGTATCACGTCCTGATCTCGTTTTCGCTGTTATTGCACTAAGCCAATTTAATTCTAAACCGACTCTTGAACAAGCCTTTGCCGCAAAAGGGGTCCTCCGATATCTCGCTGGTACTAGAACTCTTTCACTTCAGTATGGGGGTGACTATCGTTCTCTTCCCCCTGAAATACGCTCACATGATATCTCTGTGGGATATTCGGATGCTGACTGGGCCTCTGCTGAGGAAGATCGAAAATCTATTTCAGGTTTTGCATTCTTCATCAACAATGGACTTATTTCTTGGTCTTGCCGCCGTCAAAAGACTGTTGCGCTGAGCTCAACTGAAGCCGAGTACATGGCTCTTACACATGCGATGCAGCGAGCGCTTTGGATTCAAAGTTTTTCTACGCTACTTGGTTTCCCTACATCTTTACCTTTTATGCTTTTCTCTGATAACATGGCGGCGATAGAATTGTCGAAGGGCTATAATCTTTCTTCTCGCTCAAAGCATATCGATGTACGTTATCACTTTATCCGTTCTCATCTTACTTCTGGGGTATTTGGTCTTCACTGGACCTCCACACATACCATGCTCGCCGATATATTTACAAAGCCCTTACCTCGAGCGACACACTCCACTCACATTGCTTCGCTGGGGCTCGTTAAACTATGATTACCATTTTTCCTTTTATTCTTTTATTCTTTCCATTTAATTTCTTACTTCTTTCCTTCTCTTATTTTTCCTTATCCTCCCGCACTATGTTCTTCGGATGGGGGTGTGTTGTTATATATATGATTACATACTACTTTAGCACGTGATCTTCGTCGACGTATACACGTCGTCTTATCTTTTCTCCTCCTCATCCTTTCATGCTCTCCGTGTCAGCCTGAGGAGGTATGTATACTCTTTATATTCTTCTTATATTACATAGTACTGACTATACCTATTAGTTACTTACCTCCGGTGTACTTCTATAGGTATAGATGATCCTTTCACGCTCTCCGTGTCAGCCTGAAGAGTTACTTACCTCCGGTGTACTTCTATAGGTTAGGATTTATAACCATCCCAGGTCCTGAACCTGCTCTTCGTTGTAAGAAGCAACTCCTTTCATATTTTGGCTTCACCATCCAAGCATGCAAGAGAGAGAGAAGCTGCTGAACATGGCAGATCTCTCAGCCAATTGAATCATGCTTGGAGCTTCAACACACTACAAACAGCCTACCCCTGTTGTCACCACTTCAAATAGTGTTGCAATGACTTAGCTTGGGCTCACTGGTCAATTTTGAGACTGCATGATTTCTCTAGACCTTCAGTGTTTTAATAGTCCTTCAGTGTTCTAATTGTCTAAATAGTCTTGAAAAGCTATAAGAAACCATTTCTGGGGTAAACATGGTACAAAATAATGATGTTGCCTGGAAAATTGTCTGAAATCATGGATTTCCTAGCCTCTACAGGAATTTCTGCAGCAGCTTTGAATGTTTGTAAAAGGATAGCCACCCAAAGCTCTGGATTCCCTCAGGAACTGCCCATGCTTCTGTTGTACCATCACCATGGGTTCAATTGTATGCTAACTGCAAATCAATATTCTAATTTTGTACCAGTGTACCTGGAAAATCTGTGAATATTCTGCAATACAGGGCTACAATAATATCTATGTACGAGTATACTCAGTGTACAGTATAGTTGGAAGCAATAGTAGTTAAATCAAATGCAATCAAATATGGTAAATACTGAAACTTGAAACTCATAAATACAGGCTCTGTACATGCAAATGAGTCACCTTCATCCCAGAGAAGGTCGGAAATTCGACCACCCAACAAAAGCCTTCTTTGGTATGGATTATTATAATTTATTATGCAGAGCAGGAGTCCAAATCGGGTGCTGCATTCACATGCCCAGGCAAATGGTCAGAAAAAGTCAAATTTTCACTCTGACATGCATGCCGTTTGTCAGCAGACCTCTCAAGCTCGGCACCAAATGCGTAAACACGGCACCCATTTTAAGGTGGCAGAGTGGCTCTGTAGTTGACTGAGGGGTTATGTCATAATATGGTATGACTACATTGCAAAATTTACAAGGCGCATAAAATTGGGCTTGGCTGAAATCACTAGTAGCAAGAAAGAAAGGGGCGAAAAACGTTGGATACTGTGGAAACTTAAATCCTGTTTCAGCATTGTGCTGTGGACAGGTCCAATATGTATGGGTCCACGAGTCTCCAAGACCTATTCATACGTCTATATGGATCATAAGGGATGATTTATAAGAACACACATTGATTTTATAAAATTACAACGTAAGAGTGCTTCACAGTCACTATGAATTGATCAAAATGATCAGCTTTCTTCTCAGCAAGTTTGATAATTCACTATTTCAAGAGTCACGAGTCTTCAGGATCTCGGATGCTAACTCCTCCGGGCCGCGAATTGGTCACCGTCAGCTTCAGTATGCGTAGGTTTTTCTTCAACCACCATTTTGTACCTTCATCTCGCCCCATTCAAAGTTTCTCATTTCACTCAGTAACTTGAGCTTTTGCCACTCAATATTCAGCCTTAGAGGACAGAGCATAGCACAGCCATGTTTCTGGTAGCCCCTATGATCGATTGTTGATCCCTCCTCGTTGGTTAGTATCGAAATTTTCTTTCTCACATCTCATATCATTTGTCAAACATGATATTGCTTCCTTTGGAGTTCTGTGACTGATTCTGATGTATGATAAATGAAGGTCAATCAGATCACAATATATCCTTCTGGAGCAAAGCGATCGATGAATTCGCCGTCGAGCCGAACTTGAAAGTATAAATAGATACCTTGACAGCCTTAGTATTCCTACCCCGAAATACCTCCCAACCAATGGCTTCACATGGCCGGCGTGTTGCAATTGTGAGTAACCCTTTCTACATGAATTCATTTATTTATGAGAACTTCAGGTTGGGGTAGCCACTGAGCTCCCGAGCGGAACTTTTTCAGATAAAAATCTTGATCATGAATCCTTCTACAGATTCTTATTACACAAAGGTGAAGGGTATTGTAAAATTCCCTCTGATAGATTCAACGTTGATGCGTAAGTCCTTGCCCAAAATGACCCATTGGTAATAACCTCTGCTGGTTTCCAAGTTGGCACGGACATGGACCTGGACAAGTTCATGTTAGAACAGGAGCCTTCCTGAAAGATATTGACTTGTTTGATAACGTGGAATTTGGTATATCTTCTGCTGATGCTCAATCAATGGCTCCTGTCACCCGAAAGCTCATTGAATGTTGTTTCTTGGCTCTCCGAGATTCTGGTGTGGAATTTAGAGCAAAGAATGTTGGGTGTTTCGTGTCTGGGAATTCGATTGATATTACAAGCGTCGCAGACTTTGTAAGCACAACTAACGAGTGCATAGCTTCTACATAGGTCACTGAAATGCTTCTAGGATGAATATAGTGTTCATGCACCATTTGCATCTGCGCCTGCAATGATAGCAAACCGAGTGTCCGCACACCTTGATCTCCTTGGACCATCCTTGGCAGTAGACACTGCATGCAGTTCTACTATGACTGCTATGCACCTGGCCGTCAATGCTATTGTCCAAGATGAATGCAATACTGCAGTTGTAGCAGGGTGTCAGATGAACCACCGGTAGTTTCTAGCTTATTTGATGTATTCCAAAGTCCCTGACCATCATATCACCCCTTTTCCAGGTTCAAAGACTGGATTATGTATAGTCAAGGATCAGTCCTTTCACCTGATGGAAAGTGTAAACCATTTGATGCAAATGCCAACGGGTACGTGGGTTTCTCATTCCCTTAAGCACAGCTAGTTCATATTACCTTAGTTTCTCACGTGGAGAAGGATGTGCAGCTGTGGTTTTGAGAGACTTGAACCTCGCGTTAAAGGCTAACGACCGCATATATGGCGTTGTTAGTGATCAGTTTATCGGAATATTCATCTCTAATAGAATTAATCAGGTTCTTGGCTCTGCAATCAACTCTGGAGGATCCGGGGGACCACCTGGTGCCCCTGTGGCAGAGGCACAACAAATAGCTATGAAAAAAGCTTTTCAAGTAGCTGGATGTGATCCGAAAAATGTTGATTATATTGAACTACATGCTACCGGTAAGTATGATGACTGTATGGATCCATAAGTTGAATTTCCTTTCAGGAACCAGGAAAGGTGACCCTGCTGAAGTCAACTGGGTGGGAAATGTTTTCAATAGGTCTGAGGAACTCGTGATTGGAAGTGTTAAGGGGAATATCGGGTAAGCATATAGACTATTCTAATGTTCAAATATTGAAGCTGTCCGATCAGGCACACTGAAATCGTATCTTTTTTGGCATCGCTCTCGAAGGTTTTATCTATCATTGAGCACCGTCGCATACCTCCCAACGTTAACTTCAACACACCTAATCCTACCATCACTTGGGATAAATATAATCTTCGTGTTCCACTCGTTTCCTGCGACTTAACAAGACGAAATGGTCAGACAAGCATTATTGCCATAACGAGCTCGGGAATAGGAGGAACCAATGGACACATAGTAATTGAAAGCCCCGATGCACTGCCCCTAAAATACCGGTCGTGTTCCGGTACAGACAAGCAGCCTCGTTTGCTAATGGCGGGTGGGCTCTCACCGCGTTCTGCTGAGCTTATAGCAAGAGGTATAGAGGACTATACGTCGAAAGACTTTTCAGATTTGGAACTCGCAGTTTTTTCAACTGTCCTTGGACGTCAGGCAAAACAAACGACATATAGATCGTATGTAATCGCTGATCCTGATGGCAATGTACCAGTTTTATTCTCTTCGAGCATACGATGCCCCCGCATCGCAAACCCGATTGTTTTTGTCTTTTCTGGACAAGGTCCACAGCACAAGGATAGTGAGTTATATGATACTTGTGAAGGTTTCGTACTAACAAGATAGATCAAAAGTGGGACGGCAGCTATTCCAGAGATTCCCCGTGTTTCGGAATAGTATCCTCGAGATGGATACGACCTTTCAAAGACTCACTCAAATATCTCTACTTCATGACTATGGACTTTTTCACGGTTCTCGCCCAAATCTCCCGCTCATATGGCCAATCAGTCTGATTTTGCCATCTATTACCATCTTCCAAATTGCACTCTTTGATCTTCTAGTGTCATTGGGGATCAAGCCGGATATTGTTGTTGGTCATTCTGCAGGCGAAACCGCAGGATCATATGCATCCGGTGCCCTTTCAAAAGATATGGCGGTGGAGCTCTCCATAATTAGAGGGTTATCCTTTTCGACTATCGAATCAATTGGTGGTACTATGGGTGCGTTATCCTGCTCTCCGGAAGACGCACAGAAGATTTTGGCAGAAGTTTGCCAAACACTTCCAGACCAAATCTTGGAGATTGCATGTTTTAATTCTCCTACTGCAGTGGCCATTTCAGGACACGAGTCTGCCATCAAACTCGCTATTGAATTGGCTGAGTCCAAAGGAATATTTGCAAGGAAGATACGAACATCTGTCCCCATTCATTCTTCTCTGATGGACCATTGCCTCCCTATCTATGTCTCCAAACTTGAAGACCTATTTAGTCGATTTCCAGGTGACCATAAGCCACAGATTACCACATTCTCTACCTTGACCGGTGCAGCATTCACCGACACAATTGATGCGACATACTTCTGGAACAATACACGCTCACAAGTAAAATTCACGCATTCAATAGAGGCTATGACCTCGGAATTCTCAGATTTGACTTTCGTCGAACTGTCGCCACATCCAGTTCTGTCTTCTTATATTAGTAGTATGGTCACCGATAAAAGTGTCGTGCTGGCGACGGCTAGGCGACCCAAAGATCGTATCTCCGAGGAAATGGATATTCTGCATCTCTGTGGGAAGCTGACGTCCTGTGGACATAACTGCGTTGATTTCACGTTTCTTAATCAAGTCGCATGTTACTCCGTACCCATTTCCCTTCCTCCGTACCCATTTGCTAAAGTCAAGTTCCCACTATATCCCACATCAAGTGAGCGTGACAAGCAGATGGAATCCCGCTTTGGCCCCATCAACCATAGATATCTCAAGATTAACAAAGATACCCATCCAATTCTGAGTGAACACGTGATTCGGTCAGAGCCAATCATGCCTGCGGCTGGGTTTATGGAAATGGTGTTGTGACATGTCTCTTTGCTGATGTTTCTAGACTAACGACTCATATAGGCAATTGAGTTTGGCGCTTCCATATTGATGAATGTTAGGATGTGCTCGATCTTTTCCCTGTCAGCTAAAAACCCTGTGGAAGTCAAAGTGTTGTTAGATGGAGCGCAATGGAGTGTCTCGTCTCTGGCGAGGACTCAACATCAAAATGAGGAAGTAACAACCTCCGTGTGTTTTCTCAAAGGCGTCCATATTTCTTCTTGATAATTTCATTTCCAGGAAAGGTTACATGCGGAAGGTTATCTATCATTTGACAATCCACCAAACGCGCAGAGACTATGTTTGAAGGATATCAAAGAACGTTGTTCGTCTCAAATAAGTGCCGGTAGCTGAGTTTTTTGCCCTTAAATCCATTAAAACTTACCGTCATAGTAGATTTCTACGATGAGTTAGAATACTTTTCATCGTACGGTCCTCGATTTCAACGTGTGACAAATATGTATTATAACGATAAAGAAGCACTGCTCTCGCTCAGAGGCATGGACGACATACTAGCAGAGTAAGTACTCAGATATTCAAAGATTAAGCAATACTCATTCTTATTCTAGGGATGGCAACTACATATTACATCCAGCTATTCTGGACTCATGCATCCAAATATGTGGCCAGAGACGTTTTCATGGAAACTTGTGCCCAAACACCTATTATCTTCCTGCCTTTTTACGCAGTCTCATCGCTCACAAGTCACACAGACTGAAATACTTCCCTTGCGTGGTGTATGCGCATGTTGTGTTGCTTGATTGGAAAATAGGTAAAGGCAAATAAACATACATATACTCTTAAGATTTCTTATCATAACGTCTTAGAAAAGATGACTTACGATATAATTCTCACTGATGTTCAGGGAGATGTTCTCGTAAGCCTTGAAGGTCTTGTTGTTGAGAAGCATTACATCAATTCCCTTGCATCGGAACCATTGACTCCCTGGGAGATTAGCTTACAGCCAGTATACCACAAGATGATCCAACACGAACGTCGACCCAGTTTCATTGGTGATGTATGTTCTCAATCATATCAAACCATATCCCAATATTAAATGAACATTAATGCGGGTTCATACAGACCATGTCTGGTGTACAGAGTTGGTGCTGCCGACCAGAAAATTTAGAAGAGCGCATTGCTTCCATACTGTGGCTCGAGTCAATCAAGGCACTACGAGTCATAAGGATTGCAATTATAAGTAACAGTATGTACTTCTTGCTAATAATCCGACAAGTTTGACCTAATTTATGAAGCGGACCTATTTGTAAACGCATTGATGAGATATGTGGACGGATCTCCTTCATTTTACTATGAGATCTTCATAGCAGAAGACAATATGAAGATCCCACTTTCAACAATACACCCCGACATCGGTATCATCCGCCGAGTTAACCAAAGCCAGCTGTCAGAATTTTCGAATGGGGCCTCATTCAACCTTATCTTCACAGAAATGCCTGACAATTATCATGTTGATAAATTCTCCTTCTTACTGGCTCCCGGAGGATTCTGGATTTTCACCACCAATCGAAGTTCTGCTGAATTTGAAACTGGGCAGGAAATTTGCAATTATATTGACGCAAGCCTCAAGGCACGATCTACTTTCTCTAACCTCTTTGATATCGCAGAGCACTTCGCATTTCATTATGCATACGGCTCGGAGAAATATATTCAATGGGAGTTTTCGGGTTTGAATCCGAATCAGGATCTTGATATCTGGCTGCTCGCAGCAGATGGCCGTGATTCGAATGCGTTGTTGGGATTAGCCCGATGTCTACGTCGAGAATATATGCGGTGGACCCTTCGCACGGTAGCCTTCCCAGCAGAAATTAATCTCGGAGAGCGCGTGGAGATTCTGTCCAGTTTTTCCTCTTCGTTGAAGAGGGAAACAGATTTTGTTTATTGCAAAGATGGTCAACTGCTAGTACCCCGCATGGTCCCCATCCCTAAATTGAAGGCTCCATTTCCATCTGCTCCACGAGTGCTTAACATGCAGGACCCACCAGCGAATCATACCCAGATCCAACTCGTTACCTCTTCGGCCTCTACTAACGGGAGCTTGTTTGGATTCTGGGGGCGTGTTTGCCATGATGTACGGGGTTTCAAAGCTGATTTGATTGTCGCCGGACTATCGTCAGGACCCTTGGACAGACTCGCTACTGTGGACTCGGGAACTATTGCCCCTGTCCCGTGTTTTCAAGGCTCGGCAATGGTAGATGCTGACCAGCTTGCGGGGATGGCTATTGCCGTGCTTGCCCCGGGACGAAATAGTTTCCTGCAGAGTCGTACCAGCCAATCTATCGTTTTGGTTACGCATGCAGACTCTAATATCGGGCGAGGAATTCAAGAGCTTTATCGCTTGCATAGGGTGCCAAAGCTTATCTGTGTACCTTCTGGCGTAACATTGATGGAGCTCGCAACCAAAGGATACCAGAATTTCGACTTAATTATCTCTGGGTATGAATATGCTTCAGGTCTACCCTTTATCCAACTTCTTCACTCTCTGCTGAAGCCTATGGCCGGAAAACTGTTTCTTTGGAATCACCCGACATCAGGGGTACCTGGTATACTGTCTCAGGATCCTTGTGCCATAGGTGATGCGTTATCCATTGCATTTGAACTCGTGGCTACATTCCAGCGATCCGAGGACCTGGTATTTGACTATTGGGATCGGCGGGCATCATTGTCCCCCGAGATTTGTTCTTTACATTCTCCAGAAGCTCAGTTTAGTCCAGACAAATTTTATATTCTCATAGGCGGGTTTGGAAGCTTGGGGGTGCATATCGCCCGTTTTATGTATCAGGTAAGTTCTAAGTATTCGTTGGGGTAATGGCGCAGCATTCAATGATGTTATTGACAGCGGGGAGCCCGTCGTATAGTTCTTACTTCACGACGTGGAAATTTCAAAAACAAAATCCTGGCTGTCGGTCGTATGACAAAGTGTTTGGAAAATCTCAAAGATCTCAATTTATCTATATCAGCTGTGGATGGTAGTTCCACAGAGCAAATGACGTCATTCTTCAACACGTTCTCTTTAGGTTCTGTTGGAGGATGTATCGTTTTGACAGCAGTACTCAGAGATAAGGTCTTCGCATCTTTGACGACAGATGATTTCAATGCGACTTTCGATGGAAAGTCAGGCGTGTTTGACGCTCTCGCGAGAAGTACCGATGTCAGTCAATTTGACTTTTTGATTGCTTTCACATCAGTTTCTGGGGCCTTTGGAAATCAAGGTCAAGCCAATTATGCTGCGTATGTCTTCATAGCTGTGTTAAAAATATTTCAATTCGATAACTTGTTATCAGGGCAAACACTGCTTTGGAGAATGATGTAGGATCCTTGGATAACGGATTTTCATTTATTTGTCCCGGGATCATAGATTCGGCTCTCATGTCGGCTAATTCAGATTCTGGCCAATTGAGTGAATGGTCTTTCACATCGGAGCGTAAGTAATCGTTTCAACGGACCCGGGTAGAAACCGTGGGCTTACACCATGATGCCAGAGATGTTACTTTCTTTAAACGATGCTATCTACCGCCAACAAATGGGTCAGAAGCTTACCCGCTATATTCCTTGTCTCGACTGGGGAAGTCTGGATCGCAATATCGGCATGCATGTCCTTGGCAAACATTTAGTTCCGGAAGATCAAGCAAAGCCACAAGTCACATCAACTGACAATGTATGCGAGGAGATATCTCGCATCGTTCAAGAAGTACTCGAGATTCCGAAATCTGATTTTCGCACAGACATTCCTTTCACAGCGTACGGCATCGACTCACTGTCAGCTTCAAGATTGTCCTTTGCCCTTCGGTCGTTTATTAGTATCTCTCAAATCCAACTGCTAGCTGATATATGCTTGAATGACCTGTATAATCAACTATCTGACGTTGAGGTCGCTATTTCTACTGAGACTATCAGTGGTCCGTTCGACGGGCTCAATGGAATGATAGAGATGCTTTCAAAGTATACTCAAAAATCATTTACACGAATGATTGGAACAGTATCCTCGGATGCTGATCAAGATAAACCTAGTACAGAAGTCGTTTTGCTCACCGGAAGCATGGGTAGTTTGGGGACAGAAATATTGGCCCAATTGCTAGTAAATCCAGAAATTGCAGGTGTTTTTGCCTTCAATAGGCCTCCTCCGTCTGGTTCTTCGTTGGAACGGCAACGTATGTCGTTTATTCTTCACGGACACGAAGCGTCTTTGGTAGAGTCACCGAAGCTCGTTTTGATTGAAGGGGATTTTGGGGCAAAAGATTTAGGGTTAAGGATAGAGACAGTAGGGCAAGTGAGTACTTCACGTATTTCTTCTCATTCCTATGCTAATGTGATCGAAGCTCAAGAAGAATGTCACTCATATCATTCATGCGGGTACGTGACATTCTTCTTCATGGACGCTCATTTTTATCTCGCGTTAGCTTGGGCCGTGAATTTTGCTATGCCACTTTCTGGATTCGAAGATCTTGTTAAAGGCACGCAGACCCTCATGCAATTAGCAGCCCAATCGGAACAATCAGCTTCACTCTCATTCTCGTACATCAGCTCAGTTGGGATCCTTCAACGTGAGTATTTTCAATTCCTGTTTTTTCCCCTGAGGCAAACTCTCTATAGAACCAAAGGATACCTCTATTTTACAGGAGAAGATCCTAAGTGATCCAGAGGTGTCCCTTTCTTCAGGTTATTCCTCTTCGAAATGGGTGGCCGAGAAACTAGTAGCAGGCAATGCTCAAACATTTGGGCTGAACGTTAACATCTTGAGAGTAGGGTTGATTGCCGGCTCTAGTAATGGATATTGGGATAAATCACACTGGTTTCCGGCCATTGTCCAAACAGCCGAGTATCTGGGATGCCTTCCCGATGGTGAAGACGTATGTAATGATTTTGAAAATAAAAGGTTCATCTTTTCTCATCTTAGCATATTTAGCATGTCTCCTGGGTTACATGCGAAGTTGCATCGAAATCTATCATCGAGCTAAGAAAAACTTCGACATCGCAGCAAGTCCTCAATTTAGTGCATCCTCGACCAGTCAAATGGAACGATCTCATTACAGTTTTGGCTGAATGTTTAAATGTCCCAATTGTACCGTTCGCCGAATGGTTTGGCCGACTTGAAGGCTCTGCCAGAGATGATGCGTCAAGACCTTTTGAAAAACGACAAGGTGAATTTCGGGGCGCGTACAAATTACTTGATCTTTTCCGCAGAGGTCTCGATCCGTCAGTGAATTTCGAAAGCATGGGTTTCTTACCAATGGCATCAAATGAAATGGCTTGTAGCCTCTCACTCACACTCAGAAATGCACCCAGCCTTTCCCGCAATAACGTGTTACAGTGGGTGAAATCTTGGAAGGAAGTTGGAGTTCTGAATGCCGAATGATGAGATACCAACTTACTATGAATGATTGGCGGCATGTATAATTTTGCGCGTCGTGGGTCAAAGTTTGTGGGGGCTTCATTTTATGTAAATTTTCAACTGTAAAGTATCTGTCAACTCAAACACTACAATAGTACAACTTGACATGCAAAACTTCAATAAAAAACTCAGCTGTAGAAAGCAAAAATGTACATTATTTTGAGGGCCTGTGGCACACATCATCAGGTTTTTGGCGATTTGCTGGTGGCACTTGTTTTACCCTATACAAGTAAAAACAAGGCCCATTTTATTGTAGACCAGCGGAAAAGCACAGAAAAGCGGGAAAAGTCCACTATCAAATCACCCCATTTGCTGATGATCATGTACTAGTAACTAGGTGCCGCTCTGCGCGGCTAAAACCTTGCGACATGTGTGTACACTGTCAATGTCCTTAAAATGAAGGTAATATGTACCTGCAACTTGGATGAAATCCATGGCCAGGAACACAATAACATGTAGATACATGTATTAGATTTATCACACAGAAATGGTAGAATCAGAATTACTATTGGGCCAACTGATATTATAATATCTTACAAAATTAATGATAGCTTATCAGAACAATTGTATGGCAACTCATTGGCCTTCAGGGCCCAGAGGCTCCTAATATAGCAGGGATTCTCTGGAACATTGATATTCATAAAAGTATGTGAATTAAAATGTATTGTTGTCCTGAATGTTCAAAATGATGGGCATACTGGGTGGCAATTCTCCCATATGTCTACACCTCACTAGACATCCAAAATATGGATAAATTGTAATAAATTGAGAAAGTAAGTATTTGTGAAATATTGAAAACCTCCAATAAAAATCATGATCACATTTACAGGTAGATTTCCAAGCCATATATTGTTGATTCATGAAAGAATATTTCTAGTGATTTTTGCTGTGTCCAGTGGTTAACATTGAATTTTCCTGTTTTATTCTGTAGCCCAGATGATAGCTACTATCATAGTCTAGCCATATAATCAGACTTTTTAGGATACAGTATCTCAAATTGATTTAGAAAGTATATCTCGACAGTATTGTAATGGCAGATATCATAACAAAGCACAATAAAATTGATAGCATATTCAATTAATCTCTAAAAGCACTATCAATATGATGTGCTTTTGCCATTCAATTTTTGCAGGAACTCCAATGTTTACGAGGCCGAATTTATGAGGTCCTTACCGATTCCACTCACTTAGTGGGTCACTGATGGGCCCATTTAGTATATCACGCATGTTATCACTTTCCTATCTTGGACACCAATATTCCTTAGTCATTTCTATTACAATTCTCGGCCTCGTATATGCTGCACAAAGCGACAGCCCTCTTCTTTTATAACTGTTTTCAAACTTAGATATATACATACAGATACCAGTATATAAATATTCAATTTTAAAGAATGCTGATGGTATATTTAATTAATTTCTAAAATCAGTATTAAAATTTCGTGCTTCAGCACTCAAGTGTCTCAAGAATTTTGCCCATGTTAGATATTGTAGTCCTATCTATTACTGTTTGCAAAAAAAATGAGAGTCCATGTGTCAATAAAGTTTCAAGACTAAAAGTTTACCGAAGGTCTTATCTTTACTAAACTCTTGTTGCAGAGGTAGCTGTGCCAATTTTGCTAAATCCCCATTTGGGACTATTGATCTGCTGGGCCACTATACTGTGTTGAACATTACAGCTGCATATGCCATGGACCTTAATCTATCCAGCCTCATACCTGCTATGCACAAGTGATAACCTTCTTCTTTCATAGACTAGTTGCCCAGCTATTCATTGTGGTTGTCTCTGTGCCATCAATATGGATGTCTGCTATTCATTTTGTCAAAGTACAGCTTGGGAATCTACATATGGCTATGATTTTTCGATATTTTTGTGAGTATTTTCTTGATTTATCCATATTCTAGATGACTGGTGAGGTGCAGGAGCATGGGAAAATTCTGCCCTAGTGCGCCCATCATCCTACATTGAAGACAACAGTGGGCACTGCCTCCCAGAACATCATTCATATTTCTAAAAGTATTTCATAGATCAAAGTACCAATATGTATGTCTGCTATACACTTTGTCAAAGTGTACATGTACAGCTTGGAAACCTACCTGTATATATGGCTACAATTTATTTAGGATTTTTTCGATATTCTTGCGAATATTTTCACAATTTATCCATATCTTAGATGACTGGTGAGGATCGGAAGCGTGGGAAAATCCCGCCCTAGTGCGCCCATCATCCTGGATATTGAAAGCAAGAGTGGGCATTGCCTCCCAGAACATTGTCAATAGAGCTACTGATGTATTGAACAGAAAGCACTGCCTTAGCTTCCTTAAATGTGTACAGTTACAACATGTTATAATTTTTTTTGGAAATTCTTGGTATTTTTGCGAATATTTTCTCGATTTATCACGATTTATGCATATTTTTGATGTCTGATGAAGATCAGAAGCATGGGAAACTCCCGCGCTAGTGCGCCCATCATCCTAGACAATGACATGAGAGCGGGCATTGCCTTCCGGAGCATAAAGCCGATTGCCGATATGTAGAAGCATGAACAACTGCCTCAAGCATTGCCTTAGCCCCACCTTCCTTAAACTGATACTGACCAATTAGGAAGCTACTAAATAAGGAAGAATGAAGGGATACAAGACCTAGCTATCGCAAGGTAATAGATGCTAGTACAGGTATACCAAGGCCCTGTTCAGGAACTGTAGTTATGGAACTTTTAGTTACATTTGGCAGGGAAAAAGTTCCCTGTGAAATTCCGTGCAGCTTAGACTAAATGTAACTCTAACTCGGCGTTCGGTAAAATTCTTGTAAAGTTGTGCTACCTGTCACTGCGTGACATTAGAGGTTTTTTCCTTTCCTTTCCCTTTCTTTTCAACATTTGTGGTACACATTGATGCCATGTGTGTTGCGTGGAGCCTGGTCGCATCCTTAATGGGTCCACAGTGCCAGTTATCCTATCCTATCCTATCCTACTTTTTTACTGCAAACTTTGGTCATCCATGATTACCTCTTCTGCATCTGGGCCTGGATAGTCCCAGAGTGTCCACAAAAAAGCTGATTTGTGGCTTAATGAAGACTAGGTGCTCTTGATGTTTATGAGGCTGACTGCAAGGAAGAATCATCTTTACATGAAACTTTTTGCCTGAGTCCATCACTGATGTGGTTCTTTGTGGACCAGAAGCTTTTGGCATCCCTGGCCCAGTACTGGTCAGAAGATGTCCAAGCTGCCTTTGATACCATGGAGTCTCTACTAGCCTCCTCTCCTGTCCTTGTCATGCCTGACAACTCTCACCCCTACCACTTAGAATCAGATAGTTCTGACTATGCTACAGGAGCTGCCCTGTCACAACAATCCCCAGAGGATGACAAATGGCACCCAGTAGCATTCTACTCTAAAAGCCTCAATGCAGTAGAACAGAACTATGAGATTCTGGACAAGGAGATGTTAGCAATTATCTGTGCTAATGAGCCTGGAAAATGGCTAGACTTGAAATTGTGTGTTTTAAGGGTATTTTACTACTCTTAAGCAATGTAATTGATTCACAAGGGCTATAGTGAGTCCTGAGCTGTTAGCCAAAGGGATGTACTTGTATATCCATCCTTAAGACTTTAACAGAGGTCAAAGGCTATTATTTTGGTGCAATCATATTGTGTGTATAAGAATTGTGACTTGGTTATTGTTTGAACTTTGGTTATTGAACTCTAAAGAAGAAAGAACTTGTCATTTGGAAAGATTTGTTATTGGACCTTGGAATTGGTCTTAAAACCATTGTGTGTCTTGCTCTTGAGCTAGAGAACTCTACAGTTTATCAAGAAGTGTTCCTACACCCTACACCACCTTGCTCAATTATTATATTTTGTGTTGGTTTTGTTGTTTCATTTGTGAAGCACTACAATAATTGTTTGTGAAGCTCATATTTGAGTTTTACCAAGCAAGCACATTAATGAAGTCACTCGCCTTGCTCACTCCATCAGTAAAGCCAACATCATGGATGAGAAGGACAAGAAGAACGCCAACACCAAACCTATGCCTTTCACAGGAAAAGGCACCGATGTGTGCTGTTTCCTCGCCTTCTTCCAGAATTGGGCTGGAAAACAGGAAGGAATCTGGACCTCTTACAACTGGATCGCCTCGGCCTTATCCTACATGACAGAAGACACAGCAGACTGGGCCACCCGGTATGCCGACCAAATATTTTGCCACTACGCTGGCCCTGCCACTGTTCCATTTCCTTTCAATGGAAAGTGGGATGACTTCATCAAGGAATTCAAAACCAGGTTTGGCTCTCTGGATGAGGAGTTGGAAGCAAGGAAAGAGATTCAAGGGAAAGACAGAAAAGGAATGAAACAGGGGAAGCAGACAGTAGCCCAATTTGCACAGAAGTTTCAGAACATCGCATCCAGAACTGGATTCTCCAATGCTAACCTCATGGAGCGATTCTGTAACAGGCTCAACCATGGTATAAGGCTCCACATGGTGAGCATCAACATTGCACAAGGGAAACCAAAATCCTTAACCCAGGCTATCTCCCGAGCCATCGAAATTGAGCTTGCACTTCATGATCCCACTTACAACACCACCAGCAACCACTGATCTGACCCAAATGCCATGGACATAGATGCAATTCAAGTAGGGAATGGAGGAGGAAGAGGAGGAAACTGGAATGGGAAAACCTGAGATGACTTCCCACAAGAAATGAGGGGAAGATGCTTCAGATGTGGAAGCCTGAACCATGTCAGAGGGAACTGCAGCCTGAAGAACAAAAAGTGCAGATACTATGCTAGAACCAGACATGTGGAAAGAATTTGTCAGGACAAGTATATGGGCCTGGAAAGGAACAGAAGAGAAGGAAAGACAGGAGGATGAGGAGCTCAAGTATCTGCTAATATGGAAACCCCATTCTCCCTGTTCAATGTTGCACCATCAGTCCCTCTCAACTGCCAGCCCACGTCAACAACTCCACCAATGAGATCCAAGCCTTGAAAGAGGCTATGGCTCAACAAACTGCTATTCTTGCTGCATTCATGAAAGAACGAAAGGATTTTTAAAGCTGACACCCAGTCTCACTGCACCGAGAGTGTTGTCTTCATTTCAATGGTTCTGTTTCTCCTTTAAATATGATTCTATACACACATTTACCCTAAATATGACCTCAGAAATAAAGCCAGGTGCTTAACATTACCAAGTCAATGTGTGTCTTCAAGAGAAAGGACTGGAACTGAATACTGCAGCTATGGTAGACAGTGGAGCAATTGCATTGTTCTTAGATGAGAGCTTTGTAAAAAAACATAAAATCCCTAGATTTCTGATGAAAAAGGCACTCCCCATTTACAACATAGATGGAACAGAGAACTGAGCCAGGAAAATTGAGAGGTGTGCGAGCTTGAGATTGACAGTAGATCAGATGAGTGGATGGATGGATTTCCTAGTAACAGACTTAGGAGGAGAAAACGTGATCTTAGGGTTACCCTGGCTAAGGGAGGCTAACCCAAGTATCAACTGGGAGAAAGGTTTGCTGCAGGTCAGGGGATGGAGTGATTGTGTGTATGATGACAAAGACTTGTGGGCCACCAAAGACAATGTAAGGGCAGGAGCAACTGGAGAAGAGGAAGATGTAGGCCTGTTGCTAACCCCAGTAAAAATCAATGCCAACCAGAAGCAACAAAGAGAATGGAGAAGGGAAGGAGTAATTGGAAGATGAAGTATGGTGTGTGGCAGGGGTGATGTACTCACAGCAGATTGTGGAAGAAGCAGTAAGAGGGAAGGAAAGGAAGACATTAGAGGAAATGATCCCAGAAGCATACATAGAGTTTCATAAAGTGTTCTCAGAGGAAGAATCGGAAAGGCTCCCAGCACATCAACCGTGGGATCACACCATAGAACTTACACCAGGAGCACCCACCTCTATTTGAACCAAGGTATATCCTATGTCAGTCAACGAACAACAAGAACTCAAAAAGTTTTTGGAGGACAATCTGCATAAGGGGGTATATTCAAACATCTAAATCCCCTGTCACCTCCCCTGTATTCTTTATCAAGAAAAAGGATGGAAAGCTTAGATTTGTCCAGGACTATCATCTTCACAAGTACAAAAGAATAACACTGAGAAATCATATGAGAAGTGCTTTGGAGACTGGAAGAGTATGACCTATACCTGAGACCTGAGAAGTGCGAGTTTGAGAAGGAGGAGATCAAATACCTGGGGTTGGTGATATGGTATGGAGAAGTAAGGATGGACCCAGCTAAAGTTGAAGCAGTAAAGAAATGGCCAGTACCAAAAAGCATCTGAGAAGTACAAGGCTTTATTGGAGATTCATACAAGGGTTCTCAGACGTAGCTTGGCCACTGCACAACCTAACCAAGAAAGAAGTAACCTTCCTGTCACAAAGACGTTGGCATCACTAGAGATCACCTAAGAGGAAGACTTCTAAGACAAGGACAAACTGGAGGGACAAGACAACAAGAGACTGAGATAGAGACTAACTACTATACATGCAAGCTACTTATACTATGGCTAGGGCAAGTATGGGCAGTACAGTGAGGCAGTAGCTATCAGGCTAGAGTACAAGAGGCAGACATGTGTGTAACGTGAGGCGTAAGGCAGTGATCGAGATCAGCAACAGATAGAGTTCAATATACGGTAAATGAAAGGAAGGCAAGGACGGTGTGTACAAGGTGAGGCGAGGTGATCGTGATAACGACAGTAGGTAGATGAGATCGGTACAGAAGCGGAATGGAACAGAATAGAACTGGAACGGAATGGAAGCGGTGCAGGACAGGAAGCAGGCTGGTATGGGCCGATAACAGAAAAGCAATGGAAAATGGAAAAGATACAAGGGCCGAGCAGCTACTTACTGTGCACTGCATGTGAGCACTAAAGTGGGTGTCTAAAGTACAGAATAGGGGTTAGAGCTAGAAGCAAGCCTCGCAGGCTCCTCTTCATGACATTACCCCCCTTCTTAGACTCATTGTCCTCAATGAGATGAAGGACTGCGCTGTAGTGTAAGCCGAAAAAAATTTCCATCTTTTTATTTCTACTTCTCTTTTTAACCTCCTTTTTCTTCACTTCTTATTCACTTCTTCTTCACTTCTCTTTACTGCTTATACCCCCTTTCTTATGCTCATTGTCCTCAATGAGACCAGGAATCAAAACCGAAAAAAAATAAACGAGAATCTTGAGTAACGACGGTCGAACTTGCATGTTTGGGGCAGGCGGATCGGACAAGAGCTGATTAAAGGAAAATGAATAAAGGATGACCACAACTTATTTCGGAAATCGGGCCAGGCAGGACTGCTGAACAAAAAGGCACTGCTGGTATTGCTGACACAGCAGGCAGCGAGGCAAGCGGGGCGAGAGGCAAGAACAAGAGGGAAAGCACTGCTGGTAGACTGACACAGCAGGCAGCGGGTACTGGAAGGGAACAGGGGAGGCAACTACTGGTAGACTGACGCAGTAGTGTGGTGGGGCAGGATGGAGACAGCAGAAATCATCAGCTAAACGGTGGCATACCTTCACACGGGACTTAGCACCTCTACGAGACTGGCAAACTGCACCAGAGGGTCAAGGGGGTCGTCACTCCAGGTAGCGGGAACCATCGCGTCAGACAGGGGAAGGATAGGGAAATAAACTCTTCAACTCCCTATTGGGAACCTGGAAGATGAGTACTGTACCATTTCGATTAATTTGTCAGGTCACAGGTCACACACCCAAGAATTGACGAAATTTTTTTGCCAGTCACGGGTCACTTGAGCCTCTGACGAATTGTCCTGGCTGTGACCCCAGGATTTGTGTCCACAGGATTTGTGTCCAAAAATGGAAAAATTCCGACGCCTCCGGCAAAAAAAAGGTTGAGGTCACAGGTCCCACAGCCAATTGACGAAATCAAAATTTCGTCTCATGTGGTCACGGTCACACCTCCTGACGAATTAATCGAAATGGTACAGTAGTAGGCGGGGGCAGAAGCCAGTGGTGACCTGCAACTCCCTATTGGGAAGCTGGAAGCTGGTTGGTAAGCGGCGACAGCAAGGAAAGGGTGAATTTTGGAAAACAGGCCAGTCGGGTGTCAGCCGAGGCGGGCCGGGACAAGAGGGGAAGGCGGGATCTGTAATGGAGGTGGCTAGAGCTGATGCTGGTGTTGCTGATGCAGCACGGCAGAAGTCGGGCTGAGGCAGGGGTAGCGAGGGGAAACGGAGTCGGCAAAGGGACGGGGATAGGTTGTGGTCAGTTAAAGACAGTGGGGGTCGGGATTGGCAAGGCAAGTACCACCAATATACTGACATGGCAGTAGCGGGCAAGCGGTGAAGCAGGGGAAGCACACCATAGTCGGTATCCGAACATCGGGTGGTTGGTATCCAGCAAGGTGGTATCCAGACACAAGAACCGGTCGGTCTCCAGTGACAGCAGCAGGGAAAGACGGCATGAGGAAACAGGGACAGGAGAGTCGGTAATGACGGTGGGGGCGGAGTACGGATCTCTATTACAGGGTCGGGTGACCACCTTACTCTTGCGAGTCTGGATTTACGTCTCGAAGCCTGTGTGGACGGGGGATGACCTTGTGCAACAGCCCCTTGGACTGTTCGCACCTGCCCATCTGAGAGTCTCCTACTCCCAGGCTAGAGTCGAAGGGCTTGGGGGCCCATGGGGGGATGGAACGGGGATAGGAATGGAACGAGAACAAGAACGGGAGAACGGCGTGCATAGCGAGAGGGAGTCAGGTACGGGTCCAGGGAAGCTCAGCAGGATTCAAACCTGCGTCTTGCAAGCAGCAGGAGGTGTGAGGGTAGAGTGAGAGAGACTGGGGTAGGATGATGGCATGACAGGGGTGAGTTAAGACGCGTAAAGAGAGGAATTCTGTAACGTAGCGAGAACAGGGTGGGACGGCTCTAACGATGCCGGTAACAAGTGCCCGTGAGGGCGGCCTTGACGGATGGGCCACAGTCACGGTGTGAGATCTCAGTCTAATGTCACAAAGACGTTGGCATCACTAGAGATCACCTAAGAGGAAGACTTCTAAGACAAGGACAAACTGGAGGGACAAGACAACAAGAGACTGAGATAGAGACTAACTACTATACATGCAAGCTACTTATACTATGGCTAGGGCAAGTATGGGCAGTACAGTGAGGCAGTAGCTATCAGGCTAGAGTACAAGAGGCAGACATGTGTGTAACGTGAGGCGTAAGGCAGTGATCGAGATCAGCAACAGATAGAGTTCAATATACGGTAAATGAAAGGAAGGCAAGGACGGTGTGTACAAGGTGAGGCGAGGTGATCGTGATAACGACAGTAGGTAGATGAGATCGGTACAGAAGCGGAATGGAACAGAATAGAACTGGAACGGAATGGAAGCGGTGCAGGACAGGAAGCAGGCTGGTATGGGCCGATAACAGAAAAGCAATGGAAAATGGAAAAGATACAAGGGCCGAGCAGCTACTTACTGTGCACTGCATGTGAGCACTAAAGTGGGTGTCTAAAGTACAGAATAGGGGTTAGAGCTAGAAGCAAGCCTCGCAGGCTCCTCTTCATGACACTTCCATTGGGGACTTAAACAACAACAGGCCTTTGAAGACTTGAGAAACTGGTTTATCTCAGCCCTGATACTGATGCTCTGGAGCCCAGACTGGCCTACTCGCATAGATGTGGATGCATCTGGCTTTGCCACTGGAGGGGTAATTATGCAGAAATTAGAAGATGGTCTATGGCACCCAATTGCATTCTGATCAACTTCTATGGACGAACATCAACAAAACTATGAAATCCACAACAGGGAAATGTTGGCCATTATCAAAGCCCTCAAAGAATGGAGGCACTATCTGGAAGGACTTCCAGAACCCTTTGAGATCATCACAGACCATGACAACCTCTGGTACTGGAAGGCAGCCCAAGACTTGAGCAGGAGGCAAGCATGCTGGGCACTAAAACTAGCCAACTTCAACTTCATCCTAATACACCAACCAGGCAAAACCAATGTTCTAGCTGATGCTCTATCATGCTCCCCCCTACACTGAGTCTCAGATGAGGAAGACAATACCAAGTGGACAGTCCTTCAGTCTGAACACTTTGTAAAGCTGGCTGGGTCCCATTTCAGCAACCTGCTGGAAGAAAAGATCCACAAAGCATCAGTGAGAGAAGCAGAGGTAGTGGAAGGGTTAAAAGAACTGAAGAAAGGAGGGTTGAGAAGATTAGCAGATGGGATAGCAGAGTGGGAAGAAGATGAAGGATTGGTATACCATAAACCCAAGGATATTTGTGAACTGAAGACAGGATGACTGGGTAGAACATCTCCCAATGGCGGAATTCATAATCAACTCCCAGGCTCATTCTGCTCATGGTCTTGCTCCTTTCGAAGTCATGTATGGATACCTACCCCATTTCAATATCCCCATAGGAAGAAGAACAGGCAATGCAAGTGTGGAACAGAGAATAGAAGTGTTGAGAGAAGTGAGAAGAGATGTGGGAGCGGCACTGCACCTGGCTAAAAGGGCACAGAAAGAAGGGTATGAAAGAGGAAAGAAGAAGACACACAAGTTCAAAGTCGGAGACCACGTATGGCTAAGTGTGGAAGACATTAACCTACAACTCTCCAGCAAAAAATTAGGAGACCAACAATTAGGCCCATACAAAATCATCAACAAAATTGGCAACCTAAACTACAAGTTAGACCTTCCTAAATCCCTTGAACACATCCACCCTGTATTCCACGTCGATAAACTCTACCCCTTCAAATGGAAAAATTGAAATGGAACCAGAGCCCATAAACCTGGAAGAAGATGAACCCAAGCATGAGGTAGAAAAGTTATTAGATAGTCGGATCAGGTGGAGGAGAATGGAGTATTTGGTGAAGTGGAAAGGATATGATGATAGACATAATTCCTGGGCACTGGTCACAAACCTTGTGAATGCTAAAAGATCAGTTACAGCATTTCATAAGAAACACCTGGATGCACCCAAGATATAGTCATCGAGGACAATGGACTCTAAGGAGGGGGGTAATGTTGTGAAGATTAAATACTAACATTTCATTCTGTATTACTAATATTCATTTTCCTTTATTTACAGACATTTATACTTGTATGTTCCTATTTACCATTTCCTTAAACCTTATCGTCAAACCTTAAACCTTAACCATGCAGTGTGTGCAGCCTTATTGCTGCATTGCACCTTCACACCTTGTTTACACCTTTCTTTCATTTCCCTTTCGATCATTCTTGTCCATAGTCTTTCCATAGCCTTACCACGATCTTTCCCAAACATGTGTTAGTAGTGCTGTAAGCCCTGAACCCTAGTTTCACATCTCAATCTTTGTAGTACTGTATTTAAACTGCTTGTCCTGTAACCTAGTCCTCATCTTGACCTCTTGGTCTATTCAGACTAGGTATGCCTTGTATTCTCTTTACATTCTGAATCTAACTTGGTCTATTTGGACTAGGTATTTGTTTAAGCTTGTCTCACTCTCATTCTGCCCTCTCATTGTTGCCTCTTCATGACAGGACACTGGCAGAAATCTTCAGAATCTTCACTGACACCTCGATCACCCCAATAAATGACCTACCATGCCTAAATTGAGACCAAATCAGTAACAACACCCTTTTGGAAAGCATCACAGTCGCAATGGATGGATCATGCATACACAACAGGGAAGAAAACACTTGTGCTGGAGCAGAAGTCTATGTTGACCCTGGGCACCAGCTAAATCAGGCAGCCAAGCTGCCACTGTACATTGAACAATTAAACCAGATGGGAGAGGAACTCTATGACCTGCCTTAAATGGGTTAAAGGTCATGATGATCACAAGAGCAGACCTGATGGCCAGAATGGCACTAGAAAAAGAAAAAGCTAGCCCTATCCACCTGGTAATACCACCAACACTGCAAATAACGGGCACGAAGTTGAGCACTATGACACAGGTGCTAGCCTACACTGGAAACATATCAAAATAATCCACTGTGGAATAATCTGAAAATATAGAGATAATATTCCGCAAAAAATCAAAATAAAATCTGATACAATATATAGAAAATATTTTGAGGGAAGATTAAAATATTTCATAGTGGATTATTTTGATAATATACTATGTAATATTTTGATCCACAAGACAGTAGATTGCCAATTTATTTTTAAAACATTCACTCTTTATTCACAAGTGGTTTATTTTGATAGTCAACCACAATCTGCTATGTAAATGCATCAAAATAAGTTCAAAATAGTCTACCACATATTATAAAGATCATATTTTAATAGCCAACAATATAAAATTTTCTGATCTATTGCCAAGATATGCTCAAAATATTGTCAAGAAATACTCATGTAGAATATTTTGGAGGGGGCAAGTTAAGACTCAATATATACCATCAAATTATGTTTAAAATATTATCTCCATAAGTCATCACATTAAACTGTAGAATGATTTTTGATCTCTACTTTGACTTGTGAGGAAGAAAGCTCACAAAATATTATTATAGCTTGAATGTTATTATTGGTTATATTATTCCAATTATTGTCTGTATATTTCACCAGATTTTATTTGCATGCAATAAGTAAATTTCATTGGTAATCATACAAACATAACATTTTAATATACTCAGTATATGATCTCTGTAATCTCAGATGGTATATCTTGGAAGGATGGTTTGTCATATAAGAGTACATGAAAAACGTGAATTGTACAAAAATGTAGAAATGTGTAAAAAGTGGGGATTTGTGCAGAAATGTGAGGAAATAGAAAGAGAGACACAGTCCTTTACTTTTCTACACTTAATTATTACACTTTTGTCCAACTTTTCATGACTGCATTATTCTACACTTTCCTACATTTTTCTACACTTTTCCACACTTTTCTGCATTTTCCCACACTTTTCCATATTTTACTTTTTTATACTATTCTCATTCAGAATAATACAAGCTTGAAACCAAATTGTTTAATGCCCTTAGAAACTAAAAGTGGAGAAAGTATAGCAAAATAAGGAAAAGACAAAAAGTGTCAACAAGTACCAAAAGGTGTGGAAGAGTGTAGAAAAGTGATGAAAAGTGTGGAAGAGTGAAGAAAAGTATAGAAAAGTGAAAAAAAAGTGATGAAAAGTGTGGAAAAGTGAAGAAAAATGTGGAAAAGTGTAGAGAAGTGTTGAGAAATGTGAAAAAGGGCAAAGATGTATGGAAAAGTAGAGATATGAAAAAGTGTGGAAAAGTGTGGAAAAGTGCTGAAAAGTGTGAAAAAGTGAAGAAAAGTGTGAAAAAGTGAAGAAAAGTGTGAAAAAGTGCGAAAAAGTATAGAAAAGTGTAGAGAAGTGTGAAAAAGTGCAAAGGTGTAGGGAAAAGTAGAGATATGAAAAGGTGCAGAAAAGTGTAGATTCCATCCATCTTTGCCCTTTTTCACACTTCTCTGCACTTTTTCACACTTTTCCACACTTTTCTTCACTTTTTTCACTTTTCCATACTTTTCTTCACTTTTCCACACTTTCCCACAGAGGAAGATTTTACTAGGTCATGCCCCCAAATGTTGGCATAGATATGTATAATAGTAATGATTTAGAATTTACATACCAGCACAGAGCATATATTTAGTGTGACTAAAAGTATATTTGCAATGACAGACAAAGTTGCAAAATCAGCCCAGTCACTAGTGTTCCAACGGCTTGGCTCGGCTTGGCTTGGCTCGGCTAAGGCTGGCTAGGTCACATCACGGCTGGTCAAGCCAAATAAAATGCGTGGCTTAGGCTTGGCTCGGCTGGCTAAAGCTAAGCTGACGGCTTCAGCTGTTTATATTCGCTTAATGATTTTTGAGGCACAATTCAGCGGTTTCATTAGATATTTCTTGCCGAGTCACACAGATATTATTATACGTACTACAATTTGTATAGTGACTGATATGATTTTTGGTTTTTGGCTTCAGCGGCTAGGAGCCGCTTGTGAGCTAAGCCAAGCCAGAACGATAATGAACCAGCCAACAAGCCGATCAAATGGCTAGGCTTCTCACGGCTCGGCTCAAGCGCCCTTTTTTAGCCGGCTTGAGCCGCGCCGTTGGAACACTACCAGTCACACATCATGTGACAAGTCTGCAGCTGGATCAAAAATGACCAGCTGATACTATAATTCATTTTAAAATGTACCTGTCAAAATGTGCAATCAGCAATTGCAAATGTAGCTGTGAGGGGCTAATCGAGGGCTAATTTAACTTAAGGGCAATTTCGGCACCTCTGGCATGGGTTTAAGCCACTCACATAAGCAAAGGCAAAGGTGGCTGTCCCAGCATACTTTGAACTTTAAATATCAATAGAGCATTTGAAAATGCACATGAGATAGATAAGATTAAATACTTTCCCACACTTTTTGAATCATAAAAAATGTAAAATATGGATAAATCGTGATAAATCAGGAAAATATTCCTAGTGTTTTCTGATTCCGCTAAAATGTTCACATCTAAAGCATTTGAGGATTTTCTGTACTGTGGCAATGATTATATAATATTCCCACGCTTCCTTTTGCAGCAAATAACTGTGCTGGTGGTGGCGGGTTAGATCAGGCTATTTTCCCATGCTTTGCACAACCATAAAGAATGTTTGAATTGCAACAAAACTCACATAAATACATATGGGTAGAGAGTAGAATAGAGTAGGAAATATGTGCGCGCAAGGGTTGGTATTTTTCCCACGCATTTTCGCCCTACAAAGAATGTGTAAATTGCAGAGATCTGTGAAAAATGGTGATTAAATATATGTAGGAATAAAATAGAGTGAACGAAACGGCAGACAAGGGTGGACAATTTTCCCACACCTTTTTAGCACTACTGAGAATGTTTAAACTGCAAGAAAAAATTTGCAAACAGTCCAAAAATTGTTTTCAATATGCAGAAAATAGAATAGAGTGTGAAAAAGTGCAGACAAGGGTGGACAAACTTCCCATGCCTTGTGCATCCATATAGAGATTGCATGCAGGCATTTTTCCCACCCTGTTTTGCATTCTATAAATCTCAAGAATTATTTAAAATTGAAATTCTTCATATATAGAGTAAGAAAATGTTAAATGAATGCAAGAGTGTGCTACTTTCTCACATCTCAGCACACCAGATATATTATAAATTGAATGTGGAAAAAAGTTACTTTTTATTTTAGAATGCTGGATAAAAATGGAAAATAAGGGCAGATTAGGGTAAATGTTTTTTCACACTTTTTTAAGCCACCAGGACACATAAAAGGTTAAAAGATAAAGTTTACATACAAAGAATATATTGGGAGTATTTTCAGTTAGGGCAAGACAATCTTCTCATGCTTTATAGAACCCTTGACAGCTAGAGCACTTGACAAGCATTTTGGATTTGGCAAATATGAATAGCTACAGTGGCTGAAGAGTAAAATACAAAATACATTTTTGGAGCTAGTGGTTAAAAAATATTTTGAAGAGATGGGTACCTTTGGCTGGGAATCTCAGATCTGAAATCAGATTTTTTATAATATTTAGTGGTTCATGAGATATTGAAATTGATGTAAACACATAAAATATTGACAGCTGACTAATGATCACCTGCAAATGTGCAAAGGAGTGTTTTTTGGTGGAGATGCCAGAACTGAAGTCATATTTATAATGCCTCTAGTGGTTCATTATTATAATAGCTTTATAATAAACTCCATGGCAAATAGTACAGAATGTACATTACAAAGTTGTCAATAAGTCATTCCTTGACATAGAGGTATACTTGATTCACTATATGGAATGATATGAAAGTTAGATCATAAAATTGTCCCTAAAATGAATGTCTATATTCATTCAGCATTCACTCAATGTCTCAGGAATCACCACATCTGAAATACTCCTTCCTGTCGCAAAGAGTCGACACTAGTTTACTTGTCGAGGATTAGAAAATATGGAGGTCTAGTCCAAAGTTGACAAGTATGTTTGCAATGACAGACAAAGTTGCAAAAACAGGAAAAGTGTAGATTCCATCCATCTTTGCCCTTTTTCACACTTCTCTACACTTCTCCGCACTTTTTCACACTTCTCTACACTTTTTCACACTTCTCTACACTTTCTCACATTTTTCCCCACTTTTCTTCACTTTTTTCTCTTTTCCGTACTTTTCTTCACTTTTCTTCACTTTTCTTCACTTTCACACAGACAAAGATTTTACTAGATCATGCCCCTGAATGTCGGTAATGAGTCTGCACTGAGTGCATGAGCATGTCTCTTGTGTCTTATTGCCTTCTCAAAGCAGTTTAAAGCCTTTGCAAACACATGTAGCTTCACTAGACCTCTAGAGAGCAACTCAATTATAAAATCTAACACCTTGTGAGTGCCAGAAGTGTGTGAAGTGTGGTGGGACATTGTCACAGGTAACTGCCACTTCAATAATACATCTTAGAGAGTCTTCTTGTCTTGTCTTGGCTCTGCTAAGTGCAGAGGAGAGAGAGGGAAGGGTTCAAGTCAATGGGGGTGTTCACTAATCACATAAAACACACAAAGTTCCAATATACCAATTGCAGTCGATTCCAATAGTCTTTAAACAATGCCAATAACCATGTACCAAGTCCAATAGCCAATCAACAATCTTAGGGAACCAATTGCAACTTGAGCAAAAGGACTTAAAGGTCTTTATATCGGTGTTCTCTCTTCACAGCCACTCTTATGCTGGCCTGGGCAAGTGGGGTTTAGGAACCCTCCAAGAGACACCAGGATTTGCAGCAGTGGAAGCTGGAGGTACTAACCTAGGGTATTCTACAAAATACATGGTCCTTAAATACTCTAGGGACAATAAACTGTACAGTTCTAAATAAATATTGAAGGACCACCAAAAGTTTCCATAAAATATGAGTATTTGTCTACTTTGAAACTCAGACCTGCCAGATATGGTATACAACTACCTAAACAAGTATCTAGCCAGCAGATATTGTAATAAATAATATTCGCAAGAGCAGTAAACAATGGTAAACAGGTTTGTGTACCTCTAGTACCTCTTGATCCGAACTGTGGCGCTCCATATAGATTGTTTCCACAGCCATGTGCATCACCTTGTCATTGTTTCATGGAGAGATATTGCTCTCAAGACTTGTTTACACATTCTTCTTGTTTAAACATGATTAATGATGCAGTATAAACACTTGGAATGCCTTCGCAAAGTGTACTGAGAGGGCTCTTTAAGTTATTATAACTTCTTGATACAGTTATTGCCAAGCTTCGTGAAGATGGTACCCATGTAATCAGCCATCATTAGACCAATACTTTGCATCAGCATGCAATATTATGCTATTCTTGCATCATAGGCATCAATAATCACTGTTCTTTCTTGGTAACTGTCCAATTCCATTGCATTTGGACTTTGTAGATACTTAGTGTACTTTAAAAAGGGTGTTCAAGATGTGTATCTGGCTTGTGAGGGGTCTTTATTACTTAGGCATGCTTCGCAAATAGAATACATTAGTTATAAGTACTTCGCAAAATGTTCCTTTCACTTAAAATAACTTCGCTAATAGGTTATAACCCTTGAAACCACTCTGCAAAAGGCTTCTGATACTTAAAACCACTTCACATACACAATACAGTCCTTGTACTCCTCTCTTAAGACACTTGTGTCTTAGAAATTCCATCTTAAAATGTCTTAGAGATACAATAGCAGTCTTTCAAATTGATTATTGAATTGTATACCAATTTCTTTAAAGTGTCAATCCTTTAGTGCTAAGCTTTAGCTCTTCTCTTGTGATTTCTTAATTCCAGTATGCCTTTATCATTTATAGAATGAAGCCACTCCTTTCATATTGCTCTTGAGCTATGAGATCTGAACAATTGTAGGTTATTGAGTGTTTCTCAAACCATTGTCTTCTTTCAATATCCCTTTGGGTTGTGATATAAACACATGTTGTCTCACACTCAGTTGGATATGGGTGGATATGCTAGTACTACTGTTGTGGGTCAAGTGCTCTTGGGGTAGATAATACTTGGCAACTGGATCCCACTCAAGTGCTGTTGAGGCTGTCACTTGTGGGGGTGTGTTGGAGTTACTAGCATAGGCATTCCTAGTATACAAGTGAAATCCTCTACTTGTGCCAAACAACCACTACTTGATTGATATCCAACAGACTAATAGCTCAGTGGTTAGAGCGAGGTCACTAGTTATGCCTAGATCCTGGGTTCAATCCCCAGTTGGTCCAAGTCATATTTATCCTGAGATCAAGTCACCACAACATGGTAGCAGCAACCTGTTAGGTCTTATCTGCCTGGGCTCTGAGTATGCTTGGTCCTTCTGATAGCCCAACCAAGTGATACTTGAGGTTATTACTTGAGGGGGTGTGTCATAACCAGTTACTATACTGTGCAAGTAAAACCCTCCACTTGTCACTAGACACACCTGGTTGAACACTCACGGACCAATAGCTCAGTGGTTAGAGTGAGGTCACTAGTTATGCCTAGGTCCTGGGTTCAATCCCCAGTTGGTCCAAGTCATATTTATCCCAAGATCAAGTCACTACAACAACTACATATGAGATACTAGTATACTGATGTGGACACAAGCCTTATTGATCATAATGACTAGATATCAATCCTGCATACCATAGGCATTTAATACTACAGCTTTTCCATATGCTATATGAGTCATATGACTCTGACTGACAGTTCAGGGCTCACTACAGTCCTCTTTTGTACCTTTTAGTCTAGTTTGGTTGTGGGTTTCTACTTTGTTTTGATAATAGCACTGGCCACAGGCCAGGCCTATCATCGGCATAGATGTGTATAATAGTAATGATTTAGAATTTACATACTGGCACAGAGGAAAATGCAGAAAAGTGTGGAAATGTCTCAAAAAAAGTGAAGAAAAGTATAGGCTCCATTTTCTGATCTCTTATTGTTTCCATGTTACTACTTATTTCCATTTCTCATTACCATTATTTCATTGATATGTCCCATCATTCCATTCCATTCTTCTCATCATCAGCTTCTCCCTTAAAAAGTAAAATATGGAAAAGTGTGGGAACATGCAGAAAAGTGTAGAAAAGTGTAGAAAATGGAAGTGAAGAAAAGTATAAGCTCCATTTTCTTATCTCTTATTGTTTCCATGTTACTGTTGGAATCATTGATTTACATTTCTATCAGAATTCATTTTACACTTATTGTTCTAACCCATATGCTACACTACAGCTTCACACTTCTTGATTATCAGCACAGTCATCTATTGTCATTTGCTGTACTACACCACAGGTTTTATTGTTCTTTGTTCACACTGATCTAGTTACTCTAGTATAAATATTAGGTAGAAATCATGTAGCACCTCAAGCAATTGCCACAAGCTCAGTGCAAGTGCTAAATACACAATATGTTCAGCTCCATGATGATTATGGTCCTAAATCTCTTACTCTAATAGTTACTACTTATTTCCATTATTTTATTGATATGTCTCATCATTCCATTCCATTCTTCTCATCAATTGTTACCATCAACTTGATTGATTCTCCCTTGTTTCCATTCTTTAATATCTATCTCTATGATCTTGTCTGTTCAGTTGCTCTCATATATCCCAATGGTCATTGTAGATAGCTCCCCTATGCCACAGAAACTGAAGCAAAAATAAATCATGAAACTTTGCCCTGTTTTTAGCAACTTTATGTCATTTCACCAGAGGCTGTAGTGCATTTTAAAATGTAAATGTCAAGATGTGCAATCAGCAATTGCAAATGTAGCCGTGAGGGGCTAATCGAGGGCTAATTACGAGGCCCTTTAGGGACTCGTCTTTACTAATTCTGCATTCGCAGTGGTGGCAGTGCGTAAACTGTCAATGCCCCATTTAGAAGGTACATCATCGGAAGTTTCTAGCTCAGGAACTGCCCGATATTTGCTGCCATGGGAGCATGCTAATCTCCGTTCCGAGTCCCCCAACCTTCTGAAATTTTAAGTGAAGAACTGAATTTCCTAATGGTAAGATAGTTTTGTATATCAAGGTCAATTGAGTTGGTAATTTGCTTGTATGGGCCTCGTACATGCCACGCGAAGCGATGGCCTTCTTCTTTCATTTAACTTAAGGGCAATTTCGGCACCTCCGGCATGGGTTTAAGCCACTCACATAAGCAAAGGCAAAGGTGGCTGTCCCGGCATACTTTGAACTTTAAATATCAATAGAGCATTTGAAAATGCACATGAGATAGATAAGATTAAATACTTTCTCACACTTTCCTGCCCCACAAAGGATGTGTAAAAAAAAACAAAAAAAAAAACACAAAACTGGGGGATTAAATATATGGGGGATAGGGCAATTTTCCCACATCTCTTAATAAAATTCCAACAAAAAGACCAAAAAATGTTGATCAAATATATGGAGAGAATACAATAGAGTGAGAAAAAGTGCACACAAGGGTGCTGGGCAATTTTCCCATGCCTTGTGCCTCCATAGAGAATGTTTAATTTGAAAAGAAACTCATATAAAAACACAAGGATAAATGGAAAACATAGAGTAAGAAATAAGTGCAGATGAGGCCAGCCACTCTTCCCACCCCTGCTCAGACTTTATTTTGGAAATATTTTAGAACCAAATTGTTTTCAAAATATTGCATGCAATTCCAAGAGTGAAATATCTTAACTTGTAGGAAGTGTATGTAAGAAAGTAAATTTGTATGTTAGAGATAAAAATGGGAAACAAAAGTGGGTTAGGAGCATTCTCTGATACTGAAATCCAAACAATGGGATAAAGGTTGTGTGAAAATTATATATTAGGGGTAGCTCAAATTTCCCATGCTTTATAAGCCATGTGGGGGAGGGCACTCAACAAGCTCCAATTACCAATAACCATTGTGACTGCAGAGTAAAATCCAAAATAACTTTTGGAGCTGTTGCAAGGTGGATGGGTATATTGTTGGGTGGGACTTCATGTCTGAAGTCAAAATAAGTGCTTTATGAGATATTGAAGGAATACTTTACAGCTAGTGATCACCAGTAAATGTGGAAAGGAGTATTTTTGGATGGAAATAACTAAAAGCACAAAGTATTATCAACAGCTGGCCAGTGATTATCTATGAATGTAGTATGGATTCAAGTAAGTAGGAAGTGTCATGAACTACCTATTTTTCCACTACTCACTTCTCATACTCACTTATATCACCTTATTGTAGCTTACCAATCGTTTGGTCCTTTACCTTGCCACATCCTTTCCTCAAACTCGTGCCCTCTTTACTCCCACTAATCACCTTGTGTCTTAGTATTGTGTCTTAGTAGCATACTACATTCACTTCGTCCTATCGTCATGTATGAACTCACTGCTCCTTAGTCTGATATCATTGAACAGTAGACCTCGTAGTACTTAAGGCTCCCCTGTAAACCCTAGTCCTTAGCTTGATCTCTTGTCAACTTTGGACTAGGCAAGTAGCTGTAGTCGTCTCCTGATTTTTAATCTAACTTGTCAACTTTGGACTAGACCTCCATATTTTCTAATCCTCGACAAGTAAACTAGTGTCGACTCTTTGCGACAGGAAGGAGTATTTCAGATGTGGTGATTCCTGAGACATTGAGTGAATGCTGAATGAATATAGACATTCATTTTAGGGACAATTTTATGATCTAACTTTCATATCATTCCATATAGTGAATCAAGTATACCTCTATGTCAAGGAATGACTTATTGACAACTTTGTAATGTACATTCTGTACTATTTGCCATGGAGTTTATTATAAAGCTATTATAATAATGAACCACTAGAGGCATTATAAATATGACTTCAGTTCTGGCATCTCCACCAAAAAACACTCCTTTGCACATTTGCAGGTGATCATTAGTCAGCTGTCAATATTTTATGTGTTTACATCAATTTCAATATCTCATGAACCACTAAATATTATAAAAAATCTGATTTCAGATCTGAGATTCCCAGCCAAAGGTACCCATCTCTTCAAAATATTTTTTAACCACTAGCTCCAAAAATGTATTTTGTATTTTACTCTTCAGCCACTGTAGCTATTCATATTTGCCAAATCCAAAATGCTTGTCAAGTGCTCTAGCTGTCAAGGGTTCTATAAAGCATGAGAAGATTGTCTTGCCCTAACTGAAAATACTCCCAATATATTCTTTGTATGTAAACTTTATCTTTTAACCTTTTATGTGTCCTGGTGGCTTAAAAAAGTGTGAAAAAACATTTACCCTAATCTGCCCTTATTTTCCATTTTTATCCAGCATTCTAAAATAAAAAGTAACTTTTTTCCACATTCAATTTCTACTAGTGACCGTAAATGTAATGCACAGCCACCTGCGCGCGCATTTGGGGCTGTGCAACGCGTCTGTACATTAGAAGTTCTCAGTAAATACATGTAAACACCTGAAAATTTTCGTGCTTCCATCATTCCAAGTGTCCGGTACCAATTAAAACACTGTAAGCGTGCTTCTATACATTAAAAGTGACTTGTGCTCATGTATATTTGTAGTATAGGGGCTATCTACACCTGTTTTTGGTCTAGTTGTGCCAGTGTTTTGACAATCCCTACTGTTCAGGCATGTATTGGTGATTTCTTTGTATTTCTGCAAAAGTATGACCATTTCTGCCATTCAATCAGCCTATATTTGCTCTCTACTGCCTCTACCTGTTTTCTGTTGCCCATATCTGCCTCTATTCCTATCCCCCATTCCAATCTTTTTTGTTCCTCCTTTTGTTGTAGCCACTGCCATTGGGGTTCCACTAGGTTTTCACCTGTTGGTTTAACAAAGCTAAAGTTTGTGAAGTCACGCTCCCTACCCTGAGAACCACTTTGAGTTCTTTGTTCGGTGGTCTTTTGACTAGTGACCTCTCTCAGACTGCGGGTGCTGAACATTACGTTCAAGGAGATTGAGCTGGCGGGGTATTCAATTATCTCTTTGAGTATAGTTGCCTCTCCCTCTTGAACACTTTGTGTTTGAGTTGTAGCTCCTAAAAGTGCCTGTCTTGCGCTGATTCCCTCAATCTTGGCAGTTGTGTTGTAGCAATTGTGAGTTTTGGACTTACAGGTACTTTCGTGATTTGGATCTGTGCATTAGAGGTGCTCCACTTGCAAGAGAGTACCCTGAGTGCATTTGTTTGTGTTTTTGCATTAGAGGTGCTCCACTTGCAAAAGAGTACCCTGAGTGCATCTGTTGGCGTTACAGGTGCTCCACTTGCAAGAGAGTACCCTAAACGCATCCTATTATGGAGTTCAATCCAAGTGCAATTGCTGGTCCATCCCGAATTCAATTAACACCTCCTCCCCACCATCGCACTCTGTCCCAGATTATCAATCAAGTTCCCTTTCCTACAACTACTCATGGTGGTCGTAAGTCTTTCTACTTGTTAATCTGTGTTTTTGCTTTAATGCTATTTTCTCTTAGCCCCAATTACACCTCCTCATCAAACACCTTTTTTTGCATCTCCCATTGCATTTCCTTCAACACCATTTCAGAACCATGGCTCTCGAAAGCTAGATCGCCTTGAAAGATCTCCATGCACTCCTGCAACACGTGAAACAATTGTTAAGCGTGCACGTATCTTTGCCCATGCCAGCCCTCCTTCAGAACACATACGAAAAAGCCCATCTGGTTCAATATTTGATCAGCCTCCTGATAGTAAGTTCAAAATTGTATACATGTATAGTTGCTTAAGTTGCTAATGCAAAATATTTAAGGTTCAAGTCCATCACATACTCCCACTCACACACCACTTCATAGATCTCCACAAACCCCAACATGGCATTCTAGACATAACCTAACTTCTCTAATGGCTTCTGCTACTATATCTGATGCTGAGGATGAAAGTGAATGGTTCCCATCTCCACGATGTCGTCTGTTTGTACCTCCTCATTTCCAGAGACCAGATGTCTCTCAGACTCCAGATGATTCTGATATCTTTGGTGGTTTGGAACATCAACCTTCTTCAACCTCTCCTCTGCCACATCCCTCTTCAACAGCTTTGCTGCACTCTCCTGCTCATTGTGTTTCAGGTGTCCATATCCCTACTGCTCATCCATTACTTGAGCATCACATATCTGGATATACAGATGACAATCATCAAGGACAGAAATGGTGTCAGTCTTCAATTCGGAGACATTGGGTTTTGGATGAGGATTTTGGTAGTGGGATTGATTGCAATGCATGTCGTATGAAGGGGCCTCTTGAAAATCGACCAAACAGAAATGGCTGGTACAGAGACTCAGATCATCCTGGATTGCTATGGTGCACCAAAAGTCGACATTGGGTTCAAGAAGCTGTATTTGGTAGTCGGGCTCAGTGCGAAGGGTGTCACCAAAAAGAAAATGAGCGGCGCAGAAGAAATAGAGAAAATCAACCACAATCACCTCCACCTGCACAGCCTCCTCAAATGCCTTTGCATGCACCTCCTCCTGTGCCTGACAATCCACTAAATATTCCTGCAATGTCTCCAGATGATCAGGCAAAGATGAATGTTGTTCGCAACAAAATACAGAACATCAAGTTACAGATGTGTTTGGACTGTCATGAAGAGTGGTTCGATTTGGATGTTGATCATTCTGAAGTCTGTTCCAAATGTCGCCGGAGCAATAAATACAAAGTCTCCAACAACATGTATCCCAGTGATGATCCCAATTTGCCTGAGCTAACTCAGATGGAAGAGATGCTTATTTCCCCTGTCCATGCTTTAATTCAAGTTTGGCAAGTGCGTGGTGGCCAGTACAAGTACACTGGTCACACCTGCAACTTCACACGTGAAAATGCCGTTTTTCATGCCAAGGTTCCTTTGCTTCCTGAGCAGTGTGAAATTCTTATCATGAGGCGAAAGGGACAAGGTTCTGCTGTGAATTTGGCTGCAACTCAGGACTTTCATGTGCGTCAGGAACCTTTACAGCAGTGGTTGCAGTTTTTATCACAGCATCATCCCACCTTTCAGAGTGGTCGCGTGGAGATTGATTGGAATTTGTTGCAGCAGTTGCCTGTTAATGGTTCTGTCTATAACCGGTTGCATAATATTGAGGTTGATGACATGGATGAGGACTTTGATGAAAGCCCTCCTCAAGGGGATAACATGGATCTTCCTGAGCAGCCAATGTACTCACGTGGATTTGTACCTTCTACTACCAACTGGAATAACGAAATGGATCAACTCCGAGCAGCTGCAATGCATGATAATCAACCCATTGTGCTTACTTTGCCAACTGTTCATGGGACTCCTCTGAATGAGCATGCAGGTCTTCAACTTGCTATTGATGCATTTCCAACTTTGTTTCCATATGGAAAGGCAGATTTTAATGCTCACAGGTCTCAAAAAGTGAAAATGACAGAATGGGCAGCTCATCTGATGCGATAAAAGGGTGGCCACATTGCTCGGCATCCCTGTTTCCGTTACTGGGTACTAAACACAATCATGCGAGATAAAGCACGTAAAGGCGCCAACTGGTATACCACCACACATAAAGACGATCGTGATCTTACAGTTGCTGATATTCAGGAGATGATTGAAGAGGGTGCAGATGACATGCTTGCACAGAGGGTGTCTAAGGCTGCAGACAAAATTCCTGGATCACGGCCATTCTGGACCAAAGAGAGAAGTGATCTTTTAACTCAGATTCGGTCTCCAGAGTGTGGTACACCACATGTGTTTTTTACTGCTTCCTCTGCAGATGTACAATGGCCTGACTTACATCAGCATATGCCCTCTTGGGAACAAGGACAGCCTGAAGGACCTCACTCATATCGTGTTCGCCTCAAAGACTTGAACAACAATCCTGCTATTGCATCATACTATTTCCAAAAGCGCTGGCATGTCTTCTTTGAAAACTTTATCAAACCTAAATTCAAAGTCAAGGATTGGTGGTGGCGTTATGAGTGGCAGCATCGTGGTAGTTCACATGTACATGGGTTCTTATGGATGGAAGATGCACCATCAGTTGATACTCTGGATATATCTGATCCACAACAACTTCAGTCTTTTATTGATTTCTGGGATCAGCATGTCTCAACCTGGCATCCACATAACGCCCAGCCTCCTGCTGCTATTCATCCCTCTGCTATGCTTTTCAACACCCTTCAGGATACCAAAAAGGAGTTGGCTGAGTGTCTGAATAGATTTCAGCGACATAAGGAGTGTACTCCAAAATACTGTCAAAGGCGTAAAAAGGACACTGGAGAGATATTCTGCCGCTTTGGCTTTCCACAAAAGCTACGAGACCAGACAGAGTTTGCTTGTGACCCCGGTCGTGACTTTGCAGAGCTGCATACTAAATGCAATGATCCTCTACTCAATTCATACAATCCTGCATTCACTCTAGGCTGGAGAGCTAATATTGACATATGACCTGTTATCAACAAAGATGCAGTCATTGCTTATGTGGCCAAATATGCAAGTAAGGCAGAGACTAGCTCAGCTTCCTACAAGTCTATTCTCCATACTGCAATTTCTCGACTGGAACCAGACACCCGTGCTGGAATTGCATTTCAGAAGATGTTGTCAACATTTGTTGCTGAGCGTGATATATCAGCTCAGGAGACTTGTCACATACTTCTTCAATGTCCTTTGACAGTCTCCTCAAGGCGTGTTCGTAGTATCTGTGCAATTCCTGGAGTAACTACTGCTCAAATTAACTTTGAGAACTCCACCACTGAGCGCAAAACAGTCATTGAGCATTACATGAATCATCCTTATGCAACAAAGCCACAGTTGAAAGACATTTCTCTTCTGGAATTTGCTACCAAGTGGGAGTGGGTCCGAGGTTATCATCTAAGGAATGCAATTCCATATGTTGTCAATGTGTGGCCAGCTTATTCTCCTGACAAATCAACACCAGATATGTATGAAAACTACTGCTATGCACGTCTACTCCTCCACCATCCATTTCTAAAGCCTGAAGAGCTTCTCCAAAACTTTGACTCCTGGACTGATTCATATACTTATGGCTGTTTGGAAGCTGGGCATCATCATATTGATTCCCTTCCCACAGAGGTTGCAGGTGATTCAAATGATGCAGATTCTGATTCAGAATCTGTTCATGAGGTGGAGGATCCTGATAATCAACCCTTCCAGAATGAATGGATGCAAGAAGCCACAAGCACCTGGACAAGCTGTTAATTCTGGGACCAACCTTTCTAATTTGGGTAGACAGGATATAGACCTCATCTACGATTGGCATGCAAATGCTCCTCCTTTACTCATTATGGAGGATGCTTCAAAATGGCTATCTGACTCTGTAAAAGCATCTCCCAATGATGATGTTCAGGAGCTATCACCTGCCCCTTATACTAGTCTCAAAGGAGCTCAAAGAGTTGTATTCCTTCAAGTAATGGCTTATTTCAGAAAGCTCAAAGAAGACAATCATTTCCTGCCTCCTCTTAGAATCAACATTGATGGAACTGCTGGAACTGGCAAAACTTATTTGATCTCTGCTATTACCCATTCCCTCAGAGAGCTCTATTCAGATGAACTTGGTTCTCTCTATGATCCAGTTGTTCAACTTGCACCCACAGGTGTGGCTGCATTTGGTATCAGAGGCTGGACTTTACACTTTGGTCTCACTGTGCCTGTTAAAGATGGATGTTCTGGATTTGAACAGTTGGGTCCAAATGCCATCAAACGGGTTCAAAATCGCTGGAAGCATGCCAAACTACTAATTATAGATGAGAAATCTATGATTGGACAGCAGTTTTTTGGAAAAGTTGACAGGCGACTACGCCAAGTTTACCCACCTGCTCAAGATGAGATCCTTGCAAAAACTCCAACTCTCCTTTTTGGTGACTTTGGTCAACTTCCACCAGTTGGAGACAGCCCCCTCTACTCTACTAGCCATCTCAACAAGCAAAATCCTCCCTTGCTACGAGCTGAAGGCCATTGTGCATATCACTCTTTCAATCAATCAATTGAGCTCACACATGTCTTTCGTCAGGCTGGAAACAATCCAGCTCAGGAACAGTTCAGAAACATACTTCTTCGGCTTTGAGCTTATCAGACCACTCCAGATGACTTCCAAGTGTTTTGTCAACGCTTCTGGAAAAATCTGCCTCTGGAGGAACAGGCTATCTTTGATCAAGCTCTTCACATTCTTCCCCACAAAGAAGAGGTCAAAGAGATGAATCACATTCGTCTATCTCAGTGTGGCAGGCCAGTGGTGCGATGCAAGGCAAAGCACAATTGTGTAGAGGCAAAAAGGGCATCAGAAGAAGATGCAGATGGACTGGAAAAGGAAGTTCTGCTGGCTGAAGGTGCTAGGGTTATGATTACTCGGAATCTCTGGACATCAAAAGGTATATAACAAACTTTGTAGTCTCACTGATCAATACTAACATATGGTTTAGGATTGGTCAATGGTGCTCGAGGGATAGTCAAAAAGATCTGTTATCATCCAGCAGCAAACATACAACATGGTGACTTGCCAATGGTGGTTTTTGTTCAGGTAGATAACTATTCAGGTGTGTATATTTCAAGCTATTACTAGATAATAGGTTGACTTTGTCATAGGACCTCCAAATTCTGATTGGGATGGAATTGATCCTTCCTGGGTACCTATTGTTCCAATTCAATCCACCTGGCATATTCATGGTGACAAAATGTTAACTCGCACTCAACTACCACTGACATTGGCATGGGCAATCACAATCCACAAAAGTCAAGGGTTGACATTAGACAAGGCAACTATTTGTCTGGGTGAGAAAGACTTCTCATCAGGTCTCTCTTTTGTTGCAATTTCTCGGGTGAAAAGTCTAGATGGTCTGGCCTTTCGGCAGGAGTTCTCTGAATCACGTTTATGTGGGCAGAATCAAGAAACTCAAACCAGGAGAATGTTGAAGGAAGATGCACAAAGGAGAAATGGTTTACAGTTTGAGTTGGATACATATGGTGTTGACCTGAGTGATTTTGTATTTGATGAAGAGTAAAATTAGTTACCTATACTACAGCTTTTTTATCCTGTAAAATAATGGTTTTTACTTAGTATAAACATTGAACTCATGTTGCTTGATTAACTCCGATCACCCCTTATGCAGTGGTGCTGCAGGTCACCAATGCGAAGCATTTTAATATATCTGGTGTGCTGAGATGTGAGAAAGTAGCACACTCTTGCATTCATTTCACATTTTCTTACTCTATATATGAAGAATTTCAATTTTAAATAATTCTTGAGATTTATAGAATGCAAAACAGGGTGGGAAAAATGCCTGCATGCAATCTCTATATGGATGCACAAGGCATGGGAAGTTTGTCCACCCTTGTCTGCACTTTTTCACACTCTATTCTATTTTCTGCATATTGAAAACAATTTTTGGACTGTTTGCAAATTTTTTCTTGCAGTTTAAACATTCTCAGTAGTGCTAAAAAGGTGTGGGAAAATTGTCCACCCTTGTCTGCCGTTTCGTTCACTCTATTTTATTCCTACATATATTTAATCACCATTTTTCACAGATCTCTGCAATTTACACATTCTTTGTAGGGCGAAAATGCGTGGGAAAAATACCAACCCTTGCGCGCACATATTTCCTACTCTATTCTACTCTCTACCCATATGTATTTATGTGAGTTTTGTTGCAATTCAAACATTCTTTATGGTTGTGCAAAGCATGGGAAAATAGCCTGATCTAACCCGCCACCACCAGCACAGTTATTTGCTGCAAAAGGAAGCGTGGGAATATTATATAATCATTGCCACAGTACAGAAAATCCTCAAATGCTTTAGATGTGAACATTTTAGCGGAATCAGAAAACACTAGGAATATTTTCCTGATTTATCACGATTTATCCATATTTTACATTTTTTATGATTCAAAAAGTGTGGGAAAGTATTTAATCTTATCTATCTCATGTGCATTTTCAAATGCTCTATTGATATTTAAAGTTCAAAGTATGCTGGGACAGCCACCTTTGCCTTTGCTTATGTGAGTGGCTTAAACCCATGCCAGAGGTGCCGAAATTGCCCTTAAGTTAAATTAGCCCTCGATTAGCCCCTCACAGCTACATTTGCAATTGCTGATTGCACATTTTGACAGGTACATTTTAAAATGAATTATAGTATCAGCTGGTCATTTTTGATCCAGCTGCAGACTTGTCACATGATGTGTGACTGGTAGTGTTCCAACGGCGCGGCTCAAGCCGGCTAAAAAAGGGCGCTTGAGCCGAGCCGTGAGAAGCCTAGCCATTTGATCGGCTTGTTGGCTGGTTCATTATCGTTCTGGCTTGGCTTAGCTCACAAGCGGCTCCTAGCCGCTGAAGCCAAAAACCAAAAATCATATCAGTCACTATACAAATTGTAGTACGTATAATAATATCTGTGTGACTCGGCAAGAAATATCTAATGAAACCGCTGAATTGTGCCTCAAAAATCATTAAGTGAATATAAACAGCTGAAGCCGTCAGCTTAGCTTTAGCCAGCCGAGCCAAGCCTAAGCCACGCATTTTATTTGGCTTGACCAGCCGTGATGTGACCTAGCCAGCCTTAGCCGAGCCAAGCCAAGCCGAGCCAAGCCGTTGGAACACTAGTGACTGGGCTGATTTTGCAACTTTGTCTGTCATTGCAAATATACTTTTAGTCACACTAAATATATGCTCTGTGCTGGTATGTAAATTCTAAATCATTACTATTATACATATCTATGCCAACATTTGGGGGCATGACCTAGTAAAATCTTCCTCTGTGGGAAAGTGTGGAAAAGTGAAGAAAAGTATGGAAAAGTGAAAAAAGTGAAGAAAAGTGTGGAAAAGTGTGAAAAAGTGCAGAGAAGTGTGAAAAAGGGCAAAGATGGATGGAATCTACACTTTTCTGCACCTTTTCATATCTCTACTTTTCCCTACACCTTTGCACTTTTTCACACTTCTCTACACTTTTCTATACTTTTTCGCACTTTTTCACACTTTTCTTCACTTTTTCACACTTTTCTTCACTTTTTCACACTTTTCAGCACTTTTCCACACTTTTCCACACTTTTTCATATCTCTACTTTTCCATACATCTTTGCCCTTTTTCACATTTCTCAACACTTCTCTACACTTTTCCACATTTTTCTTCACTTTTCCACACTTTTCATCACTTTTTTTTCACTTTTCTATACTTTTCTTCACTCTTCCACACTTTTCATCACTTTTCTACACTCTTCCACACCTTTTGGTACTTGTTGACACTTTTTGTCTTTTCCTTATTTTGCTATACTTTCTCCACTTTTAGTTTCTAAGGGCATTAAACAATTTGGTTTCAAGCTTGTATTATTCTGAATGAGAATAGTATAAAAAAGTAAAATATGGAAAAGTGTGGGAAAATGCAGAAAAGTGTGGAAAAGTGTAGAAAAATGTAGGAAAGTGTAGAATAATGCAGTCATGAAAAGTTGGACAAAAGTGTAATAATTAAGTGTAGAAAAGTAAAGGACTGTGTCTCTCTTTCTATTTCCTCACATTTCTGCACAAATCCCCACTTTTTACACATTTCTACATTTTTGTACAATTCACGTTTTTCATGTACTCTTATATGACAAACCATCCTTCCAAGATATACCATCTGAGATTACAGAGATCATATACTGAGTATATTAAAATGTTATGTTTGTATGATTACCAATGAAATTTACTTATTGCATGCAAATAAAATCTGGTGAAATATACAGACAATAATTGGAATAATATAACCAATAATAACATTCAAGCTATAATAATATTTTGTGAGCTTTCTTCCTCACAAGTCAAAGTAGAGATCAAAAATCATTCTACAGTTTAATGTGATGACTTATGGAGATAATATTTTAAACATAATTTGATGGTATATATTGAGTCTTAACTTGCCCCCTCCAAAATATTCTACATGAGTATTTCTTGACAATATTTTGAGCATATCTTGGCAATAGATCAGAAAATTTTATATTGTTGGCTATTAAAATATGATCTTTATAATATGTGGTAGACTATTTTGAACTTATTTTGATGCATTTACATAGCAGATTGTGGTTGACTATCAAAATAAACCACTTGTGAATAAAGAGTGAATGTTTTAAAAATAAATTGGCAATCTACTGTCTTGTGGATCAAAATATTACATAGTATATTATCAAAATAATCCACTATGAAATATTTTAATCTTCCCTCAAAATATTTTCTATATATTGTATCAGATTTTATTTTGATTTTTTGCGGAATATTATCTCTATATTTTCAGATTATTCCACAGTGGATTATTTTGATATGTTTCCAGTGCTACAAAGCCATCATTCAATGGAAGACTACAAAGGATGACATGAGGCGAAGGAGAACAACTCTAAATGTCATGAGAGTTAAGGAGAGCATTAGGACCAAATTTGGTTACATACCAACAGAAGCGGCCTCATGGAAATCCATCCATCACAAAGATTTCTTCAGGAAGACGAGATACTTTCTTTGGATGACAACTCATGACATGTATATGACAGGGACACATTGGACCAGACCAAACCTCAAGCCCAAACTTCAGGAGAGAGCACTGTGCACTCACTGTGATGAAATCAAAGACCTGGAACACATTCTCATGTCATGTCGTTCCCCTGGACAAATCACAATTTGGAATCTAACTGCAGAACTCTGGGAAAGAAAACACATGGACACTGCATGGGACCATCCCACACTTGGAGACATCCTAGGGAGTGGCCTCGCAGTGATAAAGTCACCTGAAAAGAAAGAAAACCAACTAGTGGGTGAGACCAGAATGTGGAGAATCCTCTTAGGAGAATCTGCTTACCTCATCTGGAAGTTAAGATGTGAATGTGTCATCACAAATGACAACCAACGATTCTTGGAGTGAGAAGTAAAGAATAGGTGGATTACAATGCTCAATGAACGCTTGGAACTTGACTGTAGAATGTCTGACAAAAAATACGAGACAAAAGCCATACCAAAACGCTTGGTCCAGAAGACTTGGCACAGTCTCTTATTTGATGAGCAAAACCTGCCTGACGACTGGACCAGTACAACCAGGGTTTTAGCGGGTATAGAAAGTGACTGTCAATGCCAAACAGGCACTAGAAAAAGGTAAGTAAAGGGAAGTACCCGATGGTCAGTCTTAGGAATTGAGTCCCACACTCAGTGCATAATTGCATTTCCTTGGGGAGGTCACTGTGAAACAATATGGTTATGGATTCTATGCAGCTTATGAACTACTAACACCTATGTGAGGCCAATGGCCCTTGCACCATCTACATGGTGTCAAGAGAATGACTTTGTCCGCTATCTTGAACCACTAAAACACCCCTCCAAAAAAAAAAAGATAAGGGACTAGGTTACAGGAGGGTGTTATACTTGAGTATTGTCCAAATGGAGAACAAGTGTTTGTAACTATAAGGGACAATGGAATAAAGGGAAGAAACAAAGATACAATTACAAAGGGAACAAGGGCTGTAGTCCAGGAAAAGACCAAGAGTGTGATGTGTAGCATTTGGGGAATAAGGACATGGAATAGGGGTTTGTAGTCAGAGGGAAATAGAACAACAACAACAACAACAACAACCACCATCCACATATACCACTGAATATTGTTGCTGTTGCTCCGGTCTTTCTGAGCCTCGGGCCCTCATGGAAACAACCATAATTCACTGCTCAGTACTGTCAGGCTTGCCTGATGAGGTTTCAGAAACATCATCCATGTCACTTACCAATAATGTCCCTCATAATGCCAAAAATCTCACTCACCACTCATCCCCGACAGCTGCCTGGCACCTCTAAGGCCACTCACAGAAATCTCCATTATCCACCTCGGTCATCTAATGCAGCATGTGTATGCTTTTGCCTTGCTGGATGGCCACGTCAGCAATGTCAATTGTTGTGCTACCTGTCTTTGCTCAGCCCCACTGAGCTTCAGAGTATCCAACATTCAATAGAACAGCTACAGCTCAGAATTACCACTCTGCATGAGCATTTCCAAAGCCAGCTCTTCTACCAACACTCTGCCCAACTTTCCATGCAAACTTTGGTGTCAGAGAGTATCTGTCTCTTGCAGAGCCAGTCTATGGTCATACCATCATCCTCATTCATTCCACATACCACTCCTGCACACACCTACATACATTACCCCCAGGTGGGACATTGTCACAGGTAACTGCCACTTCAATAATACGTCTTAGAGAGTGTACAATGGTTTGAGAAGCACTCAATAACCTACAATTGTCCATATCTCATAGCTCAAGAGCAAGATGAAAGGAATGGCTTCATCCTATAAATGATAAAGGCATATTGGAATTAAGACATCACAAGAGAAGAGCTAAAGCTTAGCATTAAAGGATTGACACTCTAAAGAAATTAGTATACAAATCAATATCAATTTGAAAGACTGCTATTGTATCTCTAAGACATTTTAAGATGGTATTTCTAAGACTCAAGTGTCCCAAGGGAGGAGTACAAGTGCTGTATTGTGTATGTAAGGTGGTTTTAAGTATCAGAAGCCTTTCGCAAAGTGGTTTCAAGAGTTATAACCTATTAGCAAAGTTGTTTTAAGTGAAAGGAACATTTCGTGAAGTACTTATAACTAATGTATTCTATTTGCGAAGCATGCCTAAGTAATAAAGACCACTCATGAACCAGATACACATCTTGAACACCCTTTATAAAGTACACTAAGTATCAACAAAGTCCAAATGCGATGGAATCAGACTGTTTCCAAGAAAGAACAGTGATTACTGATGCCTATGGTACAAGAATGGCATAGTATTGTGTGCTGATGCAAAGTAACAGTCTAATGATGGCTGATTACATGTGTATCATCTTCGCGAAGCTTGGCAATAATTGTATCAAGAAGTTATAATAACTTAAAGAGCCTTTTCAGTACACTTCACGAAGGCATTCCAAGTGTTTATAGCACATCATCAATCATGTTTAAACAAGAAGAATGTGTAAACATGTCTTGAGAGCAATATCTCTCCATGAAACAATGACAAGGTGATGCACATGGCTGTGAAAACAATCCATATAGACCTCCGCAGCTCGGATCAAGAGGTATTACAGGTACGTGAACCTGTTTACTATTGTTTACTGCTCTTGCGAACGTTATTTATTACAATATCTGCTGGCTAGATACTTGTTTAGGTAGTTGTATACTGTATCTGGCAGGTCTGAGTTTCAAAGTAGACAAATACTTATATTTTATGGAACCTTTTGGCAGACCCTCAATATTTATTTAGAACTGTACAGTTTATTGTCTCTAGAGTATTTAAGGACCATGTATTTTGTAGAAAACCCTAGGTTAGTACCTCCAGCTTCCACTGCTGCGAATCCTGGTGTCTCATGGAGGGTTCCTAAACCCCACTTGCCCAGGCCAGCATAAGAGTGGTTGTGAAGAGAGAACACCTATATAAAGACCTTTAAGCCCTTTTGCACTTGTAGCAACTTTCAGTTCCCTAAGATTGTTGATTGGCTTTTGGACTTGGTACATTGTTATTGGCATATTGGCATTGTTTAAAGACTATTGGAATTGACTACAATTGGTGCATTGGAACTTTGTGTGTTTTGTGTGATTAGTGAACACCCCCATTGACTTGAACCCTTCCCTCTCTCTCCTCTGCACTTAGCAGAGCCAAGACAAGACAAGAAGACTTTTTAACACATATTATTGAAGTGGCAGTTACATGTGACAATGTCCCACCACACCTCACACACTTCTGGCACTCACAAGGTGTTAGATTTTATAATTGAGTTGCTCTCTAGAGGTCTAGTGAAGCTACATGTGTTCACAAAGGCTTTAAACTGCTTTGCGAAGGCAATAAGACACAAGAGACATGCTCATGCACTCAGTGCAGACTCATTACCATCATCCTCATTCATTCCACATACCACACCTACACACACCTACACACATTACCCCAAAACTTCATCATACATTTTTCCGTTCCATAGTTCATTTTGCTTATGTAATTTGGACTCATTTGAGACCTTATTCCCTGTCATTGTTACTCATCCCTCACCCTTTTGCAATACCTCATATCCCATTTCTAAGCATCTACATGCATTACTGCCGAAAATCCATCGCAAATTCTTCCTCTTTAGCCGGGACATTGGTTCATTTTGTCTATGTGATTTGGATTCATTTGAAACCTTATTTCCACCATAGGCCATCCTCCCTACCGGCTTCTATTTTGTTTTCTTTCATCTTTCATACACAGTTTGGTTCATCGGGGCTGATATACCTTAGCCTAGTTAGTTAGGTGTAGATGAATATCATATTGTAAACATAGGAACATACAATGATAAGCATCTGTAATAAATAGGGGCTCAGTGTTAATAATGAAAGGAAAATGAAAAATGTACATCGGGAGATAATCTTTATGACACAAAGTTTACATTTTGGAGTGGTCAAAGTTTATATTTCGGAGTGATCAAAGTTTATATTTAGGAGGTAGATAGGTTATCTTGAGATGTCACATGTCACACTTAATGTTTCAAAAATCCTTTTTTGGCCCCTTTTGGGCAGCTTAACTTTTATTGGATCCATATCAATATATCTTGCTGATGAATATGTATAAACTATTATTCACTGACTTGCAAGCTGACAACCCTGGCAAGCCAGGTTTTAAATTAGGGATTCTTGTGGTATTGTATAGTTAATTTTCGCATCTGGAAATTGTTTGTACATACCTATGATAAAATTTCCCGGAAAACGACATTACGAAAATGACCTCATACATCAAGCTCAAATAATAACTGTCTATGTACCATAACTAATAAATGCATCATATTCTTACAAAAGACGACCCCACATGTGCCACCATTCTGCTATGACATCTCTAGCATCATAATCATTTTCTGCAATATGATCACTCCAAACCTGGCCCAGCTCTTCATTTGTTAAATCTCCTTTTTGTAGAGTGGGCCCGTATGCTTCTTTCCTCTGTTGACGTTGAGGGCCAGGGCAATATCCCAGCATATCAACAACTGCAGTCTCGTGGTGTCTTAAGAAGGCTGTCCTATCCCCTCTAATAGAGTTGTATGCTTTTAAGAATAGAGGGATCTGTTCTCTAGTTCTGAGGCGTGAAAACAGGTATCCCAAAGTATATGAGTCTTCAAGCTACTCCCATCAGTAAAAAAATAAAAATATTCATGCTAACTGATAAAGTAGAACGTACTGCTATTTCTCTGCAGATGATGATTGTGTGGCTGTGAGAATGCGGAAGACTAGTAAATTAATATAGAATCTTACGCATTATGCTCTCCGTTTATCTTTTGTTAAATGTTAATCACAACCTTTAAAAATCATCATAATATGTCTGACTTACCATTGCATTGCTTGCAGCATTGCCCACAAGTATGACTTGAAATGCTGAGTTAGTGAATGATGATAATTCAGAGAATTCCTGTTTGCTTCTATGGCATGACTTGGACATTGATAAAAGAAGACGTAAACTGAGGGCTTAAGGTGAGTTTGAAGAACAGTAATTTTTCTTGAAACGACATTACCGGCAGTCACAGTCATCCATATTTACCTCTGGCAGTTCAAGTGGTTTTTCCATTTCATTCCAATCCATATCATCAAACATAGGGTGCACGCAAAGCATCCTTATTCCAAACTGGTCCGTACTCTCCTGTCTGCAAGGTTTATTTACTGGGAAAATGTATGATGCAAGATTTTTGACCTTTTCACCCACATAACTAACTCCATTTGCCATCCATACAGTTGTCTAATAGAAGTTGAACTAATGTTAGGAGAAGTCTGAATGAAAATCCCACCCAATTGTTTTCAGTCAAAGGCTGTAAGCAAGGATAGTCTCTCATATTCTTCATGGGAATTGAGACCCTACAACTTCAAGATTTTCACCAGAAACATGTAGAAACAATTTTCTTGGGAAGGTTTGAAGAACATACCTGGAAAATGCTGACTTTAAAGATATTGAAACAGTTTGATGTGTTTCGCTTTTTGGTACATCAATTCCATCAGATTGTCTAGCTTCATTGAGGATGAGCTCCCGAACAATACTCTGGTGCCCATCAGCACCAATAACCTAAGAAATCAAAGTCAAAGATAGTGCTATAGGAGGATTTTGGAACATACCACATCACACGTAAAATGTTCCCCTGTAGCTACTGTGACCGTTGTTGGGTCATTTAATGTATTTCCTAAAGAGATGGCAGTGGCTTGGCAATCATATCTGCACGGAACCGCTGCAATTTTGCACAGATCATATAAATGATTCCAGAGGGTGGAATACTGGATAATGATACATCGGTTAATCAACTTTCATTATATGTATAGCAGTCTCACCATCAATCTGTAATAAAGAGTTCCAAAATCTTTGGTAATATTCTCTTCAAATTCCATTTCTCCTATCAGATCTAAATTTTCACCTAAAGTAACTGAGTCAACTGTGAATTCGACTGGAAAAATAAGATTACCCTCATATAAAAGAAATCTATGAAACGGAATTAAATTAGCCCAACCTTATATTTCAAAACAACATACCCTTTGTTTATGCAACCATGTTGTTCAAGTATATCCTCCATTCCAGGAAGTTCTTTTAACAGTCGGGCCATGCTCGGTGGAATTCTCAAGCCACCGAATTGTTTTTCCTTGTTTTTATATAAACAAGGTAATCAATAATGCGTACTGTGCAATCGTTACGAAGTAGTTTACCTTCCAAACCTCTATTTTTCGTTTCTCCAAAAGAAGAACGCTGTGGCCAGCCTGAGCTAGATAATAAGCTGCAGATAGTCCACTTATGCTTCCACCGATGACAATGATGTTTAGACTCTGATGCGATTTACTGGAGAACATCCTGTGGGAGCGATTGAGGGTGATACATACTCCGGGTTAGCTAACCTTTATATCTTTCGGATTCTGCATTTCAATCAATTCTAATATAAGAAGAGCTGTAGACACGCCATGATCAACTTCTATTAATCAGATCAAGGAATGATGAACTGATCGTTGTCTCTCAAATTATGATTTCGGGGCTACAAAGCCGGTGGTTTACCCAATCACTCATTCCTTACTAAACTATGGTTACTATGGTTTAATCGGTGAAGATTCATTACGAGGCCGAATTCATTAGCACTCGTCCTAGTTGATCGTATTAGGTCAGTCCCATGGCCACTGCTATTTTCCAATTTCTAATCGACGTCGTGCTAGCGTGATTTTTGCCCGGCTTGTTTCGGCTTGTACAAGCTATTCAAGCGACAAGCCCGCTTGAATTTTCGGCAAGTTCATTTTTTTATTATATGAATCTATTCAAAAACTATTCAAAAATATTGTGTTGCCCGGCTTGCAGCTTGTCGTAAAGCAATCAAGTCGGGTAAATCCACACGCAGCAACGGCCTCTTCTTTGGATATTAAAGTTTGTCTAAGATTGGGAAGTTACCACATGCACCCAGAGAACTGAAATTCCCATTACCATAGAACCTTGTTTTGCGGAGGTGGCAGTACCCCTTTCTATTTACTATCTTCAACTGAAAACTGATTGACCAGTCTGATCGTAACTAGGTTACTGCAGATTGGATTTACTCAGAGTCACTACAAAAATAATCACAGTGGCAGCCACTTTCCCCATATGGAAAGCGATCGCAAAACAGGGCGGAACGCTCGAAAATTTTAACTGGTAGAAAAGAAAGCAAGCCATAGCACTATCCTAGCCATCTTAAAGTGGAGGATAGGACATCGTTTCTGTTTGGCAGGGTTTTACAGCCTATTCATATGTTTAGTTTAATTATCAGCTCGTGGTGTCTGACATGCTTGTGTTTCTTATTTAGTTCAATTACTGCAGCCGTGTTTCTACTCTGCTCGGATATGTAGGTGACAAAGTGGCTTGTTTGTACTGTTAGAAATACTGTTAGAATACCCCTGTATTTGTATGTATGAATACAACAATTTTTTGATCTATTTGACACGAATTAAGTGAATTTTATATCGCTTTTTGATAACTTTCAATGTTCTTTTCTGCCTACTTTCATGTGCTTTTTCTGTGCGTTTTTCTGTAATTTTAAAAGATGTGTCAGACACGCCCGGTTGCTTGAAAAAGCTATTTTGGGTGGAAAAGGCCCGAAAAGTTACGGAAAAGCTCCCGAAAAGTTTCAAAAAGTTGACTTGTCATTTTGCTGATGTTCCGTATAAGGAAATACTTTGCCCACACAGTTATGCGTGGGATAGCATGGCTTGGAGCATATTACGAGAATCCATGCAGATTCATTCTTTGTCTGCGGTTCTTTGATTTGTGATGTTAAATGTTAATAAGTCAGCATCATCCTTATTAACATTTAATATTACAAATCAAAGAACCGCAGACAAAGAATGAATCTGATGATTTGGAGCATATTACGAGAATCCATGCAGATTCATTCTTTGTCTGCGGTCCTGTGATTTGTGATAATAAAACATCATTATATCTATATTTGTTTTTCCTGTGCTCCTTCCTTACATTTAGTCTCTGCATTGACACCTGCAGTGGAAGGTACTTTGAAAGTCTGCTACCCGATATGAATATTATAAAGAAGACGGTCGTCGTTGTGCGTGGCATGTGTGAGTCCAAGATTAGTTGTTTGAGTGAGGTAACGTCAGAGCCAGTGAAGACCAGTGACCAGTATTTTGTCAAAATACTGATGGAGCAATTTGGATAATCCTAGTATGGTAGTCACTGTTACAACAGGAGTTGTACTTTGTAAGGAAACGAGGCTAGTGCACTGCAGGGGTATACCGTGGGTGTTTTTGACCCAACCCGTACCCGTACCCGCCGAAAACCGTATCCGTCCAACGAGTACGGGTTTCTGATGGGTTTGACGGGTATGGGTGTGGGTTCATACCCTTGGCGAGTAACCCGTGAATGTAGTAATATTATACTGATGTATCTAGCATATTATTGTCTTTGTTTTTGTTGTACAAGCAAAAATGCCTACAGATAATAGAAATTTGTTAATAAATGGATTGGTATTTTTTCAAATTCAACACAATCCAGTGAATCACAACATTTTCTGTTTATAGGGTCACTTAAAATAATGTAATACTAAGTCACAATACATTATTCTTTGACGATTTTATCATTAATCATCAAATAGACATAGAACTCATGCATAAACACACTGTTATTTTTAGACAGATAAATTCTAATTATTTAAGAGAGCATTTAATGTTTATAGCACCACACTTTCAGGCAAGAAAACAAGATACAATAAGCATAACTGTCACGAAGAGTGACACTAGATAAGTTCGGAAAGGAAACGTCGACGGGATAGTTTCAGGGAATCTAGTCCAAGTTGACAAGGGGTTACATTGAGATGGAGAAACTAGTACAGGAACACATACCTAGTCCAAGTTGACAAGAGGTCAAGCTAAGGACTAGGTTTACAAGATACTGGGTTTATATACTGTTAACTATCAATAAAGAAGAGAGGCAGCGTATGGCAGTGTGAACCAGTGTTATCGTAAATGAATCATGAGGCTATGGTGAGGCAGAGAGAAGCTGATGATGGGAGAAAAGAAGGTAATGATGACAGATGGGATCAAGGCGTGTTTCAGGAAAGGTTATGGAAAGATTATGGAAAGGTTGGAGACCGGAACAGTGGTATCATGGCAATAAGGAAGATAGACCAGAACGTCCGACTGAGTCTAGAGTCTGTTATGGAGTAATAGCTTGAGTAAATAACAACAGTAAATAAAGGAAAAAGGAATTAAAATAATACGATTTGTGACATTACCCCCCTCCTAAGAAACATCGTCTCGATGATCAAGGCATCGATGGGGCATCAGGGTGCTTTTTGTGGAACCTGGAGATGATTCATTTAGCATTCTGGACATTGGAGAAGGGTTCCCAAGAATTATGTGTGGCATCATACCCCTTCCACTTCACTAAATATTCCACTCTCCTCCACCTGATTCGGCTATCCAGTATATCCTCTACTTCGTATTCTGGTTCGTCCTCCTCTTCCAGCTCCACTGGGCCAGGTCCTTCTGGTCTTTCTCTGTTTACCTCATTCCCATTCCAAGGGTACAGTTTACTTGCGTGGAAAACGGGGTGAATTCGGGAGAGGGACAACGGCATAGTTTACCCGCCCAATTTTTTGGATAATTTCGAATGGACCCAGTTGTCAATCTCCGAGTTTTTCACTGGAATGCTTGAGGTCGATGTCTTCTCCGCTTAGCCAGACCAGATCTCCCACTGTGAATTTTGGTAAATTTCCTTCCGCGCCTTCCACCATTCGCCTTTTTGCCAGGTGTAATGCAGCTCCTGCATCTTTTCGGACTTCTCTGAGGACTTCTAATCTTTCTTCCACGCTCTGGTTTCCGCTCTTCCTTCCTACTGGGATATTGAAATGTGGTAAGTATCCGTATTCCACCTCGAAGGGCGAGAGACCATGAGCTGAATGTACTCGTGAATTGAGGACGAACTCTGCCATGGGGAGGTGTTCAGCTCAGTCATCCTGTCTCCTTCCGACGAACAGTCTCAGATATTTCTCTACCTCCTGATTCGCCCTTTCTGTTTGACCATTTGCCTGGGGGTGGTATCCTGACATGAGGGAGGATTTGATACCCAGGCGTTTTAACAAGAGCCACATCAAGTTGGCTGCGAACTGTGGTCCTCGGTCTGATACGAATTGCAGAGGTAATCTGTGAAGTCGGAAAATTTCTCGGTAGTAGAGGTCAGCTGTTTCCTCTGCCATGATGTTTGTGGTGCAAGGAAGCACATGAATTTGCTTTCCATAGTGATCTATGCACATCATGATGGCATCGTAGCCGTTGGAATCCGGAAGTTGGGTGATGAAATCGACTCCTACTGTCTCCCAGGGTCCTTCAGGTACGGGTAGAGGTTCTAGCGCCGTTTTTGGGTGTCGCTGCAGCTTCTTCCTGGCACAAACTTCACATCCTTTCACGTACTTCTCCACATAACTTTGCATCGTCGGCCACCAATAATAGGAGCTCACCAGATTATAAGTTGCGTTTACACCTCCATGTCCCGCTCCTCTAGCGTCGTGACACTGTTTCAGCACTTCTCTCTTAATCTCTTCGTTTGGAGGAACATAAACCCTCCCCTTCTGATAAATGAGGCCCTCGTCTTCCTCCCATTCCGCTAGCCCGTCGGCCAGTTGTTTCAATCCTCCTTCCTTCAGTTTTTTGAGGCCTTCTAAAACCTCCGCCTCACGTTGGGTTTCATCTCGGATCTTTTTCTCCAGGGGGTTTTGGAGGCTCGTTGCTGCGATGCTAGCAAAATGTTCCGGTGTCAGCACTATCTGCATGTGGTTGTCTTCTTGGTCTGACGTCTGATGTTGGGGCATTCGGGACAGAATATCAGCCACAATATGTCGCTTTCCTAGCCTGTGAACCAATTTAAAGTGGAAATTGGCGAGTCGTAGGGCCCATCGTGCTTGTCGTCGACTTAGGTCCTGAGCAGTTCTCCAGTAGCGCAAGTTGTCGTGGTCGGTGACAATCTCAAATGGATCAGGTAGTCCTTCCAGGTAGTGTCTCCAGTCTTTCAATGCTTCGATAATAGCCAGCATTTCCCAGTCATGGATTTCGTAATTCCGCTGATTTTCATCTAGGGAAGAAGAGCAGTAAGCTACCGGATGCCATTCTCCATCGTCCAGTTTCTGAGACAAGACCCCTCCCATGGCAAAACCAGATGCATCCACCTCAATACGAGTTAATCGGTCTGGTTTCCATAACACCAGGATTGGTTCTTCTAAGAATCAGTGGCATAGTTGGTTGAAAGCCCTCTGCTGTTTCTTCCCCCATTCAAACGGTATTCCCTTCTTTGTTAGATCATTGAGGGGCCGGGCGAGATGGGAAAAGCCTCTGATGAACCTTCGATAGAAGTTAGCAAATCCTAGGAACCCTCGTACCTCTCGTAAGTTCTTCGGTATTGGCCAATTTTCCACAGCTGCAACCTTGGCCAGATCCATCTTTACCTGCCCCTTCCCGATGATCATCCCCAGGTACTCGATTTCTTCTTTTTCGAATTCGCATTTTTCGGGTCTAAGGTAGAGGTCATATTCAGTTAGCCGTTGTAATACTTCTTGCACGAGCCCTTGATGCTCCTCTAAATCTTTTGTGAAGATCAGGATGTTGTCCAGGTACATGGCTACTTTCCCTGCTGCTATTAGATCTGCAAAGATGGTGTCCATCAGAGCCTGGAAGGTGGCTGGGGAGTTGGTTAGTCCGAAGAACATGACGTTTGGCTCGAATAGCCCTCTGTTTGTGGCAAAGGCCGCCTTCCATTCGTCTCCCTTCCGAATCCTCACGTTGTTGTATCCCCAGCGCACATCAAATTTGGTGAACACTCTAGCCTCCTGAAGTTTGCCAATAATGTCCTGGACTAGGGGGAGTGGGTAACGATTCCGAATGGTGAACTCGTTCAGTTTTCAGTAGTCCTGGACGAATCATAATTTGCCATCTTTCTTTTTGATGAAGAAGACCGGAGACGCGATAGGTGACTTGGATGGCTGTATGTACCCTTTTCGAAGTTTCTCCTCCAGGAATCGCTCCAACTCTTGTTGTTCGCTAACTGACATCAGGTACACTTTTGTGCAGATAGTTGCAGGGGCGTCTGGTGTTAGTTCGATGGCATGATCCCAGGGCTGTCGACTTGGGAGCCGTTCCGATTCTGCTTCGGAGAAGACTTTGCGAAAGTCTTGATATTCTGGAGGCACACTCTGCTCAAAACTCTTCTTTTCTTTCCTCGCGTTCTCTGCTTCTGCAATCTGCTGGGAGTACATGTACCCTGCCGCACACCAAACTTCCTCTCCTAGGTCCTCAATGACACCCTCTCTTTTCCAATGCCGTCGGAGTTTTCAGTTGGCGTTAAATTTAATGGGGGTGCTCTTTTCTTCTTCCTCTGGTATCTCTTGCTCTACTGTTGCTTCGTGAATTTCTTCTCGTTCCTCAGGGATCTGCAGCTTCCCTCGTTTCCAGTCTATCTGGGGGTTCAATCTTTTAAGCCAGGGAAGCCCCAGAATGACAGACTCTGACCCAATGTCCGTGACTAAAAAGTCCGTCCATTCATCATATCCTTCTATCTCCATTTTCATCCGAGCGCATCTCTCAATTCTCCCCGCTGTGTTTTCTGTTCCATCAATGTTCCTCACTTTGATAGATTTCTTGAGAGGAAACGTTGGAATCCAATTTTCAGTGACAAATTTTCGGTCGATGAATAGGGCTGTTGCTCCACTATCCACCATGGCTGCGGTGAAGATTTTGTTGGTCCTGCTTCCTTGTAACGAAATGGGCAAATAAAAATGGCTTTCATTCGGATCGACCATACAGACGGTATCAATGTTACAGGTAGACTTGTACAGGGAAGAAAAGGACATGGTATTAAAATCGTTTATGGGGGACGCACGAGTTGCAGCTTTTCTCGGCGTCTTCTTCAAAAATCCTCCTGTTTCTGAAGGATAGCAGCCAGGATTTTGTTTTGTTCAGCGATGGCGTCTCGGAAGGCATTGAAGTCAGGATTGGAGCTAGAGGGAGGGGTTCGCGACGCGGAGGCGGCAATGGTGGTACTGGGACCTGGGCTTGGGGTGGGTTCGTCGTCGAACAAAGAGAATGGGGCGTTAGCGGCCACCTGTTGTCCAGTTTGTCCTCCTCCTCGTCTTGTCCGGTTCCCTCTTCCCTTTTCGATTCCCATATATTTGTCTTGACACACTCTCTCCACATGCCCTGTCCTTGCGCAATTACGGCATTTCTCATTCTTCCAACTGCAGTTTCCTTTCATGTGATCCAGGGGTCCGCACCCGAAGCAGTGTCCCTTCATCTTTAAGAGGAACTCATCGTGTGTTTTGCCGTTTCCTCCGGTCCGAGTGGCGTCAATGTCCATGGCATTCGGGTCGGAGGATTTAAAATTTCCACCAGCAAATGTAGGACTATGGATGGCGAGTTCGATAGTGCAGGCGCGGTTAATGGCTTTGGCGAGGGATTTGGTCTTTCCCTGTCCCAGCTCGATGGAGATCATATGGAGGCGAATGTTGCTGTTAAGGCCATTGCAAAACCTCTCCATGAGGTCGGTATCCAAAAACCCGGTCCGCCCTCCTATGTCCTGAAATTCTTGAGCATAGTGGGCTACCTTCTGTTTTCCCTGCCTCATCCCCATGATCTTCCTTCGTGCTTCTGCCTCTTCATCAACTGATCCAAACCTCGTCTTGAACTCCTTCTCAAACTGCTCCCAAGTACCACTGAAGGGGAAGGGAGTTGCATTGGTTGGAACGGGGTCTCGGGCATGTTCTTTGTTGGATTTCACTGCAAGATTAGCATACCGGGCTGCCCAATCCACTGCATCTCCCTGCATGAAGGATAGGGCGGCCATGATGAGCTTGGGTTCTGTGTCTAGATCTTTGTGGCTTGAAGCCCAGATTTTGAAAAGGGAGAGGAAGTGTCGCACGTCCGTAGTTTTCCCGGTGAACGGGTCCGGCTTGGCCATACTGGACTTAGCAGGTTTCGGCTGTCCCATTGCTTCGAGAAGTCTGGTCATCTGTTGCGTCATCTGTTCCATCACTTCTTGGAGACTGTTGTTCGACATTTCAATATCGTGTGGGGGTGGTGGAGGCGGTGGAGATGGAGAGGGCGGTGGTGGCGGTGTTGGAGCTGGTGGTGGTGTAGGAGACGGAGACAGTACAGGCGGCGGGGACGGTGTAGGTGCAGGCGGCGGAACTGTCTGAGCAAAGTCTGCGGGCGGCGGCGGTGGCAGAGTGGATTCTACTCGTGGAACGTGAGCAGGTAATGGTTTGATTCGGTGGGTCTGCCCTTCAAGTTCTAGGGAGGAGGCAGATGCGATGGAGAGAGTGGCGGATGAACAGTTGTTTCAGATGCACTTAAAAAACTCGTTGTCCCAGAAGTGGATGTGACACTGACGGGTTACGTTGTAGCCGTGTGGTAGACCTCTGCAGTCACTGGTGTCTCCAGAGAACGACGTTTTGACAGTGGTAGGGATGATCTAGACGGAGATTGTCGGTACCTGTGGTAGTTAGCTTGACCTAATGTCACGAAGAGTGACACTAGATAAGTTCGGAAAGGAAACATCGACGGGATAGTTTCAGGGAATCTAGTCCAAGTTGACAAGGGGTTACATTGAGATGGAGAAACTAGTACAGGAACACATACCTAGTCCAAGTTGACAAGAGGTCAAGCTAAGGACTAGGTTTACAAGATACTGGGTTTATATACTGTTAACTATCAATAAAGAAGAGAGGCAGCGTATGGCAGTGTGAACCAGTGTTATCGTAAATGAATCATGAGGCTATGGCGAGGCAGAGAGAAGCTGATGATGGGAGAAAAGAAGGTAATGATGACAGATGGGATCAAGGCGTGTTTCAGGAAAGGTTATGGAAAGATTATGGAAAGGTTGGAGACCGGAACAGTGGTATCATGGCAATAAGGAAGATAGACCAGAACATCTGACTGAGTCTAGAGTCTGTTACGGAGTAATAGCTTGAGTAAATAACAACGGTAAATAAAGGAAAAAGGAATTAAAATAATACGATTTGTGACAATAACATTGGTATTTATCATAAAAAACATCGAATATAACTGAAATTTGTGCATAAAGTAGTGCATATTTTTACGAAAGTAACTTTTCCTATTCTATAGGAACACTTTTTATTTGTAGATCTAGACAGCTAGAGCAGCAGAACTATTTTTAATTGAGCAAATGCTGCTCAGCCACAATTCTATCCCATGCACAAAATGATTGTGGCAGTACGACGGGTTTTCTCTATGGGTACGGGTTAGTGTGGGTTTCAAATTCTGGACCCGTACCCATACCCGCGATACCCAAACCTGTAACCCGCAGCAACCCGCCGGACCCGTGCAGTGCACTAAACGAGGCTCATTGACTGCGGGGATCATGACTGATCAGTCTGTTTGTGACTGAGGATCAAGGCCTATCAGTCAAACCAGGGTCCTAGACTACTGAGGCAAAGCCTACAAGTCTTAAGGTTTGTCCAGGATCTGTAACACAGAGAGAGTCATTCATGGGTTCAAAGAGCCTGTCTGTTGAGAGGTTTGAGAAGTTCATGAGCATGAGAGTTTTATAAAGTAAGACTTGTTGGTGTATAACAAGGTCAAGCTGAGGATTTAGCTTGAATTGGCTTCTACTTGGAATACAAGAAGGTATCTACATGTAGACTGTGCTGCTGCATGTATTACATGTGTAAAACAGAAAGTAAGTCATCCATATATGGTGTTTAAGTGATGTATAACATGTGGTTGGACACATGTTAATAGTAAGTACATGAGGGTTACAAGGCCGGAGGTTTACTGAAGGACTCATCCTTGCTTAACTTGAGCTCACTGACAGAATTCCGTTTGCAAACCCATTTGGTAACTAAGTGTAATATATGGCTTTCGTCATCACAACATCATAGTTGTATGACTGGCATTTTGGTATTTCTTAGGTAACAATTACAAGGATTTATTTTCCAAATGCATATGTGGGTGAGCAAAGTAAATCAGGCAAGGAATTCCCGCCATCCAGGTGGCTATACACCTGCTCAGTGGCTGTGACACATCTCTGGAAGCCTGGACAGCTGACAAATTGGGATTGCTTTGCTCACCCAAATTTGACCCAATAACTTTCTGGCCTCGTACTTGCCACGCGGCAGCGATGGCCAAATCCCTTTATCAGTGGGGTGATTGTGGAATGCAAGCAGGAAAAGGCATGGCGTATGTGAGGTAGCCATGAGTTGATCATGAATGTAGAAGGGAGGTGAAGTATACATGAGGTCAATTTTGAAGTGTTTGAATAGATAAAGGAACATGAGGGTGAGGGAATGTGAATAGAAAGGAAAAGTGGGGTGTATGTGGACAATAGGAAAACATTGTAACAGTCACACTATGCATCATGAAAGCATTAAAAATAGTCCTTGGCACCTTTTGATGTCACTTTATAAGTGGAGAAGATGCAGAAGCCAGTGTTCCACTTTAAGGCCTTAAGTATGGGTGTTTGGATCTTTCAGGTTTATCTAAGGCATTGCTTAAGGCCTCTTTTTAAGGGTTAAGTCATTAAAAATTTTATAACAGTTCTGGAATGTGGTAATGAGCTATCTGTTGTACTCTTCATCTGAGTCAATTGCTATAGCTCTGTAATCAGGTCTCTCATCCTCTTGTGCATCTGCCAACACTTCCATAAGTGCTGATATTATATCTGCTACAACACAAGAACAAAAGAAGTTGTCCTGCAAAAATTTGTACTTGGTGTACCCCTTAGCTTCTTTGAGAACCAATTAGTCTTTGCATGCTGTTATAAAAAACCTCCAGCCTACCCCATTCCTTCTGCACCACCTCAAAAAGCTGGTCTTGTGAAGTTGAAGGCTGCTACATGCTTCTGCAGAGGTTCTCCATAGGGTTCATATCTAGTGAATTAGCTAGCCATAGCATTACGAGGCCGGAGGTTTACCGAAGGTCTCGTCCTTACTTGTCCTGGGGTCGCTGGGTGTGGCTATGTCAAAACGACTGCCAAACCCATTTGGAAGGTTGTTTGACTCAGCCGGTAAAGTTGAGTACCGGTTTGGTGATATTTTATCTAGAAGCTATAGACTTTCTATTCGGCCCGAGAACAAAATATATACTACGATATTGGCCATTAAATTCCGGCCTCGTTCTTGCCATGCCGAAGGCAATGGCCCATATCTTTTATTATACCAGTAGTTTGATCCTGCAGCCATGCCTTTGCCACCCTTGAAGTGTGTTTATTATCATGCTGGAAAATGATGATGAAAGAACTCAAATTGTAATTATGGAGAGTACACAGGAACCCTTCATTAAGAATATCATTACATGGGCCCTGTTGTTGTAAAGATTAAATACTGACATTTTATTCCGATTACTGATATTCATTTTTCCCTTATTTTTAGACATTTATACTTGTATGTGCCAGTTTACTATTTCCTTCAAACCTTATTTCCAAACCTAACTACGCAGTACATGCAGCCTTAATGCAGCCTTGCACCTTTACACCTTGTACACACCCTTCTTTCATTTCTGTTCAATCATACTTGTCCCTAGTTTCCCCATAATCTTACCAGAACCTTTCCCAAACACACAGCAGACATGCTGTTTACCTACAGCTTTCCTTTTACATCTACAATCTCCTTGTTACTGTATTTAAACCTGCCATCCTGTAACATAGTCCTCATCTTGACCTCTTGGTCTATTCAGACTAGGTATGATTTGTATTCTTCTTTACAACTAGTCCCAAAGACAGAGTTTAACATTGAGGGCAGATAGAGAGTACAGAAAATACCTAACCCCAAAGACAGAGAGGTCAAGACAAGGGACTGTATTACAGGAGGGTGTCTTATATACTTGAGTATCTGTAAACCAGTGACACAGTACTGGAAATCACTCAAGAGGTCACATGAGAGCTTGTGACAACCACGCTATATTGAAAAGTGTAAAGAGTGAGTAGCAAAAGATAAGTAGGAGATGACAGTAAAAGACAGCTAAGAAAAAGGTACTATGTGTCAGTGTGACTGGGTAATGCTAGGTGGCAGTATGTAATCATGGCTGTAAACTGAGAGGTTTACAGTATCATCCAAATGTAGAACAAGGGTTTGTGAGTATAAGGGATTGTCTGTAAGTGTAATAAAGGGAAGAAACAAAGATATGATTGCAAAGGGAATAAGGGCTGTAGTCAAGGAAAGAACAAGAGTGTGCTGTGTGACATTTGGGGAATAAGGGCATGGAATAGGGGTTTGTAGTCATAGGGAAATAAAACATGGGAACATACAATGATAAGCATCTATAAATATGAATAGGGGCTCAGTATTAGTAATGAAAGGAAAAATGTATGCTGGGAGATAATCTTTATGACAGGCCTGGTGATTTTTCTTTCAATACAAACATCACAAAAAGTTTATGCAATAGGGCAGGTCACACTACCCCTGGAGCTTTATTTCTAGTGCAAAAAAAATATTAAATAAAGCGCATATTTACCATAGAACATTCATTCACTTTCTCAAGCATAAAAGTATATCATTGCCACTCATAATATGTTTACTTTGCCACTCAAGAAACTATAAGTTTCTCAAATGACAAAGGAAGATATACTTTTTATGCTTGAGAAAGTGAATGAATGTTCTATGGTAAATAAATGCTTTATCTTTAACTTTTTTTGCACTAGAAATAAAGCTCCAGGGGCAGTGTCAGATATGACCTGGTGGGAATTGTCATGAAGACAATTGGATACACATTTTCCTTTTAATTACTAATATTCATTTTCCTTCTATTTACAGACAATTGTCATTGTATGTTTCTGTTTACTATTTCCTTTAACCTTAATCCTATACCTGCATGCAGCCTATCGCTGCCTCGCCCTTTCACTTCCTACAACCACACCTTTCTCATTTCATACATCTTTTGTACAGCCAACAGGTTATTCAATCACCCTTACCATAATTTTTCCATAGCCTTACCAGAGCCTTTCCACTGCCACCTGTAGTACATGCAGTTTCCTTACATTCATACCTACAGCCTTTTCATTTAGGATCAACTCTTTGTGTATATAAGACTCTAGTCCTGTAACCTAGTCCTCATCTTGACCTCTTGGTCAATTCAGACTAGGTATGTCTCTTGTACTTTCTCTACTCTCCTCTAATGTTAACTTGGTCAATTCAGACCAGTTGTTGTCGAGATCTCCATCTGCTACATACTGCACAGTGCACTTTGTGACAGGAATTGTAAGGTATACCTTTAAGGTAGCTTCAGGTAAAGCTAGATATACACCTAGATATAAATAATTATGAGGCTGGAGTTTATGGAGGACTTGTCCTTACTAATTTCAAGCTGGCTGATTTTCCACATATATCCCCATTTGGTTGATTACATGTTCATATCTGAGATACCCGAAGAGCATTGCATCCTTGGCATATTTAGCATCATAATCCAACAGATTACGGCCTCATAATTGCCATGTGAAGCAATGGCCCACCTCTTTTTCATATACTTATAGGGAGGGACAGATATGTTCAGGTATACCCTGGAGTGATAGCTTCTCTCAGGCAGTCTCAGGTATGGTCAGACATTGTTTGGTAGGTAAGATATGGTAAGGAATACCTTCAATTACTGTCACAGACTATAGGGACAAATTGCAAGAAAACAATCAAGAAAAGTACAAAAATCTTTAATTCCAACTCTAATTACACTGAGAATGGCAAAAATCACTTAATAAGTGAGTAGCCTATATACTATTTAGTCTTAACTCTAAAAATGGTCAGTTGGCTCAGTTTGTTTATTGTATGCTGTGAGTATTCCTTGACAGTAAATTTTGAATTTACCTAGATCAATATTGTGAGTCCCAGGACTCAAGGGGTACACGTCACCTCAGGCAACCCCCTGGGTAGACCTACTTAGGCTGCTTAGATGGGGACAGTTTTCTGGCCTAAGGGGGGTCAAATACCAGGGGCTGTCCCAGTGCTCTGGTAGTACCCAGGCAGCTCTGCTAGCTCCCTGGTATTGGCCAGGGACTGTTTTTTTCACTGTTTTTTCTGTAGTTGGTAGCACCCAGGTGCTCTTAGGTACTACCCACTGATCTGTCACTTTGTCACAGGGTGTCAGGAGTCCATTTTCTCAGAATTTTGCCATTATGCACTAATAAATACAGATATGACCTCAGCTCTTGCATTATAACTAACTGTATTTATTCCAGCATTTAAGCTATATTTTTTGTACTTATTACTTCATCTTCATTTTGTTTAAAGGCATTCAAACACAGTCAGAATATTGTCTATTTTCTATAATAATAATGATACTGTGCCTTTTTGAAATCATATTATATTAATTCTATAACTCTAATCAACAGAAGCACCTCAGCTGTGAGATAAACTCACTCACACTGAGATGTTACTATGCTAGAATTATGGGTATTTATACAACATGCTCTCCTTTAAGCTGGCCTTGTGATAATAAATAGACTCAGTGTCAGAATCACTCCATGAATTGATTAGAATGACATGACTCATAGAGTTGGCACCTTTTTCTGACTAGCCTGGTGTCAGTATATTGGTGTTTACCACTCCCTGATACTTAAATGGTTATTCCTCATTCTCTTTTCTTTCTCACTTATGATACCCCCTGCATGAATATGGCATGTTCCAGACTCTGTGATAACCCCCATAAGTGTTTACATTTTACAGTGGTTTTCCACCTGTATATAAAAACATTTAATTTACTTAATTTACTTTAATTCAAATTTCAATTACTGACTATATGGGGGAAAAATTCAAAATAAATTATGCCTCTGGTACATAGTTGTGATTACACCCTGGAACATCTGGTAGCACCCAGTGACTCCCTGGGTGCTACCAGTGATCGTGGCCTCTCCATCGTCTCATGGTTGCTTAGGTACTGGATTACCTGTTGCAAATCTAGGGGGAGATGACAACATCTTCTTGAGACAAATGGCTGGGGCCTGGAGCATGTTCATGGGATGGGTTATTAGGAACTTGACAAGGTTGTTCTCGAGACAAACAGCTGGGGCCTGCCATCGGAGTGCATTCATGTTCATGGGGTGCATTATTGGAAACTTGACGAGGCTGTGAGCAAATGGGGAGACGAGGAATAGAAGTCAATTGGGAGGACTGGTATCCTCCATTGTAGGCTGGTTGCATGGAAGCTTGTTCTATGTCATTATGTTCAGCGGGACTGCTGGCAAGATGACGACTCTCAGACTGAGCTGCCAGAAACAGGTTGGGAACACCTCTGTCTGGGCATACTGGTGATGAGAAGGGGCTAGGATCAGGTTCCTGGCATAAATTGTTGTCCACAGCCTCTGAGAAACAATAATCTTGCCAGTATTGGAGAGGTTCAAACTCGAGATGTGGTGGAGAGGCAGGAGGGGAGGGGGTTGTTTGATCTTGCTCACTGGCTACAGGTGTCTTGGACTTGAAATTCACCTTCAATTTCTGTTTTGATTTTTGTTTCGACTGAGCATTTGTCTTTGTGCTGGTAGAGATTCTAACCTCAGTATCATCTTGACCTTGCTCTGATTGCCAGTCTGTTGAGTGAAGGACAGAAGTCAATCTGTCTGTTTCGGGTGATTGCTGAGAATTTAAGTTCAGATGGAAGAATTGTAATAGAAATGACTAAGGAATATTGGTATCCAAAATAGGAAAGTGATAACATGTGTGATATACCAAATGGGCCTATCAATGACCCACTAAGTGAGTGGAATCAGTAAGAATGAGATCTCATAAATTTGGCCTCGTAAACATTGGAATTCTTGCAAAAATTGAATGGCAAAAGCACATCATATTAATACTGCTTGTAGAGATTAATTGAATATGCTATTTAATACAATTTTATTGTGCTTTGTTATGACATCTGCCATTACAATACTGTCGAGAATATGCTTTTTAAATCAACATCAGCAAATGGGGGAAAAAACTTGCGGACTTTTGGCCCTTGCAGCCGGTTTTCCGCTGGCATGCAACCCAGCAACCTCACAAGTGCAGATGTGAGAACCAAAATCTACGTTAAGAACAATATTTGAGCTACACAAAGCATTAGATATATACTATAGAATCCTTGTGAAGTGACTGTGGGGCATACCTGAAGAGCGGGACTCATATCTTCATGAAGCCAGAGATAAAATATGAGCGGATCATTGGACTTGCGAGTTTTTCGCGTTTACTGATCCGGTTGCCAGCTTTCAGGCTTTTTCGGGTTTTACAAGCTTGCACAACCCCTCGCAACCGCTTGCAAGTTTTTAACCCTAAATACTGATGAATTTGAGATACTGTATCCTAAAAAGTCTGATTATATGGCTAGACTATGATAGTAGATATTATCTGGCTGTCAAATGCAATGGGCTACAGAAGAAAACAGGAAAATTCAATGTTAACCACTGGACACAGCAAAAATCACTAGTAATATTCTTTCATGAATCAAAAGATCAATATATGGCTTGGAAATCTACCTGTAAATATGATTATGATTTTTATTGGAGCTTTTCAGTATTTTCACAAATACTTACTTTCTCAATTTTATCCATATTTTGGATGTCTAGTGATGTAGATACATGGGAGAATTGCCACCCAGTGTGCCCATCATTTTGAACATTCAGGACAACAATATATTTTAATTCACATACTTTTATGAATATCAATATTCCAGAGAATCCCTGCTATATTAGGTGTCTCTGGGCCCTGAAGGCCAGTGAGTTGCCATACAATTGTTTTGATAAGCTATCATTAATCTTGCAAGATATCATAATATCAGTTGGCCCAATAGTAATTCTGATTCTACCATTTCTGTGTAATAAAATCTAATACATGTATCTACATGTTATTGTGTTCCTGGCTATGGATTTCATCCCAAGTTGCAGGTACATATTACCTACCTTCATTTTAAGGACATTGACACTGTACACACATGTCAGCTGCACAGAGCGGCACCTAGTTCTTCATACTGGTTACCTTGAGCTACTGGACAGCTGAACAAAACTTGATCTCTGTCCCACACCAATCCAATTCAATCCGAGAGTAAAGGTATATTCAAACAAATTACAGACCTTCATGAGATAATTCATAATGAAAAAGAAATAGAATTTGAAATAAATTATCATATGAACGAGCAAGACCATATGCTTTATGGTCTCAACATAGCCACAGGATTTTTCTTTGGTAACAAGATGAGTCGTTTGTAACAAATTATAACACCGAAAACTTTCTGTCAAAATTTGGTCACAGGACCAGTACATACATATCATTTATCAATTTCACTAAAATGATTATCTTGCCCTCCTGTGATATGAACTTCCATAGCCATCCCTGAGTCAATATCAATCCTTGTAGTTTGAGAAGTTGTATTGTGAGTTGTACGTCGGCGAATATGTAAAGGAAGTGAATGGCTTGCTCCTTGATGTAGAGAACCAAATGTATTGATATCATTACTGTTTGAAGCAATTAGCCCAAGTTTGATTTGTCTGTAAACTGTGCAAGCCATCATATTAATGATAGCAAGCACAGGAACTGTACACATGCCCCGATATACGAATGGGACATTAGTCAATTTGACCATTACTAGCAAAACAATGTTACCACAGATGGCAACGCTAGTAAAAAGAAAATTCGGAATTTTGAAATATAAGATAGCCAATTGAACTTACAGATAAAAGTGCTGGCCGCTGTGCAGAAGATTTCTGGAAACCAGAGGAAGGAATCCATGACCAAAAAAAGCTTGGAGAAGTGATCGATGATTCCGCTCCACTATTGAGTTTAGAAGAACCCGATACGTGATGAAGGCAAATACAGCACTATCATATGCCATGGGCATGATAGCGATAGCCTCAAGGTAACTGGGAAACTCAGTAGTTAAACAAGCCATGGTGTCGCCGATATGCATGCCTCTAATGCCAAGTGGAACCGTTAATGAACACCCGATGACACCTATCCACAGCAGTGTGAATAGGGCTAAAACGAATTTGTTCCAGTTCCATACCGCATTGACACGGAAAAGAAACAAGAGGGCTGTGAAGCCTTGGGAACAAACGAGACCTATTCCAATAGCGATTTGGGCACCTTCACAATCCGGAACATATCCGACTAGACGGAAACTAAAAGAAAGTTGAAGAGTCCAGGTTTTTTGAACTTACCCTGATAAACAAAACACGTCAAAAGATAACCTAGGGTGGTGATCCTTCGAAAGTGTGTTTAATAACATCAAGGATTTGTATTATTTATGCCAACCTGGATGCATAGTACACCAAAGTGGGATATCGAATTTTATGCTTGAAAATGAACTGATAGTCACAACTTAAATGAAGAGCAATATCCCACAAATAGGCCTGAACCTTGGATAAATAGATGATAAGCAACACCATTAAAATCAGCACATACTCCGAGAGAAATTGCCATTAAATATCTGGAAACTTCAACTTGTGATGCAAAATCTGGATATAAAAAAGCAAGTGGTGTGTGAGGGTTTGGTAGTGAGGTGTCATTCAGAGTGTCTGTCATCATGGGAGATGGTGGTCATTTTTCAGACCTAGGTTATTTATGGTTTTTGGTTTATGAAACATGTATTCCTTTTCTACATCTTGGCAATCTCACATTAAATTGCACTGGAATTTAGCCCAACTTGAAATCAACTTCCCAAAATCAAGACAACAATTTTCTGATTTGAACACCAGGTGGAGCTCTCCAAGCTCCTGATGTTGATGTACTCTATCAAGATAAGCATGAGTCATGAAGAAGGTGAATAAGTTACGGGGCTGACTTTAGGAGGACTCATTCTTATCCCCATATATGACGTCACTTTGGTTCATTGAATTAACGGCATCATTGGCACAATGCCGGGATTATATCCATGTTTTACGCCCTCGGAATTGCCACATTGGCCCTCATCTTTTATAATTACGAGACCCTTTAGGGACTCGTCTTTACTAATTCTGCATTTGCAGCGGTAGCAGTGCGTAAACTGTCAATGCCCCATTTAGAAGGTACACCATCGGAAGCTTCGAGCTCTGGAACTGCCCGATATTTGCTGATAATCTCCGTTACAGGGTATATTCCTTGATTCCGCACCACTACGACACAATAGAAGCAGTCAAAATCTCTTTGACATGCGTTCTTCACCTCAATCTTCCCACTATGTTGTGGGAGGCAGTGGATATATGTGATGGTAATTCAAACTCTTCCGAGTCCCCCAACCTTCTGAAATTTCAAGTGAAGAACTGAATTTCCTAATGGTAAGATAGTTTTGTATATCAAGATCAATTGAGTTAGTAATTTGCTTGTATGGGCCTCGTACATGCCACACGAAGCGATGGCCTTCTTCTTTCATCTGATATGATGATTGTTTCAATGAATTACTCACTGTATAAGTACTGTGTGAATATAACAGTTGCCATAATGGAATAAATGATAGTTACAAGGTATCTGCAAAACAACTACAAGGCTGCTACAGAAGAATTCATATATAGACCCATTGGGATTACTTCAACAACAACAGCTTACAGGCCTCACCTCCTTTTTATATGTGAAAAATCTTAAAATTTACTACGAGCTCAGTTCAATCAATGCAGAGGCAATCTTCCCTGGCCATGGTTATCACTGTGGGCAAGAGTGGCTTTCCTCATTGAGAAAAGGCTGAGCACATTGATGAGATAATTTTGCTAATATGAAAACTGAATTGTCGAAATTAACTCATCAATGTTCTCAACTTTTCTCGGCAAAAATAGCTAAGCATGTCCGCAGTGCTATGAGGCTGTAATTCAGCATCAATGGGCACAGTGCATAACTAAACTATACAAAAACACTCAAATGGCGCTTATTTCACAAGGTACATGTTGTCAGCAGTTGTAGTAAGACGGATTCTACACTATTTGCCATGAGCTAACACTGGGTGCCAAAATCCATAATTCTCTGGAAATACAGTAATATTACAGTAAAGATATGAATTGGAAACATGACTGTATTTTTAGTAGATATACAGAAAAAATATGGGATAAGATACAGTGAAATTACAGTGTAAAATGGAAGTTACAATTAATATACAGTGAGTAACTGTTTCTGTAACTTTCCTGTAAAATAAGTGGAAATACATACCTGTTTTCAATTCAGATTTCCTCTGTAATATCACTGTATTTCCAAAGAATTACAGAGTTCTGTTCCCAGTGTAAGGTAATTTGGACTCACTGAGTATTCCCATATGGTGCTACTGTTGTCAGTTTGGTAGACATCACTCATATATCAATACTCACCCATCATATTGGAACGGTGGAGCCGGCATACCACAAGGCGGAGTGTAATATATTGAGATTCCAAGGCTGTACCATCAAAACCAAGAGGCATCATCCAGGATCAGGCGACGCTGATGTGCACGCGTGGCATTTGATGGCCGTTCAAACCAGCTGATGCCGTGATCCAGCTAAAGCTTGGCAAAGGGCTCAGTTTCTCTTCCTACTCGTTGTTCATTGTCACTGTAGTTATACCCAAAAGGGATGATATATGAAGAAGGTAGGCTAGTTGGGCTGTTGTCATGACACAGCCCAGCATCAGAACGGCCATCAAATACCAGCGAGCGCCGATGTTAATTGTGAGCATGACGTAAATGTTTGATTATCAGAAATTCTTTATCAACAGTCATATGACATAGTCATGTACAGCTGGGATCATTCATTAACACACGCCCTTTCATAGTAACTCCCACCAATGACCCAATGACTGCACCTCGAGCAATAACTTCTATTCCCTGCTTTATGAAAGCACTTGTCACAACAGGAGATGGTCATTTCAAGATGAAGACCACTCCAGTACCCGTCGTTGAAACCACTAGTGTATTGATCAAGGTCGAGTGTGCTGCCCAGAACCCGACTGATTGTGAGAATTCCTCTCATTAATATTATAAACTAACATATGCCCTGACTAAAAGGGAAAACGGTTGCCTTGCATCGAGAGGCAGGGAATATCATAGGCTGTGACTTTTCTGGTACAGTAGTGCAGATTGGGTCAGATGTGAAGGCAGGAAAGAGGTTCATCGGAGAACGTGTTGCTGGTTGTGTACATGGGGGTATGCTCTTACGTGAAAACGATATTCACTTTATTACTAATTGAAATCTAAGGAATTGGCAAAAATGGAGCATTTGCAGAGTACCTTGTGGCCTCAGCTGATCTTGTCATATCTCTACCAGATTCCTGGAGCTTTGAAGATGGGGCTCAGTTAGGCATTGCGACAATGACCACTTGTCAATGTCTTTATCAATACCTCTCTCTTCCCAGCCCTCTGGATCCTTCGATTGACGACCATTCTACACCTCTCCTCGTTTGGTCGGGATCTTCATCTACAGGTCAATATGTCATTCAGTTTGCCAAGATAGCTGGATTGGAGATCTTTTCAACTTCTTCTCCTAGAAATTTTAGTTTGTTAAAATCACTTGGAGCAAAAGAGGTATTTGATTATTCAGATTCAAAGACTTGCAAGAGGGTATTTTCAGCTAGTCGTGGAAAGCTCAAGATTGCGGTGGATTGCGCAAGTACTGGGATGTCCCCCGCCCAGGTCAGCAATTCTTTGGGTGAAGCAGGAGGAAGAATTGCATTCTTAGTCCCAGCAGTCAGTATGAAGAAGCATGTCGAAACAAAATTCATTCTTACATATACAATATTTGGGAAAGTAAGTAGTGATTTGATGTAGTGACCTTTTAAGAAACTGAGGATAACTGGAAAGGCCATCAAAGTTCCTTTTATTCATGAAGCTCGTCCAGATCACTATGAGAATGCAACACGGTACTGTGAAATGGTGTCTAAAATTATTATGGACTTTCCTATCAAACCTGTTCCTGTCAAATTGTATCCACATGGGCTTGCCAGTGTGCAGGAGGGATTTGATTATATGAAAAGTGGCAAGGTATGCTATCGCTAGTTTTTTTTCTGTATCTAATATGTCCTACCATCCAAGGTACATGCCGAGAAACTCACTTACCGCATTCCAGATACCCCTGGAGTTCAAGATAACCTAGGGATTGACAATATCCAAGATGGGCCACCTTAGGTCATCTCAGGTCATTGCAATACTATTAAATATGGTCTCGATAACTTTTCCATAGCACCATTACATTAGAAATCCCAATGATTATCCTATTCCATCGCTATATATCAGGAAAAAATAATCTGCTACACAAACAACCCCTTTGAATACGGCTATTTGTGCGTGACTCCGGATAAATCATATTAATCTGTAGCCCCGCGTATCATCTTGCAGTGCTCCGTAGAAGTCCGTAGACTCCTGTAGAGCCTATATCTTACCTTTTATTTTTGTAGCTATAGATAACAGCATGCCGTAGATATTGAATACTGTGTATTGGCTCTTACAATTGTCATGTAGCTCAAATCACTTTAACTCAGTCAAGATAAGTATTAGCTGCAAGTACTGTCGTTTATTTACTGTATATCACCTGAATATCAGGTTCATTCAGACCCTTCGGACTTCCTGCTACTTATACGAAGCAAAATGGAAAAATAATTGAAAGCCCGATGAATGCGGCAGGAATCAACTGTATAGTTTTTCGGGTAAAAGCCATGTCACAAGTCACTAATTGCTCTCTGGTTCTTCCTTTCTCTAGCTTTTCCCCCAGTCCAAGTCGTGGTTCCATTGGCAGTGCACAAGAATTTGTTGTGTGTTTCTATGCCTATACTCAAGTTGTGAATTTTATAGAGTAATTCCCCAGATATCAGTTTATACTATAAACTGACTGATTCGGTGTGCGTGCCTCAATACTAAGTGTGTTTACTATATTTCTCTTTAAAAGTTTGCTGACGCTTATGATGAGAAGTCCAGGCCGGTCACAGCAGTGCAGGGTCCTGACCTTGTTACCATCCCTGGGACAGTGATTCGTTCTTTTTTTTTTGCAGAGATGAGATTTCAGAGTGGTTGCAACTGTGAGACCGTGACTTATACCAATGTCATTCATCTGACCTATTCACTAACGATATTCATATAGGCTAAAATGTTTTAACTATTACAGAGCGCTGTTATTTTTTAGAAGATTTGATAAGTATATAGCGCAGTTGTCTTGTTTGTATTTTGTGAATCAGCATTGAAATATATATGATTTGAATGAATTCTCTTGTTCTGCAACGAAATATGTATTCTACTACAACTGTCCTATAATGGTATGCAATTGCATCCTGTTTATCTACTAAAGCTGACCTACATTACAGCAATAAAGCAAAGTAGTATCAGTATCTTATAAATTTCTGGTAGATACCACCTATGATATGGAAGATGCCACTTGTGATATAGCTTGCTACGGATTGCTACGGAGAACCTGCCTAGTGCTACATGGAATGCCGCAACTGTGATAAAGGGGTGACGTTACTACGGCGATATGACTGATATGCGAGCTATGTATCTTCAATAAGGTAGAGGTCATTCATAACGAACCAACCCCACGTGGCATGTGTCACGCGCTATGAAACTGCCAAATTGGTCCACTGGTAAATGCTTTCGAGTCGATACACCCATTCCACTTAATTTTCGACATATGTGAGACCATAGGTTTACTAAATTATGACCTGAGACTATGGCTACCAAAGCATAAGTAAAAATAACATCATTGAGGTGTCATTTATATCAAAATACTACTATTTTCACAAAATCTACATTATCGTTATGAAAACAAATTCAAAACATGCCATTATTATATATCATACTGTATCATTTCGAGGCGATGTTCAGTCACAGGTCACAGCACCCTCTGAACTAGCATTTTTTAAAGGTTGTCACATGTCACATTGGCCTTTGAACTACCGTGACACAAAAAATAAAAATAATTTTTAGCCGGAAAAACAGAAAATTTTCGGGCCTGCGGCACAAATAAGGTGTGTTAGAACAACTCTGACTTCTTTTGCAAGGGTTTGACCAATTTTACATAGATTTTGTCCTGTTTTGGACTGAATTTGAACTAAATTTCTCACATGTCACAGCCGGACCGAGGCTTTGAACTTGAGAAAAAGTGATATTTATTGGTCACAGGTCACACCCCATGAACATCGCCTCGAAATGGTACAGTAGTGTTCCTTACATGAAAAAAAGTAATTATATGGCTTTGAAATAAGCCTCAAATGTCAGATGAAGGTATAACAAGATGAAGAAGTCGGAGGTATGACAAGTGGCCCAATTTGGAATGTCACGCTCAGCCACGTGGGGTTGGTTCATTATGAATGACCTCTACCTTAGTAACTTGAATTTTTTCCTGATGTAAAAGAAGAGGGTCACTGCTCTGTATGGCAATTATGAGGCTGTAAAATGTATGTATTACATTGGCATCATGCCAATGTGATGCCATTAATTTAATGAATGAATGGAAAGTGGGCCATTGTTGTGTAACAGGTATGAGGGCCCAAATATGGACTGTAAACTGTATGAACTAGTGTGGAAGTCAAGCTAAAGTCCTACAAGAAAAGAACTTAGAACTGGAAACTGCAGCCATGGTAGATAGTGGGGGCAACAGCGGGAAGATTACATTAGGAGACACTAGATTCCCACCTTTCTGATGAGGAAACCCCTCACAATCTACAATATAGATGGAACCAAGAATCAAGCAGGGTGAATAGTGTGCAAAGTTAAGGCTCACAGTAGACTAAATGAGTAGGTGGGGTGGACCTATTGGTGACAGATCTGGGGGGAGAAGATGTGATCCTGGGGTTGCCTTGGCTCAGGGAAGCCAACCAAAGTATTAATTGGGAAAGGAGACTACTCCAGGTGTGGGGAAGAAGTGATCAATTTTACAATGAAAATGACTTCTGGGCTACAGGAGCAGAAGTAGAGGTGGATGCAACAGAGATGGAAGAAGGGAAGAGGTAGGGCCCCTCCTCACCTCAGTGGAAATCAATGCCAGTCAGGCCCAGAGGAAGAAGTGGAAGGAGGGAGTAATAGAAGACCTTTGAGAGGAAGTTTGGTGTGCAGCAGGAGTCACCTACTCCCAATAGATTGTGGGGTGGGCCTTGAAATTGCCAAACAAAAAATGCTCATCTGCATCAAACATACTAGTAGAATGCAGATCTCAGTCATTAACCACAAAAATATGAAATTAAATAGATTAAGCTTCAAAAAACTTAAACTGAAGCTTAGAAACATTATATTTCTGGGTAAGATGATAACAATCAGTGTGCATTGCCTCAGTCCATATCAAATTTAGGGCCTCATTCCTGCCATGCAAAATGATGGCCTACTTCTTTTATGGAGAAGTGAAGATGGATCTGGCAAAGGTCAGAGCAGTGAAGGAATGGCCAGTGCCAAAAAGCCTGTGGGAAGTATGAGGATTCCTAGGTTTCACAAATTTCTATTATCTCATTTTTATGAGGTATCATCTTTGAGCTAAAATTGATCATTCAATTGCTTCAGACAAATTTTGAAATACACCAATGATTTTCTCTACATAGTCCTGGGCATCCCAATACATAGAATCAGGAAAAGATAGATATTGCCTTTGTACCGAAACACCTCAACATATTTATAAATTTACATTGCTTTCCTGACGTCTTTCTTATGGGCATCCCAATACATATAATCAGAAACAAATAGATGTTGCCTTTGTACTGAAACACCTCAGCATATTTATATTTATAAGCTTACATGTTTCCCTGAATTCTTTTTTATGGCTATTCCAAGTGAAAATGCTCATGTTACTATGATTAATGAGAGTCTTTATATACAAGTTGATGAGCATATCAATGAATATATTGTTTCTGGCATAATATATTTTGGACAAGGTCATTTTATAACCAGAATGCATAACGACTATCAATGGGTCTATGATCATGATGATATTGTAAATTCTGTACCATGGCCTTGTCATACTGAGATAAACTGTTTTATCAACAAAAGCTAAAATTATTTTGTATATCAAAGCTAGTTGAGGTAGCCTTTATTTATAAGGCTCATACCTACCATGTGAAGCAATAGCCCTCTTCTTTTATAAAGGAGATAGGGTTCAAGTGGGAAGTGGCACAGCAAGAAGCCTTTGACAATCTCCAACAACAATTCATCTCAGCACCTGTCGTGCCTGGACTGACCTACCTGTATTGATGTCAATGCTTCAGAATTTGCAATGGGAGGGGTTATTATGCAGAAATTAGAAGATGGGCTGTGGCATCCCATAGCCTTCCAATTAGCCTTGATGGATAAGCACCAATGAAACTACAAGATCTATAACCACAAGATGCTAGCAATTATTGAAGCACTGAAGGATTGGAAGCACTACCTCAAGGGACTCCCCAACCTGTTTGAAGTAGTTACAGACCATAATACCTTTGATACTGGCAAACTGCACAAGACCTAAGCTGGAGGCAGGCCCAAAGGGCCCTAAAGCTAGCCGACCTCATATTTCAGACTCATGAAGATTAAATACTGACATTTTATTTCAATTACTAATATTTATTTTTTTCCTTTATTTACAGACATTTATGCTTGTATGTTCCTGTTTGCCATTTCCTTTAAAAAACCTTACTTTCAAACCTTAAACCTTAACTACACAGTGTGTGCAGCCTTATCGCTGCCTCACACCTTTACACCCTGTCTACACCTTTCTTTCACTTCCCTTTCAATCATACTTGACCATAGCCTTTCCATAGCCTTACCATAATCTTTCCCAAACATGCGTTAGTAGTGCTGTAGACCCTTAGCCCTAGTTTCACATTGCCGAGATGATGAGTCGTTATTTTAGTGGAAAGAATCCCACCAAAACAAACAAAACACTTTTAATTGTTTGAGGTGCTCGTGAACAGATACAATGTTCTTAAGAAAAAGTACACTTTTGGTTTAACACACTTTGTAAGACTTTTGGGGTTTTATAATAAAAGGTTTATCACAGAAAACAGTAAACAATTCAAGTTCAATCACTTTCTATCAAAACAGTACTTCAGATTCAATGCAGATGTTCAGTCAGATCAGATTTCAGCAGTAGTCCAGTATTCAGACAGACAAATAGTTCAGATTCAACAGTAACAACAGTAGGGCCGTTCAAAATAGAAAGTAACGGGTGGTTACTTTCTGTTGCGTTGGATAGTCACATGTAGTCACGCTTAGTAATACCAACTTTACCCAACGCGACCTGCTTCGCTGTCAGTCATTCATTCATTTCGGCCGTCAATTTCTTGTATTCCTCTTACATATGGGCGAGCAGTGGACAGACGAGGAGACCTGGGATCTCATTAATGAGATTAGGAAGAAAAACAACTCCAAGGTCTTGTTTGGTCCGGAGGTTGGAGAGGTATGAGCTTGTTGTTATTAGGGACATCTTCTGACAAAAGGTCTTGCTAGAACACATCTGGAGACTCCAAAAATGCTGTCTACAAACGGATAGCAGAGGCCCTTAATCCTGAAGGTACTCAATTAAACCCAGTTAAGGCATCTGAACGAGTCAAAAACAAGATTAACTCGTCTGTAGTATCTTATTCTATTTTAATCTCTCCTTGCTGATTATGTTACTTTTAGACTTCAAAAAAAGTTCAGAGCTCTCGTCAAACAGCTCAAAAAGACAGGTGAGGGTGTGGAAGAGTACTATCAAGTCTCTACCCAAGGGCCAGACCATGACACAGACCAGCGGGCTGTTAACATTTGGGACAAGATTAAGAAGGATTGGCCATTTTTTCCTGAGCTCTGGAAAATCTGGTCTACCAAGCCCAACCTTGTGCCCATTTGTGTTACAACTGGTGTTGGACCTCGTGGTCAGCAGACTGTTTTCATTCAGTCTCAGACAGGTACCTCTACTACAACACCTCTGGGCTCATCAACTGCTGCAAATGCAGAGCAAAGTGAACTGGCATCTCTGCACCACACCATCTCTGATTCAGTCATTGATCCTGTTCTCCGTCAGCAGTCAACTTCATTGGTACCTCCTGCTACTCCACATGCTTCAAACATCTCTACAGCTAGCAAGGAGAATACTCCAGTATCCTCTGGGCGTCATGGCCCTAAGCCATCATCATTCGCAGCTCTTGGTGCATCTGGCTCAGCTGACAAGGTTCCTAGTCAGACTCCTCAAAAACGTGGTTATGAAGATACACTCATTGATATGTCAAAGTAAGTTACTTCTTTATATCTTGTATACATTATGTTCAGGGCATTTTCAGGACCATGATGGCTGACATCAACCGCCGAGCTGAGGAGAGCCACCAGGCCAAAAAACGGAAGTATGATCGCTTGGAGCGTGAACAGATTTTGTCAGAGAGGAAGCTGTTGCTTGAGGAGTACAAGGCAGGTGCACTTGATCGTGGTGAATACAAGGAGGAACTTGCTAGGTTGAATGCTCGTGTTGCAAAGTTGGATGGTGATGATACTTTGTTTACCCCTATTCCTGCTCCTCGAGCAGCTTCTCCTGACTGGGACCCAGAACTTTTGGAGAAAGATCTGTCTGGAGATGAGTTGTAAAGAGCTCTATACCTTTCATTAAATACACATTCATTTGTCTGTACTCTATTTGCCTTTTAATGTTAACACATTCTTTTTAACGCTGTCGGATGTGGTTTATCTCATCTACTAATTGCCTCCTCTTTAACTCCCCCTCTTCATCCTCCTCATCTGGACTCTCCAGATTAATTGGATCTGTTTCTTCTCCTCCCTCTCAACCAACATGCCAGAAGTGTTCCCCCACCCTAGCTCCTTCAATGTCAATAACAGCATTGTGGAGAATAATTGCTATTGTGATCCACCGGCATGCCTTGACATGATCACGTTTGGAGTTGATATTAACCCGCAAACCCCTTAAGCTCTGCCATCTGCCTTTGAGTGCACCCATACAATGCTCAGATCAAACTCGGAGTCCAGAGAGTGTCTTGTCAAATGCACGGTTAATGGGATTGTCTGCTGCAGGTCGTTTGTGCACAGAAATCATTCGTTTAGTGACAGGATATGCTGAATCGCCCCAAGCAAACTCGTCTCCTTCAAAAAGAAAGGTGGGGTACTTGTAAGCACAGGTATATTCAAATGCTGAAGCATCATGAGCAGAGCCTGTAGGACCATGTGAGTAGTCCACAATTCGAAGGTTTGATGGCACATTCCCAATCTGAAGAAAAATTAGATTTACAATCACGCAAACTATACTGACATACCTGAGCATTCAAACCATAGTTACACTTGCGTGTGTAGTAGGTTGCACCATCAAGTCCTGGCTTAGCATGAAGTGGAACAATTGTTCCATCATACATTAGATAACCTTCCCTCCAGAGTCCCCTGAAGCCAAGGTGCTCATCAATCCATTGCTTCTCAATCTCCTTCTCTTCATCAGTCAAAGGCCGAACAAAAATTGGATGTAGTGATTCAATGGCATCAAAGCATCTGTCTGTGAAGTTTTCTACACTCCCTTCAGCAATGCCAGCCATCCGAGCTATATCACCAACTGAAGCTCCATTTCCATATCGCCCTAAACGATAAAGCATTACAGCCAACTGAACCTCCACTGGACTCTGAGGATGGTTTGAGTTGTTTTGGAAAACAGGGTTGTCTTCAATAAGGTCCAGGATAGTCATAAAGACTCTAGGGGTAACCCTGACCATATCCACAAAGCGCTGATGATCTGGGCTATTGGGGCTAAGAGCATAATCAAGGAGAAGATGAAGCTGGCCACATTTAATAATGCTGTTTCTGGGCTGAAGATACCGAGTCTTGCTGATTTTCTCCAAAGTTGCAACATCCAATTGAAGCTGGGACACCATCTGTAATGCTTGTTTATCTGCATCCGAAGGGGTGTTACCATCAGATCCTGATGTACTGTCACCAGATGATGAGTCTGAGTCTGAGGTGTCATCTGGAGCATGTGCAGCTAATTGAGCAAAATTTCGGTGGAGAATATGAAAAAGATATGCCCTCCTGTACTGCTCATGCAAATTGCGCCCCATAGAACTAGGTAGAAATGACAGAGAAGAGCTAAAATTCTTATCTATGATCTATCTACAACGAGCACAGAGCGTGACATTACATAAGCTAAACAGCAGTTGCACGCGGAAAGTAACCACCCGTTACTTTCTATTTTGAGTGGCCCTAGTATAGATTCACAGTATATTTTGACTTTAGAGGTGATCAACCTGTGGTTCGCTTATTTATAGTTTTTAGAGCTTACACTAGTAGGTTATATTCACGATGGCCCAAAGCTATAAGCTCCAGATGCTTGCTAGTGTACTGTACAATGCGTCACTACTTTTCTACTGTACAACCTACCCACTTTTATACCTATTCTAGAATATATTTGAATGTCCGCTAAAATACTATTATAATAATACAAAATTATCATTCAGTAGGTGTATCAAGTCCAATCATTCCTTATAAGGCTATCCTCGCCTTTCTTGCTTATTTTACTGTATAGATTTTGTAGGAAAATGTAGGTTCCTACAGCTTTTTACTTCCCCTGGTTTCAACATTTTCAACTCGGTAGTGGGTGATCATAATGCTCCACTATACTGTGGTTGTCACTCCTGATAGTCTCAGTAGAGCGATTAATCGGATTCTCATTATCCAGCTACGTTCAGTACTCCCGGACTATAATACTTTTACTTTCTCTTCTATTGTGGCACTACCAAAAGTCCTTGGTTAACTATTCCTTTGATAGTATTCTCTCTTCGGTAGTGCAGTTCTAATCAACAGACTAGTATACCTGATGATACTTTGTAGATCAATAATATTCGATCTATAGTTTCACTCCTAAAACCGATTGTATCCCATTCTACCAAATGCCATTCTTACCAGTCTCGGTAGAGTTCTCTCTCTTTAGTATTGGTCCAAGGTATTATCCTCAGTACTCTAATTGTTATTATATGCTCTCTCTTTTAGTAGTATTCAGTGGACTACCGAACAGTACTTTGCATAGTAGTCTATCCATTTCCATAGTGTACTTGGCGATCATACTGATCTTAGAACGCTTTGTCTGATCACTGTCGCGAAGAGGCGACAGCGAGAGAGCTAGCGAGTTCGAGACGAGTACGAGAGACCTTAGACACAAACTAGTCCAAATAGACCAAGTTAGATTAGAGCAGTAAAAGAATACAAGGCATACCTAGTCCGAATAGACCAAGAGGTCAAGATGAGGACTAGGTTACAGGATGAACAGTTTAAATACTGGACTACAGGAATCGGCGATGTGAAACTAGGGTTAAGGGCGTACAGCACTACTAACACATGTTTGGGAAAGATTATGGTAAGGCTATGGAAAGGTTATGGACAAGTATGATTGAGAGTTAAATGAAAGAAAGGTGTAAAGGTGCAAGGCAGCGATAAGGCTGCATGCACTGCGTTGTTAAGGTTTAAGGTTTGAAAGTAAGGTTTAAAGGAAATGGTAAATAGGAACATACAAGTGTAAATGTCTGAAAATAAAGGAAAAATGAATATTAGTAATCGGAATAAAATGTCAGTATTTAATCTTCACAACATTACCCCCCTCCTTAGAGTCCATCGTCCTCGATGACTATATTCTCGGTGCATCTGGGTGTTTCTTGTGGAATGCTGTTATCGATCTTTTAGCATTTGTGAGGTTTGTTACTGGTTCCCAGGAATTGTGGCCTTCATCATATCCCTTCCACTTAACCAAATATTCTATTCTCCTCCAACGAACTCGACTATCCAGCAGTTTCTCCACTTCGTATTCTGGCTCGTCTTCTTCTTCTAGGTATACCGGGTCCGGTTCTACTTCAAGCTTTCCATTAATATTGTTCCCTCGGAATGGATAAAGCTTGTCGACATGGAAAACAGGATGGATACGCTCTAGTGATTTGGGAAGGTCGAGTTTGTAATCAAGGTTTCCTACTTTTTCAATAACTTCATAGGGTCCTAACTGTTGATCTCCTAATTTCTCACTTGATAGTTGAAGATTTATATCTTCTGCGCTCAACCAAACGTAGTCTCCCACTTTAAACCGATGTGCCTTTCTTCTCCCTCTTTCAAAGCCTTCCTTCATCTTTCGTTTTGCTAGATGTAAGGCAGCTCCTGTGTCTCTCCTTGCTTCTCTCAACACTTCTATCCTCTGTTCCATGCTCGCGTTTCCTGCTCTCCTTCCTACTGGAATATTGAAGTGCGGCAAGTATCCATAAGTTACCTTGAAGGGTGCAAGACCATGGGCAGAGTGAGTTCGAGAGTTGATTACGAATTCCGCCATAGGTAAGTGTTCTACCCAATCGTCTTGCCTTCGGTTCACGAATATTCGTAAGTATTTTTCCACTTCCTGGTTTGCTCTCTCTGTCTGTCCGTTGGATTGGGGTCGGTATCCTGAAGTTAACGTTGACTGGATGCCTAGTCGTTTGAGTAATAACTTCATGATGGCTGCTGCAAACTGTGGTCCTCGATCTGAGATCATTTGAAGTGGTAGTCCATGTAGTCGGAAAATCTCCTTATAGTATAGGTCAGCCGCTCCTTCCGCAGTGAGGTTAGAGTGACAGGGTATGGTGTGCAATTGTTTCCCAAAATGGTCTGTGCATACCATAATCGCATCGTAGCCTTGGGATTTGGGAAGTTGCGTGATTAAGTCTACTCCCACAAACTCCCAGGGTCCTTCAGGGACTTCCAATGGTTCCATTACTGCCCTTGGGTGCCTTTGTAGTTTCTTTCTCATGCAAACATCACACCCTTCCACAAACTTCTCTACAAACACTCTCATGGACGGCCACCAATAGTGGGTGCTTACCAGGTTGAAGGTTGCATGTCTCCCTCCATGTCCTGCCGTGGGGGCATTGTGGCATTGCCTCACTACTTCCTTCCTCAACTCCTCTTCCGGTGGAACATATACTCTTCCTCGATGATACACTAGTCCTTCGTCTTCTTCCCATTCTGCTATGCCGTCCGCTAGCCGTTTCAGCCCTCCTTTCCTCAGCTCTTTTAACGCTTCCACTACTTCTGCTTCTCATGCGGACGCTTTACGAATTTTCTCTTCTAGGGGGTTGCTAAAGTGAGACGCTGCTAGTGTTACGAAATGTTCAGGCCTTAGGATCGTTCTTTTGGTGTTGTCTTCCTCATCTGAAACTTGGTGTAACGGGGATCGGGACAGAGCATCAGCCAGTACGTTTGCCTTGCCGGGTCGGTGGATCAGGATAAAGTTGAAGTCAGCCAGTTTCAATGCCCATCGAGCTTGTCTTCGGCTAAGGTCTTGGGCGGTTTTCCAATACCTCAAATTGTCGTGGTCTGTGATGATTTCGAATGGTTCGGGGAGGCCTTCTAGATAGTGTCTCCATTCTTTTAGAGCCTCTATGATGGCCAGCATTTCTCTGTCATGGATCTCATAGTTCCTTTGGTGTTCATCCATCGACGCGGATCGGAAAGCAACCGGATGCCATATGTTGTCATCAAGCTTCTGCATAATAACTCCGCCTGTAGCAAAACCCAACGCATCTACATCTATGCGGGTCGGTCGACTTGGATCCCACAAGGTGAGTATTGGGGCTGAGATGAACCTGTTCCTAAGGTCTTCGAAAGCCTGATGTTGTTTATCTCCCCACTGAAACGCCACCCCTTTCTTAGTGAGGTTGTGCAGCGGTCTGGCTATATCCAAGAACCCTATGAACCTCCTGTAAAAGTTGGCGAATCCTATGAACCCTCTGACTTCTCGAACGCTCTTAGGTGTCGGCCATTTTTTGATGGCTTCTACCTTGGCGGGGTCCATCCTGACTTCTCCATACTGGATAATCAGCCCCAGGTATTTGATCTCCTCTTTTTCAAACTCGCACTTTTCCGGTCTCAAATACAGGTCATATTCCGCTAGCCTTCTGAGAACTTCTCGGGTGATTTCTCAGTGTTCTTCCCTTGTACTCGTGAAGATAAGGATGTCGTCTAGGTAGACTGCCACTTTCCCTGCTGCTATCAGGTCTCCAAAGATTGAATTCATGAGTGTCTGAAAGGTCGCTGGGGAGTTGGTGAGCCCAAAGAACATTACTTTCGGCTCGAACAACCCTCTGTTTGTTGCAAAGGCAGCTTTCCACTCATCTCCTTCTCGGATTCGGATGTTATTGTAGCCCCATCGGACATCGAATTTAGTGAAATACTTGGCTTCTTGTAGTCGATTTATGATGTCCTGGACTAGGGGAAGGGGATATCAATTCCGAATAGTGAACTCATTAAGTTTTCGGTAGTCTTGGACAAACCGTAATTTTCCATCCTTTTTCTTGATGAAAAATACGGGAGAGGCAACAGGGGACTTGGAGGTTTGGATGTATCCTTTCTTCAGATTGTCTTCTAGGAACCGTTCCAGTTCTTGTTGTTCATTCACTGACATGGGGTACACCTTTGTTCGGATGGAGGCTGGGGCCCCTGGTGTCAACTCGATAGCATGGTCCCACGGCTGATGAGCAGGGAGTCTTTCCGATTCTTCTTCAGAAAATACTTTATGGAACTCTTGATAGGCCTCCGGTATCATCTCTTCCAGGGTTTTCTTCTCCTTTCCTTTTGCCGCTTCTTCTGCGATCTGTTGTGAATATGTTACTCCAGCTGCACACCATACTTCATCTTCGAGTTCTTTGATTACTCCTTCTCTCCTCCACTCCCTTCGTTGTTTTCTATTTGCTTTAATCTTTACCGGAGTTAGGAGAGGTCCTTCTTCTTCTTCTCTTGTTGCTTTAGCTTTTATGTCTTTGTCCGTGACCCATATCTCATCTTCATCATAGACTTTGTCACTCCTTCCTCTTACTTGCAATAACCCTTTTTCCCAGTCAATATTCAGATTGGCTGACCTCAGCCACGGTAATCCTAGAATCACATCTTCTCCTCCTAAATCCGTTACTAAGAAGTCCATCCACTCGCTCATCTGATCTACCGTTAATCGTAGGCTTGCACACCTTTCTATTTTTCCTGCTCGATTTTCTGTTCCGTCGATGTTATAGATTGGTAGAGATTTCTTCATCAAGAAGGTGGGGATTTTATGCCTTTTTACGAACTCTTTATCTAGGAACAACGCGGTTGCCCCACTATCTACCATTGCTGCTGTTTTCAATTCCAATCCTTTTTCTTGTAACCACACATTGACTCTGTAATGCGAAGCACCGGGCTTTATTTCGGAAGTCATATTTAGGGTACAGGCGTGTATAGAATCGTACTTAGAAGAGAAGTGGAATTGTTCAAAGGGGAACGACACTCTCGGCGCAGCAGAACCAGGTGTCAGTTTTAAAAATCCTTTCGTTCTTTCATGAATGCAGCGAGTATAGCGGTTTGCTGAGCCATGGCCTCCTTCAAGGCCTGGATTTCACTGGTGGAGTCATTGATACGGGTGAAAGATGGGCTGGCAACTGGTGGTGGATCATTGAATAGCGAAAATGGGGCTTCGGTGTTAGCAGAGACTCGAGCTCCTCCTCCTGTCTTTCCTGCCCCTCGGTTTCTTTCCAGTCCCATGTACTTGTCCTGGCAAATTCTTTCCATATGTCCAGTCCGGGCACAGTAACGACACTTCTCATTTTTCCAGCTACAGTTTCCTCAGACAAACCAAAGCATCGCCAGAGGTCGTAGTACTTTTACAAAAGTTCCCGACAACTAGTCGGAATGGCTTTTGCAAAAGTTCTCGACAAGGATTTACCGACGGTCTAGCAGCCAGATACCGGTCCAGGATGGCTCGGTAAGCTCTCGGTAACTTTTGTGCCGTGAAATTCTACCTCGGCATTAACAATTTATAACGGCAACATGGCACCCACTGGTACTGGGCTACTTTTGCAAAAATTGACCCATTTTCACAAACTGCCGAAAAATCACAAAAAAAGAGATTTCCGTTTTTCCCACATTAAAATTATCTAATAACAGGAAAACCTTTACAATTCCCACTTTTGTAAAAGTTGCCAGGACACCCTTTGACGATAGAAATCCCCACTTTTGCAAAAGTTGTTAGGACATTCCCAACACAAAAAAACACCCATTCAACTTGCCTGCTCCTTGCACTAAAGCGACACGTAATTCTCCTCCAACTGTGACAGCATCTCTTTCAGAGTTGGGTTGGAATCTTCTAAATCTTCTTCCTCCAAGACCTCGTCCTCATCTCCGTCCTCCTCTCCCTCCATTCTAGCCTCTTCCTCGTCCTCCTCTGCCTCATCTTCCAACTCCTCCTCATCTGTGTCACCTTCCTCAGTCTCCGCATCCTCATCCTCTTGTTCCCCAACCATATCTTCCTCATCCTCGTCTGTATCTTCTCCATCCTGCATTTCAACATCTGGGTCCCCTTCCAGTAGCTCGAGATTGCCTGGTTGGTATTGCCTCAGGCTAGGAATATCTCCTAAGCTCCAGATTGTCACAAATCTGTTTGCAATTTGACGACAAACAGCTGCTTGTTGATAAGCATAAGCGCTGGCACCCTCTAGCCTCTCCCCCTCAAAGGTATCAATTTGGGCTCTATTCTCCCACCAACGCACTTGCCACTCCAAAGTTGTAAGACACCTTCTCATCTCTTCTTGGACAATCAGGATTTCCTCCCTCCATCTCTTGACACGAGCATAGGTTTTGCACCATTCGATACGAAGGCCTAAGTCAAGACAGTGGTCAGCTTTTGTAAAAATGATAGATAACTTTCCTACCGTCATATAGCACTTGATCAGTTTCTAATTCTCCTTGAGATATGCTATGCCAAATCCATGAAGGAACTCTATTCTTTTCTCTTGCTCCAGGAACAGGATTCTCTCCAGCTAGTGCTCTTCGACTCGCTTCAGCTCGTTTCCCCTTAGCAGCCTTTGCCCTTCTCCTTTCAGCATCCTGTAAGTCCTCCATACCCACAATGTGCTCATCCAAAAGCTGATTCCAGCCCAATAAGCTCATATCCCCATCCAACAGAGATAACTTGGCCCTCCATGCTGCTCTATATGATGATGCTGCAAGTTGCACCTTCTTCTCCTGTCGGTTAATTAACCTTCGAGAGCGTGTGGTTGGTCCCTGATTCCGAGCATTGGTTTTCTTGTACCGTAAAAGACGCTGCTTCACCAGAATGCATTGCCGAAGCTGATTTAACGCCTCATTTAGCTGACCATCTCTTAGCCTGACCTCCATGAATGAAAGATCAGCCTTGCAGAGGTCAGACATTCGTTGAGAAGACAAAAGCTGGGAAGGCAAATACAGAGGAATCTGTTCAGCATTAACCTGGGCTTTATCTGGAGGAAGTGTCGCGATAATCTGGAGTGAGACAGGCATGTAGCCTAGCTGAAGAGCACGGAAACGACGGATCTGTCGGGTAAGCTTGGTCCTTCTATCCACAATTTGAGTTAGCTGCTTATTTGTTGGTGCACGAATCCTAGCAATATCTTGTTGAAGCTCCCGCCTACAAGAAGTAGTGTAAGTAAATATAAATCAAAAGGTAAGATTGCTACACACTGCTGATGTTCAATCTCAAGGCCAAAAAACAGGAATTCACCAGGAGTTGTATCCAAATCAGGCAAGGGATCATCTTCCTCCTCTCCGCTGGAATCATCATGGTTCTTCTCTTCATTCATCTCTTGTCTTGCCTTTGCCTCTGCTTCTTTAGCCAGCTCAAGTCGGACGCTTTGAATAGTTTTCCCTAATAAAGTGTATGAGATAAAGCAACTTTTTAATGTAAATCAGCACTAACCACTCAAGGCCGTGGCGTAGGGATTAGAATTTGAGCGCCCGAGCTCATATTCATCCACCATATCCTTCCACCCATTAGCGTTGTTACGCTGCTTCGCAGTGAAATCTGTCCAAGACTCTAGGTGCCGTTCAAACTCAGCTACGGCGTTTGTCAATCGCCTCTTCAAGAGCGTGCCTAATGGAAAATAGTAAACGATTAAATCAAGCATTCACTGAAATTGAACCGCATACTTACCCAGCCCAACCACCTTTCTCCAGTTCCAATGACCCATATGGTCCTCCAAAGTATCGTGGTGAGAACTGGGACCCATCTCCTTTAAACTTGTTGCAATGCTGCCCAGACCAGCCCATACCCGTTCAATTCCCTCAGCATCGGTCTGGCCAACCCCATAAGTGAAGTTTAAGGAGAATTTCTCCTGGCAGGAGATAAGGTGACTGAGGATATGGAGCTTGGGAATCACAAAGAATATGATGCGCAAAGTAAGATTTATCCGGACATTCTGCGGAAGGTTCTGGAGACGCTGGATAACCTTCTTACACCATTGACAAACTATATCGTAAGATACCAGCAGTGCCAGTAATGCATGAACATGTCGAAGCAGGGATGCCTTGATGTAATCCATATTTGCATATCTAAATCAAAGCTTGAGCAACTTTTACAAAAGTACCAGTCAGGTGCACTCACCGCTCCCCAACTTGCAACGCACCCATAGCATTTGGCAACATCATTTTATGCCTTGCACAAAGCCCAGCTCCCTTTCCTGTTTCATCATACCCCTCATGAAACTTCGTATTTGCGTGATCCAGAGTGGCAAGACCTGTACAGGTGCTGATCTAAATTAAGTTGTTACTCATTAGATACCCATCCTGTGCTACGCTGGCACCGAACTTACCTCTTTCTGATCCTTCATCTGCCTGCACCAATTTAAATAAGGGCCATTTTCTACAAAGTAAGACCAGCCATCCTGAAGACTAGGGTCCTTTTTCCAACTTGAAATCCTTTTCCTTTTGAGGCGAAAGCATGCATCAAATGCAAGGAACATAGTATACACAAATCTGAGGATTTTAAAAACTTTGTATTTTTGCAAAACATGCTAAATACTTACCGATGTTCAACCGAAGCATTATTCCAAAGGGGAGGGAGATTAGTGTGAGGATTCGGACACGCAATGCAAGTAACAGCTAGCTCCCCTGGCCGCGTCTCTTGAATGCTTCAATCCCCATCATTGCCACGACCTCCATGTCGTAGCATCCTCAAATTTCGCCACTGCCGGACTACCCGCAAGAATGTAGGATATCGATTCTGGAAAGTGAATGAGACCCAAGGCAAATAAAAATATAAAGGCAAGTACCGGAACTTTGTGGCCCGTATTATCGGTAAGAAATTCTAGTCCTTTGTAATAATCGTATGCAGTTATTTTTCCAGAGAGGGTAAGGATGTGAAATTGCGTCAACATTTGATAAGTGCAAGCAGTTTGGGGTCGAGTATGGGTACCAGGGAACCAGGCTGCACGCATGAGCTGCTCCCACTTCTGATGCTGGCAGCCAGTAAGAGTGGAGATAGACAAAGAACAGCCGCAATAGTTGAGCCGAATTTGATGAAGACCGTTAGTGTGGACGATAATCATTTTGGATGGCCCTTTCACAGGATTGGGGCAACTACCTCCATATGGGTGACCCAACTGAACAACAAGGCCAAGCCGCTTCAAGGAGATACGTTCAAAGTGAGTTCCATTCCATAACTTTTATAAAAGTAAGCCCTCTACCCAGAAAGATAAGAACAAACTTTTTACCTCTATCCGATGCAGGGGGTTGGTTCGATGACTCTCTACAGTACAATCTTGACACATCAGACCAGTAGAGAAACAGTCTTTACACCGGAAAGTAGGTTCTATTGGTGTACGGTTGGAAGGGCAAGTTGGGCAAGTCATTGGGATTCGATCACCACGGCCTTTCAGTATCATTTGAATGGCCAGATAATCTTCACGGTGGTGAACAAAAGTACGCATAGGACAGTCCTGATACCAGAGATTAATGTAGAAAAAGAGAATAGGATTAATATGAACACTAACGGATGCGAAGAGCCGACGCCTCTTTGATTTGGTCACTCTGCCTTTCTTGACCTGGAAAGTACTCTGTTCCTGAGGCAATGAACGCAACCATTCGTATTGATATCCAGCCCAGTCCTCTTCAGGCTCAATTTCAGTGTGTATCCGCTCACGCTGGGTAGGGGCAGTGGTGATGGAAGTGTATATACGGCGTCCATCAGTAGACACAGTCTGGGTTTGGATCAAATTGTCTGTTTGAGGATCATGAACAGAAAGACCAAAGCTGGAGAAGGAGGTGACATCGCTGAGGACGTTGGAGTTAGAGGTTCTGAATCTCTTTCTGTCCATGCATAGGACCATGCAAGTACAAGCCTAATAATCCTGTGAGTCAGCGAAGATTTTGTGTAGTTTTGACGACAATCAAACGAAGTTGCGGCATTTGAACCAGCTTTCAGCGAAGTATGAGCGACATAGAGCCGAATGAATAAGATATTTTAGGATAAAGAAGGTCGAAGATCCAGGGCGCTTAAAGAAGAGAACCACGAAGTGACGGAGTAAACAAAGTGTGTGGCTGTGACATCGTGGGCTGACACAGGGTTTGTAACCTTCGATTCTGGCACTTTTGCAAAAGTTGTCCACCCATAGCAACGCTCTAGATAGCTTAATTATCATAACTCTCACTTCAAGGCAAAGAAAGTCTCAAAATTTGTAGGTATACACAGCAAAGGCTAGCAAACATATAAAAACCATGTGTCCATTTGTGAATACTACTGCCACCTCACCGAACCTTCTTAGCGAACTCCTCTGCAAGCTTGAAGTTAGTGGTGGACCTCAAAGCAGGCTTTAAGCCACATTTATCCAATTTCTTCAAGGCCTTGAAGGCTTCGTCGCTCGAAGATGGTCAGCATCAATCAGCGGACAAGAAAAGAAAAAAGAAAACCAACATACCTTGCAGTATAGAAGTCTGCACCACCAACATATTGGACCACATAATACTTGGTAGGCTCTTCGTTCTCAGAGGAAGCATCTTCAGAGCCATCCTCATTAGCAAAAGCTCTCCAAAATTCCTTGCTAGGACTAGGAGAGCGGGAAGATGCTCTAGCCTTGCCTTTAGAAGGCGACTGCAGAGAAGGAGAAGCAGCTCCAGAGAGATAGTCAGGGTGATGAACGTTGGAGGGCCCTGGAGGACCTGCGTCTGGGACGCTAACAGGGTACGGACGAGCATTGGAGTTGACGTTAACAGGGTTTGGACGAGCATCGGAGTTGAGTTTGGCAAGGTCAACTTTTGCAAAAGCTGCCCTGCTCAAGTGGGGCAACAGTGGAGCCCTGCCTTGAGAACGATGAGGGGTAGAAAGCTGAGAAGGAATGCTGAAGGTCAATGTCTGGGTCATTTGAAGAGCCTCCGCCATCTCCTCTTCCCAATGTACCTGACTACCAGCACCCGTGTCGGGTTGTGCTTCCATAAATGGGTCAACGTACAGAAGCATTTCACTGGGAGGATGTTCGTGAACTTTCGAGCAGTGATACATCCATTGCTCGTTAATAAGTTGCTCCTGATCCTTTCGAAACCCTTTAGGTTCTGGCTGACCAGTCTTCCGAGCTAATGAAGATGCAGTTTTTCTAGATTTTTATGAAAGCTTGTCCAATATGATGACGAGTGGCACACTTACTGGTCTGCATAAATGCCGGCACCGATACCATCTTGAAGCAGGTAATACTTGTAGCGATATCCAGCAGTACCCAGAGGGCCGACCGAAGAGAAGAGCTTGGGGGAGCAACCACGGAACTCACTGGGGTTATTCTGGCACATCGAGGTTCAGGATGAAGAGATGTGGACACGTGCAAAACAGGTTGTAAGTATCACTTTTGCAAAAGTTGTCCACAAGAAATCTATTCACTTTTACTATTGACTTACGATGATAAACTATATTTCATATTGACCTACCTGAGACACAGAAATATATATTTTTTGGTAGGATGAAAACTCTACTGTTGCAAGAGTGCAAAATTTTGGATGCAACTTAAAGGTAGAGTTTGCAAGACTCGTACTACTAAATCAAATCACATCCATACCCATAAAAAGATAATACTTCAAGTCTTCAACCATTTTGTTTCTCTGATGTATTGAATCTTAGTACATCTAAATGTTTCTTATCTCTGATGTACTGAATTTTAGAACATCTAAGTGTTTACTTTCACAAGTAAACTTGACAAAACTTAGTTAGTTTGAGGTATGGAAAACAAACATAAATGAACTGTTCCATGCATCAGATTGATAGATCGCATTCGATGGTTCACAATAGTAGATAGGATCCGTACTGACCATATATTTAGTATTATATATGATTCACTATAGTAAAGCTCAGGGATATGTGGAATCAACTGAAAGTTAAATCAAGTAGAACTCGGAATTACGAATGTCAATTTCACTGGAATACTAAATTCTTTTTCCCATTATTGTTGTGAAAGAATATGCATTTAAACTAATGATCTAGATACAAAGCTTTCAGCTCGTCTAATGTAGAGTACATATTCAAATCATTCTGTATTCTGTCCCTCTGTCGTGCCTCTGCTTCGTTGCGAAGATGCTCATTCATTTGAGATCGCATCTGAAACCCATCTTCAACATACTGAAAAATAGCCCCAGCAGTGTATTGTGTAAAGGAATATCTTGTTTCGCCTGGACCAATCGTAGTATTGGAGTGTCGAAGGTACGCAGATGGTATTAACATTGTCCAACCAGGGGGAAACTCTATAACTACTTTTAGGTCCCAAAGGATAAGATGACCTCCCTTTTTGTAGTTGAAATGGCCCAGGCTGGTGACTGAACACCAGCCGTAAATATAATTCATGTAGTCGAGATGTTCGACAGAAATGGTTTGAGGTCCTACGTTATAAGTTGCACAGGTGAATATTGAGTTTGGAAAATTAAATTGAAGAGATGGATCGTGTGCTTTGAGCTTTTCGATGGTCTCTGAATAGTACTGGAAAAGCTTTGGAGACCAGTGCGCAAAGGCTGCCGAAGCGTGGCCAGCAATCCGAACAAACGCGCGTTCATGCCGGAGTCGGTTAAGAGCAGCCGTAGTCTTTTTGGAATGATGAATACGTTTAGGATGCTGAATAAAAATTAGCCGAAGAATCAGAAACAGGCTCTCAACAAAGCGTACGGTTTGTCCACCGCCAGCAGAGATTCCATCAGCTTTTGCACCATATTTGCCCCTACGATGGTCGAGTTCCTCGCTCTTGAAAGATAGACCTGCCTTTCGCTTTCTCTTCCGACCTCTCTTGCCACAACTTTCATTTGACTCAGGCAAATAGCCGTCACGCTCCCGCTCAAGTGCTGCAGTTGCAGCCTCAGTGGCTTGAGAATCCCACTGATTATCTTTGGGAGGCGGCACCGCGCAGCCAAAGACAATACCGTTGCCGTTAATGAGAGGCAGTGGCCCGGTACTTTTGTAAAAATAAGCGCCGAGCAAGTACAAGTTTTACAAAAGTTGGCAACATACCTTTGATCTACGGAGATGAGCTGAAATCCTAGACCATTTGCTCCGCAAAGCTCATCTACTGACCATTCCCTCTTAGACAATAGGGTATCCTTATTGATCCTACAAGCCCTACCGATATACCCAGATGTGCTTGTTAGCATGTTGCCGGTATCGAAGTTGGTACAGATAGGGGAGGAGGCGGCAGTCTTCTTCTCGGCTGTGGATGGCCTGCATTCGTAAGCAGTAGGACCGAGTTGTTTATCTGCTCGCTGTTTCCCGCGTGAAAAGTGACTTCTGGCAGTGGACTTTTTTGGTTTAGGACCACCGCCAGAATGCTGGGTTGGGGAAGTAGGGGCTACATTCAGAGCCTTTTTCTTACTTCTTCTAGATTTTCTCTTTCGTTTAAGCCCACTCTGAGAGCCTGATAGCCATAAAGAAGGAATAGGGGAGCTTGAGTAATATGCGTTGGTAGAATCGGCTATGGACGGTATGGCTAGGAGATCTGGAGTTGCAGGGCGGGATGAAGGTGGGCTGGAAAGCGGGCTGGAGTCCGAGGATGTAATCGAAATCGCGTCGCTTGGTTCAAGCGGGGGTAAATCTTGTATTCTGTCTGGCTCTGGTGTAAGAGATTGGGCCAGAGAGACTGTCTTGACCAGATCAAAGTCTTGAGGTGCTGTAATAGCTGCCACCCCATCCCAAATGGCAAATGTATTTCCAGATCGGGTCTATAGGTAATTTAGTTATAAAGCAGCAAGTGAAGTGTTTCTACTGACCTTTCTTACAAGGTTACAGGACTGTTCTACAATGGATGTATGGTCAGATTCAAGCTGAGCGAGACTAGCCAATACTCCTCCACAAAAGCGGCAGTGCTCACAACTCGTGCCCGGGATCGAGAACTGAGTGGAGCTACTGCCATTTTCACAGAGAGAGAGAAAGGCTAGCAATGTATGGTAATAGCTTTGAAAAAACGTACCTGGCATGTTTTACAAAACTTGCAGCAATCGAGTTAGATGCAAGTGGTTGACACGACTGATTGAGTCATGTGACTGCTTGGTCCTCTTTTACAAAAGCCACTCGTTGAAATTTCGACCCTCTCGCCAACTCCATCTTTCTACGGTAGAAACCAAACAAATGGGCAGGAAACCATGACAGAGACGAAAACCCGTCAACAAACAGAAAAAGCGAGGCAATCCCGGATACTTTCTTGGCGCTCCTCTCGATCTCTTAGAATCCCACTTCCCGAAGTATAGGGAGACCGCAGGGAGCCGCAGTACTTTCTGGTCGGAGTTCCTCGGAGATTGGTATACTACATACCCTGCAACGTTGACGCCGGAGGAGCTGGAACAGGTGGAAGAGATCACTGCCAAATATCATATCGACCGGGCACAAGTGTCGAAAGCCGCAGACCCAACCAACGAGCCAGCCGACAACAGCAGTGATGACGACGACGACGTTGTAGGTGCTAGCGCCAAGTCCGTGGCCCAAGTCGCGTCCAAACACATCTCAGATGTCTCTGCTGTCCCAGCTGCATCGACCAGCACTGCCACCGGACCGAATATTCCTGACACCGCCACTGTCAAGAAGACAGGCGCTTCCGCAGATCATCGTGGATCCAACACCATTAGTAAGAAGAAGAAAGGGAAGGAAAAGGCTGTACAGAGCACAAAGGGTGACTCAGTTCTGACCGAGGAGGAGAACGTACTTTTGGCTAGGGCCGCTGGCATGAAGGTGAGTTTCGATTACTTTTGCAAAAGTAGTTCAATCTAACGTTGTACTAGAAATTGAAGAGTTGGTTTTCCAATCGATTGACTAAGGAAAGGGCCAACAAGCAGAAGGATCTAGAGGCCTTTATCAACCAGCTCAACGAACAGGCACTTGGTCGACCACCCCGCGTCGCTATCGACTTCAAGTTCTACGAATGTCACCCCGACTTCAGCGAAAAGGTCTCGAGAGAATATCAGGCCCGCTTTCCAGAGGCGAGCAATGCCGATTCAGATCATTTGAAAAACCATGCAGCCGTTGCCAAGGCGTTGTTGAACGCAGAGAGCGAGGAGACTAAAGATAGGCTGAAAAGGGAGGCTGAAGCAGAGCATGCACAAGCTGTGGCCAAGTACGCGGAAAGGAAAGAGAAGGGCATCTTTGATATGTCTGATCCTGAGCTTCTGGAACGGTATGTTTGTTATAAGTACCAAAACAGCATACTCATCTTTTCTTTTTCAGACGCAGAATACAGATGGCCCCCATCCTTCAAAACCTTCTTCAGGCGTTCGCGAGAGCAACTGATACCAAAATGTCCTTGGCACTGGGTGCGAGTCAATATATTTCATTGTGAAATATTTTAAAAATATGCTGAAGATAATCTGGTAGGAAATAAAATAAAATACTGTAAAATAGGTTAATGATATTTTAACCAAACATTAAAATAAAACATGAGGGAATAGACAAAAGATATATCAATCAATATATTAACTTTGCACAGAAATTTTATTAAGGTATCTTTATAATAACATTCATCTATTTAACTTGCAAATATTTAAATATGAACATTACCAGACCCTATATGGATCCTGGAATCAGATTAAAATATCTTGCTATGTAATAAGTAAAAAATATTTTAAACATATATTATAGCTTTATGTCTGCCTCAATACCCAGATTGAATTATCTATTTTTAAAATATTTTTTCCCTAAATGCAAGTTAAATATTTTTTTTTGAAGTCATCCAATTTGACCTAAAGGAATTTGGTTGCAAAAAAAAATATCATTAAGATATCACTTTTCTATAAGCTGGTGAAATATTTTAATGGCTGATGTCTGGTAGATTCCAGGTTTTTGTATTGGTATGATTAAAATATTTTTTGACTACAAGGTCCGCAAATATTTTAAAGAAAATAAATGTGCTAGTGTCAAAATATTTTAAATATTCATTCAAATATTCAATCCCTCAAAACATGTATAATATTTTAAAGACAAACTTCTACTGAAGTATTTGACTCGCATGTGTGAATATAGCAGATGGTTATACTATCAGTTATCTATTACTGCTTTGGATATTCAAATATTAAATTATGTACTTGAATTAAATATCATTTGATGATATGACACAGTAATATTTTGATGGTATACCCCAAAATCAGTTGTTTCTTCAATCATAGCAGTGTTTGATTATAAATATATTTTTCAGTTATCAACAACATATCATCAACAGAGATATTTTAATTGGCTTTAATATATATTTTTAAATAAAATTTATGCAATACATAAATCATATTTTGAACATCTCATTAATATATGATTAAAATATTACACTGCTAAATATGAAAAACGTATTTTGAGGATCCTGTTAACATATACTTAAAATATTGCCCTGCTAAATATGAAAAAGATATTTTAAACATTTCATTAATATATGATTAAAATATTCCACTGCTAAATATGAAAAACATATTTTGAGGATCCTGTTAACATATACTTAAAATATTGCCCTGCTAAATATGCAAAAGATATTTTAAACATTTCATTGATATATGATTAAAATATTACACCCTTAAATATGAAAAAAGTATTTTAAACATCTCATGATCATTTAAAATATTATGCCCTTAAATATGGAGAAAATATTTTAATGGGCCTACAACAACCTACTTTGGATCAAAAATCATGATACACCGTTTTACTTTTTTTTGCAACTTGAATGCTCTGATTCATCTGCAGAAAAGGTGACCATAAATTCAGCAGTCAGACGGCCAGGGAATGACTATCAGTTAACCATGTTTTTTTCTCCTCTATCAACAGCAGTCTACATATGCGTTTCACAGCATAGGCTCTAGGTGGTACCAGCCCCTTAAAAGCAGCTTTTTGCCCAAGGAAGTGCACTGAAACACATTGCTGTATCTCATCCTGGGTCTAGATTAATTGGAACCAGGAGATTACAAAAAGATAGAATGTAGAGAAGGTGACGCTGGCCTCCAACAAGCTGGTGAGACTAATATTCACTGAAATCAAGGGCCAAACATGTACCAACGGCTCCTTCTTGGTGAATGGAGATATGAGATGCAAATACACTATTCAGCGTGACCATCCTCCAATGAGTAGGTGAGACTAGTATTTGCCATAAACAAGTACATCAGTATTTTGACAAAATGCTGGTTTTGGTCGGTACCAGCTGGTGCCGACCAAAACCAGTTGACCAGTTACCAGTGCTCCGACCGAAATTTTTCAAGTACCAGTACCATATATAATTGTAATGATCCCCCCTGTACCAGTCTACCAGTCTACCAGTAAAATACAATAATGAATAAATTTGATTAAAGCGACTATATTATTCTAGTTGCGATGGCTTTAAGCTTTGGAAGGGGAGACTGGAGGACTACTAGCATCATACATCAAATGCCGGTGACCTGCAATGTCAAGCTCATCATCCGAGTCTGTGCGTCCTTTTCATTATTGCCAGTTGATCGGTACATACGGAATGCACGCTCGAGCTACGAGAAAAAGAATTAAACATTGTATGATTCATGAAAACCTGTGACTCATCCCCGCAGCAGCCAGACCAAGTAGACCGACCGGTATCCCAACATCGATGACGGATAGGCTCTTGCAGGTTGGAAAAGTTCGCTTGATGACATTGACAATGTGGGGGGAAAGAAAAGCACCTTTAGGTTTCTGGAAATAAATCGGTGAGTTTGGTGACATATGAGTAAGCGAGAAGATGAATACTTGTCCAGATTTCGGTTCGGCGGGTTCTGAGTACAAAAGAGGACCTGATGCTGAAAGAGCCCAGCGAGCGTATTTCTTCCTAGCAGCCGCATCAGCAAATTCAGGCTGCTTGAAGAGCTCATTGACGACAGCTAGAGCCTTTTCTCCAACGTCGCTGCGTTTGTCAACACACTTGTTATATGCCTGATCAGATCTATTAATGATAAAATCCGCTACGCCATAAGCAGGTACGTACCAGTTCATAGAGAGTGTCTCCTTTTTTGATGATGTATTCACTGTTGTACAGCACTGGCAGCTTGACGGCGGATTGGACAATATTGCTATTTTTTTCTTTTGTCATTGACGGACAATGTCACGAGTGTGCTGTGGTGAACTGGTTTGAGCCGCTCGCAGATGTCCCAGACTATGATACAGGCATGTGGGTGGTGAAGCCAGAATACGATGCACGTGGCCACCGTACAGTAGAGGTGATATCTGTAGACTCCATTGTTCGGGCCTGTCATCTCCTTCCTGTGTATGGTAATCACCCATTACCAGAGGACTTTACTTACGAGTTCTCTTTAACATCCTTCAAATTGTATTTCGTTAACAAGTATGCGTCCGTACATATGCATGCCAGTGAATTCCTAGATCAATCCTAGATGGATCAAATGTGTACTAATAGTCTCAACTCGCTCAGGCCACCCTCGCTAATTCATTCCCTTCTCATGTAGCTGCCCACAAGCAGTTTCTTGGAGTGCTTGATTACTAGTCTCACCAGATCGTTGGAGGACGGCTGGTCACGCTGAATAGCGTGTTTGAGTCTCGTATTTAATTGCCGTGTTCATGTGGTTTCCATTCTCTCGAAAGGTCAAGCTGATGAGCTCATCGGTACATGCTTGATCCTCAGACAACTTGATTTCTGCGAATACTAGTCCCACCAGCTCATCGAAGGATGGCTGGTCACGCTGAATGGTGTGTTTGGGCATTTGATTGTCTTTTTCATGTCGCGCTACCTTCTTTGCATATTCTCCGTCATTTTGAAGGATATGCATACCTGGTCGAAGAAGGTCTGCAAAAATTTCGCTAAAGGATCCAGGACTCTCTTGTCCTCGCCTATTTCACACTCCCAAGTCGAGTCCTATCCCAAAGATCTTCTCCTTGCTACTCAGCTCGGAGCCTCGCTCAGACCACCCTCACCAGTTTACTCCCTCCTTGTGTTACTATTCACAGGCTGGAGAAGTAGTCCAAACCTCACCAGTAGAACCAGTTCCTCACCTATGAGCTCTGATCCTTAGCGTTGGCACTCAAGAACTGTCTATATGTTACCTAAGCTCGCCAATACATGCTTGATCCTGGATGACTTGATTCCGGTGAATACTAGCCTTACCAGCTCGTTAAAGGGTCACGCTGAATAGCGTGTTTGGGTATTTAATTGCCTTTTTTTTCATGTTGTCTCCATTCTCTCGAAAGGTCAAGTCAATGAGCTCGTTGATACACGCTTGATTCTTAGACTACATCAGTATTTTGACTGGTCCGGCAGGTTGACTCAGTCTACCAGTCTGCCAGGTCACCAGTTTACCAGTAGAATTTCGAGTACAATTGCAACGTACTAAACTATTCTGAGTAGCGAGGAAAAGATTTTTGGGACAGGTCAATTCTATTTAGGGGCGTGAGTGTCGATATAGGCAACGATGACAGAATCCTGATGTTGACATTGATGCCCTTGTCCATGGGATGTCCATGGGTTCGAACTGGGCTGATGAGTATACTCCCGCCAGAGTGAACTCCCTCTTGAGGTTGTCCTGGACAATAGCCAGAACAGAGACATGTCGGAAAACTATGGTAGTGCTTGATGGCAGAAGAGAAGAAGGGAAGATAGATGATTGGAACAGGTCGAAGGGTTAAAAACACCTTTGCAGAACCGGTCAACCAATCTTAAGCCGACGGAATTTATACTAATACAGGATGAGACGGAGTCTGAGCGAAATGGCTTGGAGATAATCGTTCACGGGAGAGCGTTTGGGTGAATTGAACATGCTGAAAAAGACGAACAGGAAAAGATGGACGAGAGCGAAGTCATCATCAGCTAGACGCGGAGTCATTGTCATCAACCTGTCCGCCGGGTTCAGTAGGAAGGGACAAGCAGACGCCTGCAGAATAATGGCAGGATCCAAGTTGTCTCCCCACCGGCACGACGCAGTAAGAACTCACGAGAATTGTACATTTGGAAAAAAAAAGAGAATCACAAGAGTTCTACTAAGCTAGCGATAGACTTGTCATGGGAATACAGCATGAGGAATACGAGGACGAGGAAGAGGAAGAGTTTATTAACGAGGAAAGAGAACGATGCAGGAATGATGTTCTAATAATACATCGAGAATCAAGAAATGCGGGGCGGGAAGAGTTGATTAGTCTGCTCGACGAGTTGAAGAGCGACGACTGCCAGAAGCTCCAGGAGTCTGCTCCTGCTCTTGTCCGTGATCTACTTCCTTACCCTTTGCCTTCTTGTTGCTAGTCGCAGTGTCATCTCCTTCAGGACGCTTTCTTTTCCGATTACTCTTTTGAGCAGGATCCGGGACTGGGTCAGGGCGAGGTGGATGGCGTTTCTCGCGAGCTGACAGAACTACATGAGAATGTGCTGGGAGAAAAGTAGGAAGTAAACGCACCGGGACGATCTCTGTCATCTTGGGAATACTCTTTGTCGGAGCGATGTTCGCGACGACGATGTTCACGGGACCCGGAGTTTGGCGAGCTGGTATGTGGGAATCGTTGAAAAAAGGAGACATTCATGAAAGACAATACACACTTATCAGTAGTACTGGCTCGTTTTTCATGCTCAGGATAGACGCTGCCAATCAAACAGACTCCACTAACGAGATGTCAGTCGAGGCTTTAATCGTGTTAGTATAGCACGCACTTGCGACCTTCTACCTTGAGAGAATAACGGCCGGGAGGAAGGACGATGTCGAGCGAGGCATTTGGATTCTTGATACAGAGTCAGAACTATTGTATGCTTAGTGAAATCAAACCATAGTACATACTTTAGCACTGAGGATGCAAACCGGAGCGCCAGCCACTTCACTTTGAAAGCCAGAAGCATTCTCAGCGACGCCTCCAAGAAGTATAGTGGATTCCCCTGCATATATAGCTTTGTCTTGCAGACAAGCGTTTCTAAGGCGGAGAAACTTGTCCAGAGTCAAGGTGACGTTGTTGGCAGCGGCATCTGGACGGCTGGCGCTGAGAGTCTCTATCCTAGATATGCTTTCAGGAACATTTAGAGAACGAAAAGTACTGAAGCTCACCAAAGTACAGTAGAGGATGGACGAGAGGAAACAGACATGGCTCAGAAAAGTCAGTGGAGTACCAAGTAGGGAAGTTCCAGGTGGGTCGTATAAGTCACCTTTTTAGCTTTATAGCGTTTTCGAATTTCTAATGGGAGTGGCATGGGCATAGGGTGAGGGAACAAAGGGACAAACCAGGTGAAATACACATGACCGCCGTGACTGTGATCGGTCCGCGTCCCAGCTTACTTCACACTGATTGGCCGGTTCAGGAAACGTAGCAGTAGAGTTACGATTTTGCGGTATGCATAAGTATACATACACTGCAACGACTGATCAAAAGCTTCCACTCGCCGGAAACCTGATATAAATTAATATGCAAATGAACGACCCGGAACAAGCATGACCATGACCGCTGTGATCGGTCCGCGTCCGCTTCCTGGCTTGCACTTCAACATCCTGTTGCAGGAGTCTCTTCTGTCGTCCCTAACCAACGTCAACGTTCATCTTCGCCTATATCAGCATTCACGCTCCCAAATCGAATCCCAAAGATCTCGCTACTCAGACCACCCTCGCTGGCATTCATTCCCGGAGACTCAGCAGCCTCTTGGACGGCTTGATTGCTTGTCTCACCAGCTCGTTAGAGTACGGCTGGTCACGCTGAATAGCGTGTTCGAGTCTCGTGTTTAATCGCCTTTTGCATATGGTTTCCATTCTCTCGAACGGTCAAGCCGATGAGCTCGTCGATACACGCTTGATCCTCAGACAACTTGATTTCGGCGAATACTAGTCTCACCAGCTCGTTAAAGGACGGCTGGTCACGTTGAATGACGTGTTTGGGCATTTAATCATGTTGTCTCTGTTGTCTCGAAAAACCAGGGCCGATGAGCTCGTCGATACCCGCTTGATCTGTTTACGGTGAATGTTAGTCTCACCAGTTTGTTTAAGGACAGCTGGTCATGCGCTACCTTCTCTGCATATTCTCCGTCACTTTGAAGGATATGCGTACCACCTGGTCAAAGAACGTCTGCAAATATTTCGTTAAAGGATCACTCCATCGATGTATGTCTCTTGTTCGCACTGCTGTCTTGTTCAACCGCTCAACAGGTGTCTGGTCCAAATATGCAACCCTTCATTGACTTTGCTACCGTCGTTAGCTGGTAAGCTTCCTTTATTGAAACTATTCTTGCATTTTTACTCACCAGAAGTCGTTTCTCCATCTTCAAGTTCCCATCCGCTGCTACCAATCTACCAGTTCCAGAGTAGTATATTTGACTTGTTTCTAATTAGGACCTCAGGAGCTCGACATCAGCCTTACACTTCCGGCCTTCTTTTTTCACCGTCCAATAGTCACCAAGGTTCGGCAGAACAGCTGCAAAGTCTGGGATTTTAACTTGATGGTTTGGCACATCTGGTTCGTGTTTGCGGATGCGCGGATCTCGGGCTCTCGTTGTCGACATTGATACAACTTTACTAAGGACACATTTTTCGACGTTACCCAGATCACCCGAGGCCAACGACATTCCCGCGCATCTAAACCTCGACGATACAGATTGATGCTGCCATTTTTGGCGTTCAGATATAATCTTCATCGCAGAAGCTATAAGAACTCTGTTAAAGGTGCCAGGAGTTGCAGAAATACATATAATAGTGTTCTAATCCAATCATGTGAATACTAAGAAATAGGTCATAAGTGAACATGAGTTTGAATGAATGCGGTAGATGTACAGTGACCATTCTAGAGCTTGACAAAAACAACGAGAATAGAGAGGATAAGAACCTAGAACATAATTCAGCCTATAGTTTACATTTCTTGAAATACCTTACCAATGTTTTCCATGTAAGGTCGCGCGAAAAATCGTTCAAGATTCGCACCAGCACGTATCCAATGGCGGAGAGGTGGCTCACGGTACTCAGGGGTATTTCAGTGCAGAACTTCCATCGCTGGCATTGAGGAACAATGTAAGGGACGGCACCCTCCGCGCACTGGTTAGAGTCGTATTCCCTAGTACATTCAGCTTTATGGACTAGTAGCTCTAGAATCAACGAGCATTAGTACCAAGTTGCAAGGAAAGATCAGTGATCATGGTGAACCTTGCATCATGAGAGACTTCTCCCACATCACTTCCTCGCTGAAAGCACTGATGAACCGAATAGCATAGAAAGCTAAGAACGTATAGAACAGAAAACGCCAGGTTAACCTAAACATAGACCAGTAAACGAATCTATCAGTATTGTTGTACAGATGCAATACCTTCTTCCAAAGTAACCCCCGGCCATAAGCACAACGCCGAGCTTAGTGATGGGTGGTGGGCAAGGTTGGTCTGAAGCTTTGGAGCTAAGATGTGCATTGCTCACAGCCATAGGTACTGCAGGCCAATGAGGAACAAGAGCCCCGGCGAATGGATCCGGAGTTGCACAATGATTCTGTGGGCAAAATAAATGCGTCATTCGCGAATGAAGAATGGTTCAGGATGGTTACTCATACGTCAACATAGTTTACACCTAACGCGGCGAGCGAAATTGTCAGAACGACAAGCGATGAAGTAAAAGTTTCCTGACCTGGACGTTTTTTGATCCTGGAGACAAACCTGAATCCAGCTGGGGGTTCGAGGATCTCCGTAGATGCATCTCGGGGAATTGGAGCCATGAGAGTTGGAATCAATTTTGGGAGTGCCATCATTCGAGACCATATTCTTATATATCCCAGAATAGAGGTAAGCAGTGGCACAAAGGAGTACAAAGGTGCTGAATAGAATCATCAATGCGAAAGGTCATAGCAAGATAGCAGTTCAGTGGCACAAGCCTCATATAGGCGTAAGATCTTTTAAAGGCCAACAACGTTTTCTTCAACTTACAGCCCAGAAATCCTAACCAACAGAACTGATGAGCGGCAATAAGACCTTCAAGCTCACCACAAAGATTCGAGATGAAGACTGGATAGAGATTATTAATGAAAAGGAATCGCCCGCACCTGTGGTCGAATACGAGGTAACCAAGACATGTAATGTCCAGATGATAAATTCTGATGCAAAGTTATCTTAGTCATTCAAACGGGCTCTCGAAGAGAAGGATCAACTAATCGCTTTGGGCATTCGTCGTGTTAGGCAACTGGAAAAGGAAAATCATTGCTTGAAGGAACAGTTGAAGCAGCAGAAGGTAAGCTTATGATAAGTAAGAAATATGCTTTGACTTACATGCTTCAAATACAGAACTTGAAGCGGGACAGACTTTGAATCAGGAAAGTCGGGCATATGAAAAATGTCTGGAAGACAGATAAGATATAAGATTGGTTGGAACGTATATAGAATTACATGAAGACAAGTTTTTGAGCCGATGATTGTTTGACCTCGCAAAGCTCCAATGGAAGAGAACTTTGAGTGTAAGCTCTAGCGGCGCGGAATCTTCAAGTTACTCGTACTCACAAAATCACTTGCCTGATTACCCGAGGCTACTACCTTGGAAACATGTCTTTCAAGTTTTCCGATAAGTTTTCCAGTGTTTCTGTGCTTGATCTGGGTGGCTTATTGAAAATTTCATGGAGCCATACAAAATAGGGAACATCATTTCTCCAAGATACGAAATCAGTTTTTGGAAAAGAACATGAGTGTCGTGAAGATTAAATACAAACATTTTATTCCGATTACTAATATTCATTTTCCTTTATTTACAGACACTTATGCTTGTATGTTCTAGTTTACCATTTCCTTTAAACTCTATTTTTTCACCTTAACCTTAAGTATGCTCTGCGCGCAGCCTTATTACTGCCTTGCACTTTTATACCCTTTCTTCATTTCCATTCGATCATACTTGACCATAGCCTTTCCACAATCTTACCAGAACCTTTCCTGAACACACAGCAAACATGCTGTTTACTTACAGCTTTCCTTTCACATCTCAATCTAGTCCTTACTGTATTTAAACTGGTCTATCTTGTAACCTAGTCCTCATCTTGACCTCTTGGTCTATTTGGACTAGGTATGCCTTGTATTCTCCCTTACTCTTTAATAATTAACTTGGTCTATTCATACTAGTGTGCTCATCTAAGCCCACCTCACTTCTCATCTCGCTCTTGCTTGTTGCCTCTTCATGACAATGAGTATTTACTTTTACATAGAATTACCATCAAGTGTCAACAGGACAGTTGCAGACATGTGTTGGCATCAGTGGTTTTCACTGGTATGACAGGTGAAAAATCTTATTGATAACTGACTAGTATTAGTGATAGAATATAAAAAGATTTAAGATATCCAAATAACATTCTAAGCAACTCTGGGTGCAGTTTGTCAGGGTTGCCAGTGCTATGTTGGGAATGCAGCAGATATATAGTGCAAGTGCTAGTAACTTAGTTCTTTTCAAAATTTATATGATCCAGATACTTCAATAGATACCAAGATCCGGCCTAACACACTTGTTGTAAAAGGTGTCACACAATTCAATGAGAGGATCTCAGGGATAAATAAACAGAATTAAACAGGAGTGGTGTTTACACAGGTTGGTTTTTATAGCTAAGCAGGATGCTGATTGCAGTATAAGTATAAAGATAAGTAATATAAAGTTTTCTCATAAAAGATCTGAGAGTAATGAGTAAAAGTAGAATAGAAGAGCAGCAGGTAAGAATGTGCTGTTGCTTGTGGCACAGTGCAAGTAACAAGCCAGTGCAGACCAAAATGAAATAAAAAATAAAAAAGAATTGAAACAGACAAAGCAAGCACTGGACTGTGATACTCTCTTCTTTGACTCAGCTGGTTAACTTAGGTGCCAGTTTGGTTATATTTTTCATTTGGCCTGAAAACAAAATGTACACTACAATGTTGGTCATGAAATTCCGGCCTCGTTTTTGCCATGTCGAAGGCAATGACCCACATCTTTCATACTGATTTCACACATAAATGGAAATGTCCCTGATAATAGCTTTGATGACTACCAGAAGCTCCTGGCATAGCTTGAATGGATGCATCCGTGTACAGTAATTCACCAGTCATCCGAACACCGGTCATCTGTACAATCACAAATGTCTTTTCTGCAAGAGTTTGGGGCAGGTCTGAAGTGTTTGTAGTCTATGTAAATGGACTTTACACAGATAAATATATCAAAATGGTGGTGTTAAAACTGTCTATTGTGTTGCAGTAGCCGAGAAGGTATGATTTTAATGTTCAACTGAAACCTTAAATTTACCCCAGTTTTCCAGGAGCTGCCTGGCAAGGAAAAAGAAGTAGCTAAACAGTCTCAGATGGACTCTATGAACATGTCAATATCCATTTTTCAGGTGGACATCAAGGAACAGACGAGGAATGGTTCAAAAACAGTGTTTTTACAGCATTACATCATTCACTTGCAACCCAGTGGTATACGTGGGGGAGGCCAAGAAGTGTTATCCCGACATTTCTCAACAATCTATTCACTGTTCCTGCAAGTGCTACCCGATTGTCTCAAAACTCTGGACATACCCACTTTCAATGTCTGGCTTCCAGCTGAGCACAAAATGAGGCTTTGGTTCCTTGTGCAAAATGCTCGGGAGTCTAAAAACAGATTTGGTGTACATATGGCCAGTGAATTACTGTAATCCATGGATTCCGATGCTTAGAAATTGAGGATATGTAGAAGAATAAGCCGGATGTGTGTGCCGAGCACTTGGATCCTCTCGGCAAACAGTACGGTTGTATGCAATGGATACTCTTGTATTTATGTGAGTACTAGACGAGCGCAAGATGTGCTTTCAGTTGTCTGTGACTTGAAAATGACCAGGCAGTCTTTAGATTGCATACAGAAAATAAATTAGCATAAGCTGAGAGAAAATTATATCTGGTATATAAGCTTTTTCTAGGTCAGATCACCCTGAAATGTTGCAATATGGGCTGTGAATGCACCTTTTTATATGATATGCAGGGAAGAGGGGAAGAAACTAATCTGATTAAGAGAAATTAGATGATGGTTTACACAAGCACAATCTAACATCTACAAATCCTATGTATAAATACTTTTCAGGCAGGTATGGAGTATTACAATCTACATGCACATCTCTCATCTAATCACTAAGTAACCTAATCACATGGATCCAAATCTAATCTACTACAGGCTGGTCCCAGTAAGCAGTATTTGTGTATGTGGGCTAGCAGAGGCCTGCTGGCATTGACAAGTCCTAAATTTACAGTAAAGCTGTCATGAAGATTAAATACTAACATTTTATTCTGATTACTAATATTCATTTTCCTTTATTTACAGACATTTACATTTGTATGTTCCAGTTTACCAATTCCTTTGAACCTTATTCCCAAACCTTAACTATGCAGTGTGCACAGCCTTATTGCTGCCTTGCACCTTTATGCCTTGTACACACCTTTTCTTCATTTCCGTTTGATCATACTTGTCCATAGCTTCCCCATAATCTTACCAGAACCTTTCCCAAACACACAGCTGACATGCTGTTCACTTACAGCTTTCTTTTCACATCTATGATCTCATTGCTACTGTATTTAAACCTGCCATCCTGTAACCTAGTCCTCATCTTGACCTCTTGGTCTTTTCAGACTAGGTATGACTTGTATTCTTCTTTACACTCTAATAATTAACTTGGTCTATTCAGACTAGTAAACTTGCTTAAAGCTCATCTTGCTCTCGTTCTGCTCTCTCGTTGTCGCCTCATCACAACAAAAGCTATAGAACATTTAAAAAAATTGCTTCTAAGAACAGTGACAGAAAATAGACTCAGTAGGCACAAAATTGAAAAATTTAACAATGAGCCTTCTATCTAATTTTACTGTCTCATTTGCAACTTGAGTGTTGAGCATATTGACCAGAAATTTGGTAGGGTTAAAATTTTTCATGGGGTTCTTTTTTACTAGTACTTTCCTTAGATAAAGCAACCAAATTTATACCTTCCAAACTTACATTTGATCTTTTTACAGCCATTTGCAGAAAAGATGACAGTTGATGTTGATATGCCGTACACTCAGGAGGCTATATTTTCCGATTTTAACTATAAAGTGATTATTACAGTAAGGGTCTATTATAATAGATAAGACTATTGGCACTAAGAAAGAGATATACATAAGAGATGGCCATATTACTCTTATCCATGTTGGACCTAAAGAATAATATCAAGTATCAATCACAGGGATTGTCTGTGTGAGAAACTATAATAGATGTCTTTAGAGCCTCAACTTTACATCAAGAGGCTATATCGTGACTTGACAAGTTGTGAGCTACAATAAGAATTATATTGAGATATTTATATCACGAGCGAGGACCTAAGTTATATCACAAGCAATCTTTAAGAACTAAGTCAAGACCCAATAGTAAAGACTTATATCATGACTTACTATGAAGTGCATAGGAGACAGTTTAAAGATATAGATACACCAGGAAAGACTGATCAGTTACAATAAGCTTTGACTATGAAGAACTACCAACGTGTTTAGGGGTTGTATGTTGTGACCTACTGAAAACAAGGTACCAGAGAATGACAGAAGCTACTACTGAAGTTTGGATGGATCAGGAATTAAGATATCCCTATCAGCTGTAGAAGAAATACCCTATACCCAGAACTTATGGTCGTAATGACCACCAGGGTACTCAAGATGGTGCTCCAAAGCTATCTCGCAATGGTACAGCACTAGGATTATAGATATTCCGGGTAATGAACCAGTCCGATAGGTGGCTCATCAAGACAGATATCAGACAAGACTCTGCCATGATGGTACTCATCATATGGGTTGGGTTAAGGATCAAGACACCCAAGGTACCATAGGATAAGGATTTGGTCATGAGGTCCGATTATATTGCGACCCTTGGACTTGGCGTAAATCAAGATATACCTGTCATGACTCCTACTAATTACAGTATTCCACTTTCCTTATTTAGCATACACATATCACTAGGAGTCACACACTCATTGATTATCTGTTTCTTTCATTGGACATTCAATATTTATATAGAACTGTACAGTTTTAGAGAGCTCATGTATAAATAGGACTAGTTAGCATAAGTAGGCTCTCTAGCGTAGTACCACCTAGCTTGATTGCAGATCCCAGTGTCTCTCGGAAGTGTAAGGACTTCGCTTGCCTGGGCCAGTCACCAATAGCTTCATAGAAACACTAACCTACAAGATATCAATACCAAGACTTAAAAGATCACTTTTGTGGAAAGAGTTATATACTGTTAAGAGTTTGGCACATTTGGATATGGTTAGGCACTTGGGCCTTTAGTATTGGAACTTGGCAATTGTTGGTCTCGACTTTGTGTGTTATCTTGCTATTGCAAAACCTATCACATTGCAAACCCTCCCCTTCTAAGATAAAGACTTGAAGTTCAAAGAGACGACTTCTTTTGTCCAGGAAACCTTGCAAACAAATTATATAGTGTGCTTTAGAGTGTGTTTTAGTTGTGTGTTTCATTTTAGAGATTCACTACTTTATACACAAAAGAGACATATTAACGTTTTGGGACGTATATATAATGAGTATGTAATGAGAAAAGATGACAGCTATGTGCACGTGGAATTCTATTACATACATATATCCCAAAACTTCGACTGTCATCTTTTCTGCAAATAGCTGTAATGAACAACTTGAATGAGTAGACTCCTCAAAACCATTCAGTCTCAATTTGTGTCAGACTCAACTTTCTAAAGCAGTCTGAATAGTAGTACCTTTGATATTTAAGTATCATAAAAATTATGAGTTAGGATAACTGTGACATTAAGAGGATCTTTTCTTGGAGCATAATTGTCTGATGCTTGGATAATTTTCTTCTTTAGGTCCTCAATATCACTGACTGACATTTGCCTTATATTCAATAAGGTGACAATTGCCATGCAATCTTAGATAAGGCAATGCATGAGTCTTGAAACCAGCATAGTTTACTACAATGGAGCAAATCAATGTTTGCTTGTAGAGCCATTCTCACATACTGATGAGACGACAGCTAGATGAGATATTGTGAGGCTGACTTTAGGAGGACTCGTCCTTACTGAAGTTGACTTGCACAGGTGGCTGTGTTGTTTTCTAGATGTATTCTCCATTTAGTATATTTCACGGTTGACACCTATATGAGATTCAATGGAAAACACTTGTGTATGACAGATCTGGGCTGTCTGAGCCTTCTTTTCATAGTGCTCATAAAAATAGTTGGATTTTGTTGAGGTGAATACAACACCTACATAGCAATGTGACTCCTTGAAGGGGATACATTCACTGTTCAAGGTAAACACTGGCATATTTTTAGGAATTGGACCAAAGATCCAGGCCATATATATCATAGTTTTAGTATACAAAATGTACTCCAATGTGGTAATTTTCTCCATGTACAACTAACTTGACTTAATGTTCAAGAACTTGTATACAACATTGAGCTCTAGCTTCTGTATGCTCTGTTATGAGGCCAACTGAAAGGAGGAATTGTTCTTTATTTGAACCTCTTGGTGTGATTTAGTGTGATTTAGTGAATGTGATGGTTTGTTTGTCCACTGTCCAGTATTCCAGCAATACTCTTTAGCTGATTAACCACAAACCACCAGCAAATTATTGCCCCTGGGATGTGTGGCATGTTTAATTATAAGGAGTTGTTGTGACTTATTTTTTCTCAAGCCGTTGCTGTTCACAACATGTCCTGCACACATATTACAGCTACTTGCAAAACTCTAGATGCAAAATGGCCTCAAAAATACTTTGGGATCTGTGTTTGTAGTTGTGAGTGTAAGCTAGCCTTTTCCAGAAAGGCCATGATCAGCACTTTCTGCTTTTGACAAGTCTTTATTGACTCCATGGTCGTTGTGCTGGCGGCATTTCCGGAAATGGTTAGCTTACATGAGGCAACCTCACAATTGCAAACAAAGATCTCTAAGTACATCATAGCGGTTTTGCATCTGGAATTTTGCAAGTAGCTGTATTCCTCTACTCAGGCTCTTGTTTACACTTCTCTTATTTTGTTTGCATTATTTTTAAATTTTAACTATACGTGCTACTTTAATGAATCTGTTTTAATTCTAAATTTTTTTCATGTAGCTTGATAGAACATTGCATCCAGACATACATTCTACCGAATAGATTGGAACCTCAAAAGGAAGGCTTGCTGAAGTGACATTCCCAGACTTTATGGCACGATCTTGTGCAAATTCCAAATGAACAGCATTGATGAACTGGACAACATATATTTTAAAGTGTATGTCTAGGTTAGATTACAGCGTTTTTGGAAAACCTTGTCATGCGCAACTTTCAATGACACAAAGGAAAGCAACTTGTAAACTGCAAGTGCAAGTAAGTGATGTCAGATAGACATTGGAATGAGGTAAATTTACTGTGCATACCAGAAATAGGCTGCCGCAAGCTAGGGCATCAAGCAACAAGAAATTACACTATGTTCCAACCAAGTTCCCAGCATTGCAATGTCCAGAATAATTTCTTCTGGTTCCAAGTACTTTAGAAGCTAGTTACTATTGTTTTATGATGTTAGAACACCTTAGATCAATGTTGGAACCAAAAACAACTATTTGTAGTTATTAGAACTTTAATAGAACTCTATTGGAACTCTATAGAATACATTAAGAATATTGTAACTCTGTTGGAACTGTAAACTCTTTTCACCATGTTAGAACCTGGTTGGAATTTATGAGAACTTTGAGCTTGTATTAAACCATAGTGATGAGACAGGACCTATACATGGCACTATGTTGCATCTTTACATATGACCATTTGGCTTAGTTGTTTTATTGCCTGACTTAGTGAATACCCAGAGCCCGAGAGCTCAATCCTGTGAAATGGCAAATTAATGTTCACATATTGACTTCAGGGTGCATTGATCTTTTGATACTATTTATGGTAATAAATTTTCATTTTAACTGAATTTACACTATGTTCTAATCCCATTGGAACCCCCAGAACCCATAGAACTCAGGCAACATTCTATATAGCTCTAACAGAGTTCTTGTGAGTTCTAACCAAGTTCTGGTTAAGTTCCAACTGAGTTCCAGCTTTTTTGATCAAAGCTTAGCAGAATTATTCCACATATCAGTGAGGACCTGAAGATAAGAGCTTTATGGCTCTTGGATCAGGGATACATCTCCCTTGAGGTTGCATATCTCCTTGGCATCTCCAATTAAAGCATAGCATGTTTGCACAAAAACTTCAATACATATGGTTCAGTCATTCCTCGAAGTTATTCACAAGGATGATCCTTGCAAATGACTGCAGACATATGTGAAGATTTGATTGTGCTAACCAAAGAATCTCCTGAGCTTTTTCTGGATGAGATCCAGGATTGGATAGTTGTTGCCCATAAAGTTGCCATCTCACTCCCAATTACACCAAATTCTGTTCTGGAATCTGGAGGACTGTGCACTTTCTTGGAAATGGCTTGCAGACAAGCACAATGATGATTTTTGTCATGAATGGTGTCAAGCATATCAGCCATGTTATGTTGCACAGCTTCTGTTTATTGATGAGACTAGTAAAGATGATGGGACCATCTATTGTCATTATAGCTGCTCAGTTTCCAGAGAACACACAGTTAGATGCAAACTTTGTTTAGGGTGATCATTGCAGCCTTGTAGCAGCTCTAGGCATTGAAGGATATGCTGCTGCATGTGTTGTACAGGGCTCTGTTGATGGTGAGGAATTTTTGACTTTGTGGTTTCCAACACTGGGTGCAAAACCCCATAAACCCTTGATTTTACAGTGGTTTTATAAATTGGCAACATGTCTGTAAAATTAGAAATTTTACAGGATGTTTTACAGCTCAGTATTTCTTATTGTAAATCATGTTGTTTTGCTAAGGGCTTTACAGTGCAGTATCTGTTATTGTAAATTACCTGATATTACAGTATGTATTATGGTGACACCTAGTCACACTGTAATCATCCTGTATTGTTGGCAAGAAATACTGTGATGTTATTGAACTGTATTGTCTCTGAAAAATCAGATGATATATAGTGATTTTATTGCATTGTAAATTCACTGTAAAATTAGCAGATCTTACAGACACAAATATGTTGTGACAAAAATGTCACCATATAATCATCATAAAGTCTCCAAAGAATACATCAGTCAATATAGTGTGACTATGTGTCACTGTAATCTTTGCATAATCCTCTTGATTTTACTAGAGATATACTGGATTAGTCCCCTCAGTAAAATCACTGAAATTTTTGAAAACATTATGGGGAGTTGATAAAAACAGAAATAAAATCAACAATTTTATGAAAAGATGACAGAGGGAAGTACAGCTTTGTAACATCACAATAAAATCATTGGTAGTACATGAGTATTTATTGTCACGAATTGCCTCTATCCTTTTACCTCCACCATCCATTCCCCATCAATGAACCTTATTGAAACCAGATCACAAGTTGATCTGGACCAAACCCCCTTGATATCACCATATCACAGCTACCACATGTATCTATCATCATCTGATCTGACCAACTATCAACTATGGACCAGACTATGATAGTCACCTGGATACCTTTATTGACTCATCTCAGTTCATTGTTCCTTATTCAGAACAAAGTCTAGGACAATACATAAATACCATGGACATTGTAGTAGTACCTTAGTTCGTCCTCTTCATCTCTACACTGTACAACAGCAGTTTTGCACTGTATTCAAGCAACAGACAGCCAGCTCACTGTATCTCTTACCTCTTTTCCACTTACAATCCATCTTTTCTCTCTCAGTTGTGTGTGTGCGACTTGAGTGGTTTTAGTGCCCTTGACCCGAGTCTTGACATTTATGAATCTTTGCATAATACTAGTTAACTTTATGGAGAAGTTATGGCATTAATGCAGTTAATTTGTTCAGAAATTTCTCATACACTGTTCATACACCTTTCATGCACTTTTCATGCATCTTTCATTCACATTTCATACACTTTTCCACCTTTAATATGCATTTCATGCACTTTTCATAGGCTTTTCATTTTTCATACACTTTTTATACACTTTTTTCAGATACATTTCATACACTTTTCATACACCTTTCAGACACCTTTCAGACACTTTTCATACACCTTTCATACACCTTTCATACACCTTTCATACACCTTTCATACACCTTTCATACACCTTTCATACACCTTTCATACACCTTTCATACACTTTTCTGCTGCATCATACACCTTTCATACACCTTTCATACACTTTTCCACATCATACACTTTTCATACACTTTTCATACACCTTTCATACACCTTGCATGCACATTTTGTACCCTTGTTTCATATACATTTCATACACTTTTCATATACCTTTCATGCAAATTTCATACACCTTTCATACACTTTTCCACTGCATCATATACCTTTCATACACTTTTCTGCTGCATCATACACTGTTCATGCACATTTCATACACTTGTTTCATATACATTTCATACACATTTCATACATCTTTCATACACCTTTCATGCACTTTTCATACACCTTTCACACACTTTTCATACACCTTTCATACACCTTTCACACATGTTTTTCATACATGTTTCATGCACTTTCATACACTTTTCATACACCTTTCATGCACATTTCATACACCTTTCATACACTTCTCCACATTGTACACTTTTCATACACTTGTTTCATATACATTTCATACATCATATACCTTTCATACACTTTTCATCCATCTTTCATACACCTTTCATGCACCTTTCATGCACTTTTCATTCACTTTTCATATACCATACCTTTCTACATCATACACTTTTCAAACACTTTTCATAAAAGATATGGGCCATTGCCTTCAGCATGGCAAGAACAAGGTCAGAATCCAATATTGTAGTATACATTCTGTCCTCAGGCTGAATAAAAAGTCAGATGAAACATCACTCAACCAGCTGAGTCAATTGACCTTCCAAATGAGTTTGGCAGTCGTTTTGACATAGCCACACCCAGTGACCCCAGGACAAGTAAGGACAAGACCTTTGGTGAACCTCCAGCCTCTTAATTTTTCATACACCTTTCATGCACTTTTCATACACTTTTCAGAGGAAAACTGTCCCTAGGTAACAATGTAGTAACTTTTTAGAATTGCTGGTAACTGAAGTAATATTGCTAGATTTTGATAATTCATTACCATTCAAAAGGCAAACAGAGAAAACAAAGTAATTTCTGTTATACCACTGAGAATTATAGTGAACTATCTAGGGAACTTTAGCACTTTTCTTATTGCTGGCCTGAGGCTCTCAAGTTCCGAATTACTATGAAGTGTTAAGTACTATCAGTCAACTAGTACTTTTTATTGTGCCCTATTCAGATTGAACAATTAGTAACTTAGTTTACCAGGTCCATGAATCCATACTATATCAACTGCAGTTTGAAGAGACTTAGAATTGGACTTTGAACTGAGTTGTTCAAGTCAGCAACTGTCTGTCAAGGTCACCATCTCCCAAAAATTTGCCAGGATGGACCCAGGTCAAAGTCAATTCAGACCCAAACTCTATCAATGAGCTATACCAGTAAGGTATTTAAACATCATTTTCATTAAACAAGCCTTGAAGTCCTAAGTTATGTGTACAATAAGTATTGAATCTTTTATGATTAGGAAAAGCTAAAGAGCTGGCTGAATGCTCAATAATAAGTAGAATCTTAAGAAAAGGTACATACATGAAGTATTCATACTTTATGAAGTTCAGCAATTGTCCTGACAGACAGAAGTAAGTACATGTTTTAAAGCCAGTATTTATTGGAAATTAAAAATATACAATAACAGTAATGACACTTTCAGAAACACAGTGCCAGGGGAAAAGAAAGTTGCAACACATGTGGAATCATGCACGGACTCATTAATCAAATATGTGCATGAGGAGAAATAAGGTTTGGTTGACTGATGGCAAGCACCAACTGTCAATCCAAATGAAGTAATTTTTAAAAAAACTCTGACCTAGTGAAATTGCAGTGACCCACAATGTGAGTCAATAAGGTCCAATAATCAAAATATGTGATACTGAACAGGATTATATAACTATTGGGAGGATTTTTGATGTTTCTCCTGATAGTTATATAATCAATACATAATGCAGTATGAGTCAACTGCAATGAGTAATAAATAAATAATGCAGACTTCTCACCATTGATTGAATTGAAAACAAATAGAGACAAATGTTGTCATGTTGACTTCACACTTAGCAGAAACCGTCACCAGTTGTTAAGTGAGGCTAAGCAACCAGTTGAGTCAAATTTCCCACTGTATAAGGGGATACAAATGTGGACACAAATTTTTGGCTGTACCAGTCAACCAGTCATTACCAGTTACCTGTATTTTGTTCTACCTATGTCCAAGAAGGATGTTCCTCATTGCACAACCCTGAGCAAGGCTATCAAGGAGAAACATCAGACCTTGATACAGCAGGACTTGGAAATGATCAAGGTAGCCTGTGGTTCTATTTTTGTAAACCAGAGCACTGAGTCTTTGATCTTGATGGCATTTGATAGCTGGTCCAAGAAGCATTGCAAGGCCTTTGGCCTATCAAGACTTTGACTGTTCATTTTATTCAGCCAGCAAAAAATGATCCAACAGACTGGTCACTTCACACTCATCTCCTTACCTTCAACTGGTACAAGGGACATCACACTAGAGACAAGAATGGGAAACACCTTGTGGAAAATATTCAGAAATATGAATTCACCAATCATGTGAGTTTACTGTACATTTTCAATATACATATTAACCACACTTTATTTCAGGTTGGATGGTTCACTAGTGATGGTGTTTCAGTCAATGACAAGGCAACACACATAGCATGCCAAATTCTGGACTCAACAGGGAAAACACTCAAAGCAAAGGAGCATCAAACTAAGTATGTCATCACATGATCTCCATCTTTCTCTGCTATTGACCAATGTGTTTAGCTGTATCAAACATACCTTCAATCTGCTTCCAAGTCATTTCTGCCAGGCTCTGCAGATACCCAAGATCATGTCTATTGCTCAACATCTTCACAAATCCAAGCAGGAATATGTAAAGGTCTCATCCATTACCAATGGTTTGGGTCATTGGCTGGTTGATGACTGTATATTTCCCCTGTGTGACATTCATATCAATATGCGGTTGCGATGATACTATTTTACCAATAATATCGTATTGTACATCAAATCTGAGCTATGCCTAAAGTGGCAAATCTATGGCACAGTTATGTCCTAAGTATTATCTGAAGTATATATACTAACCCCACGCTGTACTTGATACAATGATACTATGACACATTATTCCTTCAAAGTTGTCACGGTGAATCCAATTAAGGCGCCATTTGCACTCCCCAACTATAAAAACTTCCTGAAAATGACTTGTACATTTGGCACTGCAGCCAAAACGCCAGGAAAGGCTCAAATTATAAGGAGGTTACGTATCAATCAAAGCCTTTTACATAAATCGCAATTTAGTCATATCAGGTGAAAAATCAAATTCTCAACTTGATTTCACAATAGAGCTGAGGACGAAGGCTCCATATGATTCTTAGTCAAAATCGCGATTCCAGGCTATACACCATAGTATTATAGTTACATCGACATCAATACATAAAAAATGATAGAGACAACAAGTATAACAAGAGAGAATTGCTCTCTGTTTAAGTGCCTCCAATTTTGCCTAATATCCACTGGAGAGGGAGTAGTGTGATCAGCTGCAGGTCCAATGGCATCTGGATCAAAGTTAGCAATAAATCAGAGAATATTTCATTGGGTCACAAAACACCCGCCTTCATGCACGATATCCTCCTTATCCTCAACTGTTTCCCACAAGATGATTGTGTTGTTTCGGCCGCCGTCTATGGCCGTCGCAAGTCTTGGTTTATCAAGAGAATAATCATAAGCACACTGAATTTTCTGTCAAACGAGTCATTTCTATGTTTAGGGAAATATGCCTCACAGAGACACTTGAGATTGTTCTGTCTCCTGCAGTACCGTTCAGCTCAGTGTACCAATCAACTAGCAACTACTCAATACATACCATATTCTGGACATGTTAAGTCCGCAAGCCGTCGGCCAGACAAATCCCACAGCAAACACTTTCCACCGCTGCCACCGACGACTGTGTCCTCTGTACAGAAGACGGCCTTAGATACAGGTAAAGCCCTATTAAATTGGCGAGATCGAGGAACAAATGAAGCTGGGAGCGGAGAGAGCTGTGTGGTACGCAGATCGGCCCAACTGTAGAGCTGATATTGATTTAGGACACTATCGCAAACCAAGATATTTTTCGTCGGTAGACAAATATCATTCCTGAACAGAATTCATCAAATTACAATCACAAGTATTCAGTTCAGCGAAAGACATACACCAAACCAGCCATTCTATGTACACCAAGCAACTCGGCTTCCAAAGGGCCGTAACAACGTATCCCAAAACGTCTGGAGATTAATAATGTTTTAGGAGCCAGTAGACCTTCAGGAGAAGAACGTACGCAACAGACAAGCCTTCATAAGAAACAAGAACCTCTTGTCCACTGAGCCAATGAATAGATTGGGACACCTGTTCTGGAGTTGGAGTCGAGGGTCCGATAGCAGGGGACGCTGGAAGAGTTCCTCGCATAGTCCAGGTTTGGTCTGGAGAATAAATCAGCTCAGCAAGCATGAGTGGGACAGTTAAACTGACTATTTATGAGCTCCCAGATCTGAACAGATCGACTTGTTGCGGCAGCAAGAACCACGTCTTCCCATAGCGAAATTGCTTTGATTGTAGAGTGATGACCGTCGGCACGAAACCCACTGAGAGAAGGGCCCTAAAGAGTGGATAAGTAGAGGTACTACTCAGTGAGTGAGAACGCACGGTAGCTAATAACGTGGTACTGTACATTCCGCCGTCATCATGACCAGTCACTAGAGCATAACAATGTCGAAACCACTGTAGGCAACGGACACTAGTGGTTGCCCCACCAACGTGAAAGGAGTTCGTTATGATATCTTCACGGACGTCCCATATCTCTACACTGCAGCCTGAACCAACAGCGAGAAAACGACCATCGGCAGAAAATTGCATGGCAGTCACACCGTCGGAACCGGGGTCTCCGTCTGTAACAATAGTCGCGGATGGCTTCCAGACGAGCGCAGGCGACATTAAGAAGAGCGTGTGTTTATGAGGTTCAAACTGAGTGGTCGGGTTGAAAGGATAAGAAAGCTCGTGACTGAAATGAACAAAGCAGCTACCCGCTGGCGGTCTGCGCGCGCAGAAGAGGTTCAAGAATATACCCAACGACAAGCAATAGCGGTAGGGGTTGGCTGTAGGTGTTAGATGCGGCCTTAGGAGACACCAGGAATCGCAGTGTATGTCAAGATATTTCTAAGCAATCTCGCGCAACTTGAAGTACATCCGAATCCTCAAGCCTGCATAGAAAGCCAGCGATACAACACAATTCGACATTTATCAACCACAAGAGAATGGTTCTCAGGTCTACGGAAAATAGTATAGAAAGCCAGTAATACAACACAATTCGACATTTATCAATCATAAGAGAATGGTTTGAAGGTGTATCCCAGTTTAGCATGCTATCAAGTACACATCACTTTGTAATTATAATGAACAATCCAATGAGCCTTGGTTACTCTTCACCACTAATGCTCGTCGCCTTCTTCTTCTCCTTCAAGTCAGCAGTACTAGCGCGAGTGCTAGCGCGTTTACCCGGCTGAGTCGACGTCTCTCCGTTTTTGCTACTTGTTTGAGGACGTTTTGGCGGAGGCTGTTGATCGCTTTCCTCGTCGTCGGTGTTATCACGGGGGCGTTTCCTGAACAGAGTAGTGGTCAGTATTGAGGGAAAAGGGAGCTTGGATACGAAACGGACTTGGATGGACCAGGTACACTGGAAAGACTTGGCTCTAATGGAAACGATGTGAGTGTGCAGTAGTAAACCGATAAACAACACTACACACTTTGTTGCAATGGGCTAGGTCCCTCCTCTGTTGATAGGCATCAGGTGAATGGTAAAGACGAGGGAAAATAAAAGAGGAACGCACCAATCCAACCGATGACCGACAGGATACTAATCCAAAACAACATAAATGGTAAGGAGCACCCCGAGATGGAGAGATAACGTACTTGGGACCGTCAGCGCGGAAAATGATAGGCGCGCCTTGCTCAAGTTTGACATTAATCATCGCGAACTCCGTCTAGATAGCCAGAAATGCCAACACGTCAGACAAGATGAAAGAGAAAGGTGCATAGAGACATACACGGCCGGGAGTCAAGGCGGCGACAACCACCCCGTTGTCAAAGGAGTGGCCAGGCTGAGTTAAAGTCAACGTTGTACGAGTGTATGCGTCAAAGACTTCTTTGATGGCGACGTTGGTAATGTGAAGGACACCTCTGGGAGTGATAATCTTGGGAGAAGCAGGGTCGAAGTTGTAAGTCCTGAGCAGGAGAGTCAGCGATTTGAGCGTATGGACGGGTGAGCACGAACCAGAAGCGCATTGTTTGAGCGGGTGCACGAGTGGCAAATGGGGTGTATGAATCAAGAGAAGAGCACAGAACTTTCAGGCGGACGAGTTAGAATGGGTCCAATCAGACAAAGAACTCTTTTTTAGCCGATGTTGCAAAAGAACCAATCGCTCACAAACATGGAGTACATTGGCCATAGCATACACCTCGGACGATAAATAGACAGTCTGTGCGCAAAACCTACCCTTTGCACTCATCCTGGCACCTGATCTCAACATATGGCCTCCGACCCGAATTGCGTCGATTACACAATGTACGAAAATGAAGATGATTGGATTGACATCCAAGCGAGACCTGGGGAAGAGGAAAGTGGTAAGCGCGTTGTTAACGGAAACCAGGAAAGGGAGAAGATAATATTGAACAGAATCTACATTCGACAACGTAAACCACGCCCCAGAGGAATCGAGAAATCCATTCGAAGTGAGTGGACCACATACCAACTAATATAGCCAGGGTTGAAGAGAAACAGCCGTATATCAGACTTCTGGCTCAAAAAGACGACTTTCTTGTATTGGCAAGGAAGCGAATCAACGAACTCGAAGATGTTGTCAGAGTGCAGGAAGACAAAATCGAGTTTTTAGAAAACTCACGAAGGTATTTTGCTGAAATCCTGTCCCGAAAATACGTCAATTGACACCCAGCTTGCTAGGAAGAGTAAAATACAACGGTGCAGCCAATGTGATAGATTTACGGGGAAAGCGCTTCGTACAAAAGCTCGAGAGCTTTGCGAGCAAGAGGATAGGATCAACGGTAAAAAAGAGCGCGTAATTGCAAACGAACAAGGATCAGCGAAGGGGAATGCGTAGATAGCTAAATCGTGACCAAATTGACGTGTACATGTCTGGCAGTTTAAGAGAATTGGTGAAAAAACAAAACATAACCGAGTATAAATGTTATTAGACCAGTTGAAGCAGATCACAATCTGGGCGAAGTCGTGCAAGAAAGAAAGAGCGAGGAAGGAAGGAAAGAAGAGTTTATTCACCGGACAACAGAAAAGCAGTGATGGAGTGGTCAGATGACGACGGTCCGCCGGCACTTCGGTCCCGCACTAGACTTTGTCGCGACCGAATCCTTCGAATCCCCCTTCGTAACATGTCTGTCGAGTTGGAACAGTATCTCAAAAGCAGACTTCAGCTAGCAATTTATTTTTGCGTATCATGAATTTCAAGTCATAATGCATAATGTGTAACAAAAGCCTCTTACGTCCGATCAACCCCGCCATCGACTGATACACCGCTCATCCCACCTTCCTTCACCGTATCTTCAAGGGTGCACCACTCCACTTCCTCTTATGCTTATTGATATGCTCAGTCAACCTAACGTTACATGTGGCTTTCCACTGACCTGTTCACGCCGTAAGTACATAGACATGATCAGTCACAGAACCAAAGACAGGAAAGAAAACGCACCTGAGGATGGACTAATAACAAACTTGAATCCGTATCTATGTACGTCAGTCAGCTTCATCGTTTGTCTGCTGGGTGCTGTCAGCAAATGAGCATTTACTTATTACGAATTGGTCATTCCAACGCCATACATATCACGAATGTAAGCCCTTGAAGGACCATTCAACGAGGTTGGGTCACATATAGTAGCGCCAAAGTCTCCAAGGATTGTCGTGCAGCAACTGACCTTGAATGTTTCATTCGTGAAGATTTCCAATAGCGCCTTCAATGATAGTACTGTCCGTGAATAGAGCACGAGAATCGAAGTGATCATGAGAGGAAGAATGGGGTTTCGAGGGAGATGTGAGCGAGAGCAGCTTGTAACGATTGCCCATAACATCTGCTATGAGAACCTACATAATCTCGGTATGCCTCAAAAGTCCCTATAAGCTGGTATATGAGCATTGGCATAGTCATAGTTATGCATAGCCACAATTATAATTTTATTTGTGATAAGCAGAGACATTTTTGCACAAAAAACTTACATACAGGACCATTGAACCAATGCAACGTTTCCTGTCTCTGACGCACTGAAAGAATCATTGAGCAACTCGAGATAAGGAATATAATTCTCAAACCAATCCGGAATTTATAAGTTGCTGGTAACTTATAACAGACCAGCAACTTTTGGGAGTAAATACATTTGATCATTCAGGACGTGCCAAGCTGACAATACCGTGTAGAGTGAGGGTGCCTAGGCTCTGGACTGTGTCTATTGTGATTTATTGGACTGTTGGAAAACGTATTACACGCTTCATCGGTGCGAATAACGATTCTGAACTTGAAGTAAGTAGTCATTGAAGTCAGCCTTGTATAACTCATGTGATCGTGTAACGTGTTTGGTCATGAATCATCCGCATCTCTTTTCCTCCTGCCCTCACTTGTCTTCAGAAACTTTGACTATAAACTTTATGTGTTCGGAACATATCAAAAATCGCCCATCCGGCATTGACAACGTTTCTTCGACACCGACCAAAGAATCTGAAGAAAGAACCGTCAGCAATAACTTCGTCGAAGATGTCAGACTATTTCTTTGTTCTTGAATGGAGCTTGAATGGAGCATTAATTGACCAGATCCGTGTTCTTGCAGACTCTCGATACTCTTCGAGCTAGGATCCGGTATTTAGAACGAGATATTAAAGACCAAAGGGAAAATCGAGCAGTGAGACCGGCTTTCTTTGGTTGTCTGCTTAATGCTAATTTCTTGAGCGTAAACTCAGAGAGCTGAAAGTGCTTTGGACACCGCTATCTTCAAACTCAAAAATGAAGAGAAACGTCTGGATACATTTAGGCAGGATGAACGTCGAGAGAACCAAGAGCTCAAGGTATGTCTTTTAAACATTAATGCATATTCAAATGTCCTATGAATTTCTGGCTGATAGGATATGAGGAAAGCGATTGAGAAGCAACAGCTGGAATCGCTCAACCTGTTACGCGAAACGAAGCAGACCGAAGACTTGGTCTCTGAATGGGAAACTTTGGGTTTGCAGCGCAAGGAAGTCAGTCGTACGTTTTCGTTGTCAAACCTGAATTTAACCGATTTCAGATACTCGAAAGCTTTCTCGAATGCGACATCTGCATGGAGTGCTTGACGCAACCTAAAGTGTTTGTCTCCTGATCTCTTTTCTATGCCTACACGCTCACAGGCAAGACTAGTCTTGAATGTGGCCACATCTTCGATGAAAAGTGCCTATTTAATATGATCGAATCTGACCGCCAATCTGGCAAGGTTTTGTCGCAGTGTCCATTCTGCCGTTCCCCGATCAGGGAGTGTCCCGTCGACTTTGATATCCTGGAGGAAGTTACCCAGGCTTATTGCGACATGGATGCTATATCCCCTGGTCATTCCCGTAAACCGTGGCAGATACTAGATACATTCTTTCCTTGAAGCAGTAAGTGTAGAGCAGGAGGAGAACCAATCGCTTCATTTATGCAATTTAGACTGGGGGACTTAGCTCTCATTAGATATGATGCCTCCTAGTTAGTACGACTTATCATCCGACATGTATTATGCATTGTATAAGCCCCACACAGACCTTGTCGACTATGACCGAGCTGGAATTATCATTATCATTTGAGCACACAACGGTTTGCAACAGCTCCTTAGGCCACCCTGTCACCTTCCCAACCTCAAGATTACCTGCACGGTCCAGGTGGGCACAGCAATTGAATTTGAAGCGATGATAGAAGGAGACTCCTACTTACACCAAGCTTACACCACTTCTAGGTCGTTCAAATTTGCTGCTATCGTTATAGGCGGTTATAAGAATCGGTTATAACTGATTTTAACGATTGTAAAATTTTGGTTATAACCAGGATTTTTGAGCAGTTATAATAAGCTTATAACCGATTTAAAACCAAATTATACCTTGGTTATAACCCCAGTAGATGTATTCAAGAAAATATAAGTAGCCGTAAGTCCCAAGTCCCAAGTAGTATCATCACTACATTAATAGTACATAACCCTACAAGTATAATATACTGCAGTGTCCGAGTCGAGAGACACATTGTCAAACCAAGTCTGTGGACCACGTAGGAGACACAAGTTCACACAGGTGCAAGATACAAGCAAGAATAGGCACTACTAAAGCAGAGTACACGAGCTGAGCAACAAGCAAAATTTGGCAGGTGTACTGGCCCATCACCTTCCTCGTATTCTATTACCTTTGAAAGTCTCTGCACAAGTTGAGCTATATGTCTAGATATTGGAGTAGAGCCTATTTTTAAGCTTCAAGTATTGCAATTCTGGGAACGGAGGATGCTTTGTTTGTAACATCTCGGTATAACTAGCTCGAAAGTTGGTTCTTCTCCCTTAGATCTGAATGAAATGCCTTTAATGAACTTGATTAGTACATTCTATTCTACGTGGAGGTCAAGGTAAGCCGTCTAACCTGTTGGCACGATATACAACGACTTTAATCCCAGATTTCACCGTCCTGTGTTTAGCCTCATTTCGACATAACATTGATCTCGGAGGCTTGATAGATATGTCGGCCTGTTCAACCTACCAGGAAGCACCAGCAGCCCCAAGCGGATCACGCGTACGGGCCAATTCAGTATCAGTACGAGTATCCAGGCGAAGGCCAAGAGTATACTGGCAACTTGAAAAACACGAGTCAATCACGTGTCTCAGGCTGTGCTGTCGACGGTGCCATATGACTTGCGATGAGGATATACCGTGTCCGAGTCAAAGATACATCAAAATTGGACATTTATACCACGATGAAGCAAAAACATGTAGTCTCGGAAACCAGACTGACGTTATCTACTGAGTATATGTAGATAAGTAGTCTGGTGTTAAAGTAATAGCTGGGCGCCCATAGAAAATTATGATGTAATCAGGCGTGTTCCCACGATATCTTCCTTCCTGTTCCCCGACCTTACGCCTGATTCGTTGCATAGAGCCCCAGAAAGTACCAGAAATCAAGTTACAATGTCAAGTAACAATGACAAGACGCGAAAACCGCGCAAGAACTGGCTCACTGCAGCTGATGCGAATCCATCCATTCCTCCCCCGCCGCCTGCTCTTTCTGGCTATCGGTATCACCCATACAAAGTCCCAATTACCTCTGAATCACGCAAAAATCTTACTAATATAACCAACAGGAAAACCTCCCTCCCCTACCACCTCCTCAGAAAGCCGAAACGTACTGAGGACGAGAAACTCGTGGAAAAGCTCAAATTAGTGGACTCTACGCTACGCCGCATCAGTAAGGACTTTGGCTGCACTGGCGAGTTCCCCCCGCTTTTGTTCTGGGACCGCATATACAAGAAAGATGAAGATTTGCGTACAAAATTCTATCGCGAAGCCGTCGCCCATTTTATTTCCGGCAGAAGCTCAGTGAAAGCAGCTCAAGTAGTCGACTCCATCTATTCTCATCGAGCTAGCAATCCTTCTGGCCGGTCACTGCGTAAAATCTTGCATATTCTCTTCATGAGGATCCCACATCAATTGGTTTTGCTCGACCGGCTATCAAAGGCTACGCCGCTCAAGTCTGTGTACGAAAGGCTTTCCAGGACATCACTCTACTCACGAAGAATGATGAAGGTCATTCAGAGTATGCACCGGCAGTACTAAACCCGAGCGAGGTTTCTTGGGATGACATCCACATTTCACTCCACAGCGGGCAGTCGATACATTTAAGGCATGGACTCCTTTCCTTTACAACATTTTTGGGTACCTGGCTGCGCCGAGGAAAGACGGTAAACCGGTACCACGTATTAACAGGCCTAATGAAATGGTATGCGTCATTTTTGTTTCAATTTATGTACCAACTGCATACTTTGGTTTAGAGAATTCTTGCTTTATTGAACCCGTGATCTTTGTTGGTCACAATCAGAACGTCAATGGCTATCGACCCTTCCTATGGCAATTCTTCTCTTTGCCTCTCAAACTCATGAGGATATCAAACGACTCGCATCACGAATGGGGCTTTCTACCCGCGACTCTACCGCTTGTAAATCCATCGCTTCACTGACTGAGCAAGCTAGAACTCAAATGCAAGCTGAAACACTCGAAGCCGCTAAGAATGGCACTGTCGCAAAGTGCTATCTGCTTGATAATTGTCAACGATATGCATAGGTTTATGAAGGCGGTATTCTACGACAAAAAAGATGAAAGTTGGGACTCTCGGCATTAAAAAACATCAGAGCATTGAGTCAAGGACAGGCAAGGTGTCCGAGCCTTCAATACCGCATCATCCATTTACCAGAGACAGAATGGGTTCCGCCTGAAATATTTGGAACAGAGTTTGCGGTTTTCTGCGTTTTTTACGCATCGATGCATCGATCAATATTGACTGCATACGCTATAATTGTCGTTGGTCTACTTCTCGCCTTCGCGTATGGTTTCTTTCGCATTCTCTCCACTGCAAACAGCTTGGCCTCCTGCTGTCCCGAGCGCCCTAAGGTGTTTTTCGAGATTTGTCGTTGGTTTGAAAGAGTCGTAGAAATAACTAGGCAGAGAAGAGGCGAGGTAAATGGAAGACGAAGGAAACTCAAAAAAAGCCTTAATGCTATAATGTATGCACGTAGATTACTCACCAACGTCAAGAATACTATATTCTGCTTCGGACTCTAAAGCGAGGCAAAAGGACTTCTTTTCTTCAGGCCTTTCTTCACATTCTCTCCACTGGCGCTGCTACTGGCGCTGCTTGGCCCCAAATGACACTCCCCGCTGACGGGAAGATGAAACCAAATTAGCCATGAAGTAAGACAAACGACTAAAATCACTCCCACTAATGATTCTGAGGAGGACCCAAGCGGGAATAATTAATGTTTAGAATTCCTCCAGAAAATAATCAAGCGGTTAGACACTGACCGCCAAATACTAACATAGTCAATGGATTAAGTGGCTTGGTGGTATCGCGTACCGGCCCTGGGGGAGGGTTTTTTCCCGCTTGGAAAGAGCAGGACGAAGAGGATGATTGCCCAGAGTCAGCACTTAAATTTATTCGTTGATAATGTTTGGCTTTTTTCACGGCTGCACCGTGTTCAGTGCAGAACACAGGTACTTTTTCACGAACGTATAAGGATAATGGTAGTTGTGGGATTTTTTCTATCAAGCTCAGCGATACTATTTTGAACCAGAGTGCTTTTCAATACAAAACTAATTATGGTTACATGTCCTTTTCGGCTGCTGAGAGAGCTTCTATAAGTATACTGTCACTTCTTTCCTTCCAAATAACCAATTCCCGTAGGCCAGCACAGGGCACAAGTTAGACGAAATCGAAGCTATGGTAACTGTCGGAGGGTAGATTTTGTAATCGATGCACGGGACGGTATTAGCCACAACATCAGAGGTCCCTTCGTGTCGTTGCTTTGCATCTGCGATGATAGGCGCCAAGGCAAACAAGACATCATATTTTAACTTTGCCCTCAGGAAGCATAAATTGACTTGGGAGAGTGGCCACTCATTGCCAGCTGTAACAATCGAGATCAAACCGTATCCAACGAGTGATGATATTCATCTACCTTTGCGTTGCGAGATGATTTCTTTACAACCAAGTTTATGGCCATTGACCCAATGGGCCTTTTGACAAGATCTGGAACAATAGAACTCAACTCGACAACCGGTGCATTCTCCCCGTTCACCATGCTTCGACTGTCTAGAACACTGCAGTGGAAATCGTTCGAATTAGAAAAAGAGAATTGCTCAATGAGATGATAACGTCTACCTCAGGATTCGAACATTGCATCGTCAAAAACGCTTGAAAAAACCCTTTAACCATTTGCCGCTTGGAGTCATCTGTAGGCGCTACTTCTCGCATGAACGTATGCCACATCTCAAAGAAAATGGTGCCCCGCACGACACTGAGGTTTTCTTGTACACCATCTAGCAACATGTCTCTCGCTTTTGTACGCAAGACACGGAGCACATCTTTGAAAGAGGTGTATGGAAGCATTATCTGAAGAGTCCTCGCAAGCATCGACGTCATTTCTCGTTTTAGCTTTGATGAGAAATGATCTCGCAGGTCCACAGCGTGAAACAGGGAAGCAGAACGTAAAATGACCAGAAGTAGGCCTGCGTCGACCATACCGGCAATATGACGAGGATGATTGAGCAGATAAAGGGTGATTTGTTGGAATCCGAATGTAATGGAAGAGGCGATGTTTTGGATACTTTTGATGTCTACGACCGGGGTCTGCCGTTCATGAAGGCCCCGCTTGGACTTCTTGACGCCACCACTCTTGACAAATAGAAGTGTTTTTGGTGCTAGAAGATAATTCAAGACTTCTATTAGGAATGTAGGGGTGGATTGAAGTGCATAGGCTTCACGAAAGGTATCAAACTCGGAGGTAGTGAACTTCAAAAGATAGAGATGGAAGTAGAGCTTGTGGAACTGAACGAGACTCCTCTCTTCCCTAAAGGTGGATCTCAAGTGCGATAGAAACATGGAGACAAAGCGCGGAACACTGTATTCTTCCACTCCTGTATATACCATAGCATTGAGAATCGCTTCCTTTTGGGCCTGGAGAATGAGCAAGTCGGCAGTGCCTTCGCAATGACTCGTGTCTCTGAGGACTAGTCGTACGACGGCTAGTACTTGGAGATATAACTCTTGATTATCATTGCAATCCGCAAATATCATAATCATAACAAGAAGGCGATAGAAATCAGGGCTCCCATGGATGCGTCTTCTAAAGTGAAGGGATCGTTTCCCGGCCTTCTCATCATTGGACAGCAAGCCCAATAGAATCCGAAGAAACGTCTCTATACAGGAGTTGATATGCGCACTGGAATAACGATCGGGCTCCGATATCACAGGCTGAAGGAAAAAAGTGCACCAGGCCCAAAGGTTCGACCAGTGTCGGATAATGAATTCCAGCAGAATATTTTCTGGGCCGGCGTTTAATAATAGGGAACACTCCAGGTGGCGGCGAAGTGACATTAGGGCGCTGAGCGCAGCGTCAACTGATGAATGGGGTTGATTTGCATCATATTGCGGAGAAGATTCAAGTATTGGAAGAAGGTCGGTCAGGAGAGGCGAACGGTAATTCTGTAGCGCTGTTAACCAAAGAAAATGTACTGAGAGTAGAGCGTACCATTCTATCGTATGAGTGGCACAGATTGTAATGAAAGGTGAAGTTGCTACGGATTCTGTATGCATGTTTCTGCAACAAAGGAAGTAACTTTCTAAAAACGCTCGTTTGTTCCCACTGCATGTAGCCGATACCAAGCCGAGGTAATTTGACTTCCGAAACTTTATCTGAGTGGAGCCGATGTCCAGGATCCCATTCCGATATCAACTCGTTACTCAGATTACCAGCCGTAAGTAGAGTCTAAATAAACGCCTCAGGTGAGCTGACCGCCCAACTGGGACATGGAAATCGGATGATAAACGATTGACCACTGAGCGGTAGTACTAAGCCCGACGTTATCTGTATTCAAGTTCAGAGAGTTGTATTTGTCTAGGCAATTTTCTCCAGACAAAAATTCAACCACAGTCCATAACAAAAAAAACAATTATAATCACAGTACCAAGGGATCCAATACCAGATACATTGTTAATAAAAACGGGACAATGTTTGCTGCGTTATAAGTAAATCAATCGACCACAGCGTTATAATACCTCTTATTTCGATTACAAGAGCCCTTCATGCATATGTGCGGTGGTTGATAAACAACTTGAAGGAGTAAACTCATCTAGTCTCAATTTATAATAAAGCAGTTTTACTAGTACACCATAAGGAAGTATTAGAGGACAAAGTTTATTGAGTCTACTACTAATAGGCTATCTCATGTGCATGGTAATCAACATATTTATTAACATAAAATGCCTCGTATGCATCCAGCGAATCACTTGAACTGAAGTCTCAAACAGGAACGCGGGAGTCTCCAGTCACCCAATGAGATGTGCAGCCCAGTACAAACAGTCCAGATAAACCACCTCTAGCAACGGTGAATCATCACGCCAAAAGTCAGGTTGAACCATAAAGGGTCTCGGAGCAATTTCTTTGGATGATGACACATTTATCAATTGTCATGACACATAGGTCCACTGCCAGGTCTACAAGGCACTACAATAGACCGTTAAGCCCAACTGCAAGTGGGTGATGATTGTATACAAAATATTTACTGTAAGTACAGTAAGTGTTCACAAAAGAAATTTACTATGCTACCATGTCTTGTATACAAATTCATACGTACAGGGTGTTGGCTCAGACTCAGAATCTGTTGAAAATTTTGCAACTTGTATGCAAATCAATTTCTTTTCTTTTTTTGTTTTGCAGAAATCTCTGATTTTACTCTATAAATAGATTCAACAGCATCAGGGCAGCTTCAAGAATCATTTACATTATTTCCAAGTAAGCCTCCTTCACATTTTTATCCATAATTTGCTTTAATTTTCATGTAGTTGTATTACAGATACTGTTTTGGTAATTGTCAAGAGATAAATTCCTGGAATTATTTAATCAAGATAAAATGCAGATTGTCAGATGTTATCATATATGGGCATCAAATAAACCAGTCCTCTTTATGCTGATACTGGTATCAATTGGGAATAATGGCAAGTATTCTAAAAACCTTCCTTTATTTGGACTTGGCTAAATATATGTTTTTTAGCCTTTGCAAACTTTGCTTCCATCCTATTTTTAACCAAGACAGAACCAGAAGATGTTATTTGGGGTCCAGCATCTGTTTGAATGTCAATAAAAACTACATTGAATTATCCCAAAATTTGGTTTTTATATGTCAATTGTTCAGTGAATTTACATATCTGGCTTAATTGGTATGTTTAATATTCCATTTTTGAAAAAAAGTGTATTTTTGCTAACTCAAAATTTCAAGCTGGTAAAATTTGGTGGATTCATTATACAGCACAGAATATTACCCAAAAATTGGAGTAGGAGGTATAAATCTGCAATCTCTTTGATGTAAGCATCAAGTTATCTGTATTATACGTGAAGAAAATAAAACTATTTGTAATCTTCAGATTGGAGTCAGGATTATTCTACTCTGTCTCCATATTGCTTTGTGCTCTCATGACAGAATTTATAGCTGAACCTTCATTGACTCCAATCAATAATTATGCAATTTTAAACCAGGTTGCAGTAAGTGTCTTCTTTTGTTAGGAGTTTTCTTCAACTTCAGAAACATAAGGTATTGCTTCAGCCATGATTATCATTAGGGCAGGGCTTGGTGTAAGTACTCAGTCTCAGATTGTTGAAAGTCCTCCCCCAGAGATCTAGCAGCAGTGAATGACCTGGAGCAGTTGCATAATAGTGGTTTTATGCTTTTGAAAGTGTTGTTGATTCTAGGAGAAACTTAGTCAATTAAAGCAGTATGTTTACTTTGTTCTGTCCATGTCTTCTACACTTGGAATCCAAATTTGAAGTTCCAATCACAGCTTGCATGTCTTAACGGGGATATTTATTGTGAATAATTGTTAGAGTGACCATTACCCTACTTTCCAGGATCAAGCAATCTAGGTGGACAGTAATTTTATAGTAGTATAAAAGAAGTAGGCCATCGCTCCACGTGGCAGATACGAGGCCATCACTCAGTGCCGAAGTGCCGATTGACCTTCCAAATGGGGATTTGACAGTTTTCGCACTGCCACTTCTGCGAACCAGGAATAAGTAAAGACAAGTCCCTAAAGGGCCTCATAATCCATATTCCAGTCTCTGGAAATGGGGTATTTTCAACTGTAGAATACCAGTGTACCAAGGCACAGGGGTAGCTTCTACCAAAGTGCTGAAACCGGAAGAAAGCAAAAACTCTGCCAACAGGGGGTCCCTGAAAGCCTTCCTTCTCTGTATCACCCTCCATGAAAACACAGTCATATCGGGCAGCACCTTTATACCAAGATTTGGTTGCATGAATGTGCTCATGCCACATCCCACTGAGGCCGGACAAATCACTAGGGGCAAAAAAAGTTGCTCTGTTAGGTCTGGGCAAGTCCAAAGCTAGGGGATAGAGATCCAGAGCTCTGGAGCTTGGGCAGAGGTCTCTGAAACACTAAATAGAAAATAGGATCTGTGGAATGTTGCAGCCTTGTGGAGCATCTGGTATATCCAAGTGATGTTGATTGTGTAAAAATTGATGAATGAGAGTTGGGAGTTCAGGTTGGTCAATATGAGCTGCTAAATTGTGGTCTTCATGTGGTACTCCCCAGCCTAAAATAGATTGCTGTTAAACATGAGTAAAGTAGTTGGAGAGAATTACATACAGGAGTTTTTGGACAATTTGACATCACCTTGGAAATAAGGTTGATCATTGGAACCATTGTCATCATCTTCATCAAATTTGTCACTTTGTAGTGGAGGAAGCAGTGCTGGGTCGGTCATTATTGTTGGTAGGACAGATCCATCCAACATCCCACAAGATTCCAAATCTACATGACAAGCAGCAAGTTTGTCAAGACATTGATTAGTGAGGAGCATCTGGCCAAGAGCTCAGTTTTTGCTGGAACACTGCCAAGGCTGCTTGACAGCTTTGATATGCTTGGATTGTGTTATTGAGGAACATAGACCATTCGGTGCACCAAATTGTTGAATAAGGTGCTGGTAATGTACCATCGAGTGTTGATGTGGTAGTGAAAAGCCTTTGGGATGCACACCTGTGGTTTGGAATACCTCATGGTGGTGAAAGTTGTCCACTGCTGTGCCAATGGCATCAAGATCATCTTCACTGATCACATCCTGCCAAACTAGGTCTTGTATGGCATGAACCATGTCTGGTGGAACATGGCCCACAATAGCAGGTAGAAATACCTAATAAGAATATTCTGAGTCAGAACAGACCTCCCAAGATAGGACAAGAAGACTCAGATTTTTTAAATTTTATGTTGATAGAGCTTGAAACTGTAACAAAAGCCCTACAAGCTTGATGTGCTTGTTCATACCAAAAGAAGCCAGGCAAAGATGGCACAGAGAAAACCACTGTTGCTACCGCTGATGAAAATCGGCTACTGGTGGGAAATTAAATTTCGGTTGGTGCACTGGTGATCGGTTAATTGGAAATGGTCGGTACCAGTTGGTACCGACCATTTCCAGATATTTGTCCAAATACTGATGCAGTAATAGATAGGATTACAATATCTAACATTGGCAAAATTCTTGAGACACTTGGGTGCTGAGGCACGAAATTTCAATACTGATTTTAGAAATTAATTAAATAAACCATCAGCATTCTTTGAAATTGGATCTTTATATACTGCTATCTGTATGTATATATCTAAATTTGAAAACAGTTATAAAAGAAGAGGACCGTCGCTTCGCGCAGCATATACGAGGCCGAGAATTGTAATAGAAATGACTAAGGAATATTGGTGTCCAAAATAGGAAAGTGATAACATGCATGATATACCAAATGGGCCTATCAACGACCCGCTGAGCGAGTGGAATCAGTAAGGACGAGACCTCATAAATTCGGCCTTGTAAACATTGGAATTCTTGCAAACATTGAATGGCAAAAGCACATCATATTGATACTGCTTTTAGAGATTAATTGAATATGCTATTCAATATAATTTTATTGTGCTTTGTTATGATATCTGCCATTACAATACTGTCGAGAATATGCGTTTTAAATCAATTTGAGATACTGTATCCTAAAAAGTCTGATTATATGGCTAGACTATGATAGTAGCTATCATCTGGCTGTCAAATGCAATGGGCTACAGAATAAAACAGAAAAATTGAATGTTAACCACTGAACACAACAAAAATCACTAGAAATATTCTTTCATGAATCAAAAGATCAATATATGGCTTGAAAATCTATGATCATGATTTTTATTGGAGTTTCTCAATATTTTCACAAATACCTACTTTCTCAATTTATTACAATTTATCTATATTTTGGATGTTTAGTGAGGTGTAGACACATGGAAGAATTGCCACCCAGTGTGCCCATCATTTTGAATATTCAGGACAACAATACATTTTAATTCACATACTTTTATGAATATCGATGTTCCAGAGATCCCTGCTATATTAGGTGCCTCTGGGCCCTGAAGGCCAATGAGTTGCCATGTAATTGTTCTGATAAGCTATCATTAATTTTGTAAGATATTATAATATCAGTTGGCTCAACAGTAATTCTGATTCTACCATTTCTGTGTGATAAAATCTAATACATGTATCTACGTGTTATTGTGTTCCTGGCCATGGATTTCATCCCAAGTTGCAGGTACATATTACCTTCATTTTAAGGACATTGACACTGTACACACATGTCGCAAGGTTTTAGCTGCACAGAGCGGCACCTAGTATTAAGCACTCTGCCTCTCACACCAAGCTTCACACCACATGTACTCGAAACTTTTTCGTGGATCAGTACTCTACTATTGGCATTGAACTTCGTGTCATATGCACTTTACTTTACTTACTATTTTCTATGTCGAACACTCTGCTTCTCACGTTAACCTTCACATCACATGTACTTTACTTCAGATAATACGAAACTTTATGTAGTATAGATAGTACAAAGCGGATGATGTGAAGCTTTGGTGCTTGCGGCAGAGTGCATCAAATATCCAATTTTTACTTGACGTAAAGCGTAGATCTACGGTTGATATCAACTGCACTTCTGCTTTGCCATTTACTTAACACCCTCGTCTTCAGCCTTCAGGGTAAAAATGGCTTGTTGGTTATGTCGGTTTATTGTGTTCTGGCCCTTGAGATTTGATTCATGCCCATGGCAAAATCTTCAATTGCGCCATTAATCCACTTCAGCTCCCCAATTCTTTACACGAGTATTTCTGTTGTATCCCTATCCATCCTGTGAAATGATGTTTCCGTATCTCAGAGTGTTTTGATGAAAACCGTGTAGGTTTCTTGTCTTGCGTGTCTCGAAATGATGAAGACATCTACAGCAAAGGTTGTTATTCGAATGGTAGCGGGTTATGCTGCCCTTCTGTGGTCGGCCTTGGTCGGTTATTTTCCAACTCTCATTGGGCTTGACCGGCTTGAACAAGCCGAAAAAGGCCGGTCAAATAAGCAAGCATTCCTAACTTCGGATCAAGCCCCGCAGAGAGCCGAGCCTCAAAAGCAGCGTAAATACAGCATAACAATAAAGCGTCGCAAATAAATCAGAGGGAACGAGCCTATACTGACTCGGCGTCCCTCCCTTCCGACTTTACCGTGGTGAATGCTCCTGAGCAAATGCATGATGCGATACTGATTGGATCCGAATACTTAAGACTACAATCTTCGACTTCATTTCTACTTAACAGCCACAATCTCCTTCCGATACGTCACGCCGCCGAGTCTCTCAAATTTTCCTCGCCATTCACTGCGACCCTATACAGACAAGTATGGTCTGCGCCCCAATTATTCAGGATCTGGACCACGATGACACCTGCCACCAATTCCTTGACGCCTGGGTCGGTCTTGAAGCTTTGCTTCACACCTTTCTGTGGTGTAAACTCGAGGCTCAAGGCTTGTACAAAAAGTTTCCCTCGTGTCAGTGTCGGGTCTGCCTTTTTCTTGCCGCACGCAAAGTACTGTGCGGGCCGCGTGACGAATGCTGTCCGTTTTGTCCCCAGATTCTCTTCGTCCACCAACACCCATGCAACGATATTTTTCGGTGCGGCCTGGAGGTCCGGGACGCGCACCTCTCGGTAATCCGGGTAATAGAATGTGAAATGGGTCACATTGATGGGAGCTGCGAGCTGGATGGTGATGTGACCCTTGTCGTTGGCAATAGACCAGCATTGGCCAATGCGTAATTGATCGTCAATCACTACGAGGGGTGGTACAATGTCCGAATCTTCTACCTGGTAATACGCATTCCACGCAGAAGCCGATGATCGATACGAAGACGAGAAAGAAAGGCCGAGAGTCGGAGTCGTCATCTCCGCTACGATATTTCCTCCCGCAGTTCCCAAAGCGAAGTCTGGCCCGAGGCCTGTAAACCACAGATTGTGGTAGAAGTCGGCATCGCAATTCAACGCACAATCACTTCCTGGAACGAGTGCGTAAAGGAGACACAGCACTCTCAACGTGAAACAGAAGCATAATCCAATGTGTTTCATTTTCATCCAGTTGGGAGCAAAGGTGGTGTAGAAGAGGGCAGAGACGAATAAGGCGCTTCGGACTCGACGAACATTCCGGAGGGAGAACTTTGACTGCTGCCGGCTTGCAGCATCATCGGTGGGCGTTTCGGATGGACTGGTCTCGTCATGGAGAGGTTTTACTAGCTTGGTTGTTTTTGTGATGGGTGTCTTGGTCCTTAGCGTCAGCGGAGAGTCCTTGGACATCAGGCTTGACTCACCTTTTTCGACCTGTCGACAAGTGATAACGAAGAGTTCCTTGTTACGAATTGCTGGGCGTGAAGTTTGTTCATTCTCCTCACTGCGACTGATAGCGATTCGATGCTGGATCAAGTACTTGTACTCCGAGTGGTAAATGGTGGAAGATGAACAAGACTTGGGTCAACATTGAGTGGCTTGACAACTTTATTCTTTGTGCCACTGTTGCACTAGCCTGTTCACGTCACAAAGGGCTTATCACTTTCTAACATGACCTGCATTATTCACTCTGTATAACATCTCACTGCTTACCTGCCACTGGCTTTTGTACATCACCTTTCACTGCGCTCAATCACGAGATGTCTAGTAACAAGTTTTGTACATCAGCACAACAACTACATTTAAAATTACCGCCGCATCTTGCACGCTGAGAATTTTGCGACGTGCCGGGAAAACGGCACATTTTGAGCTCCGCTGATTAGACTGTACAGTTTATAAGCCACCCAAAAGCCACGTCAAATTTTCTCGACTTCTCTTTACAGCGTTTTCGGGAAACCTTGTCCCAAGCGAAATTTTCGTGATGCAAACAATAAAATTCCAGGAACGGAAATGCCCTGTCAAAAAGCACTAAGCGAGCTTGATTTACTATTTTGGTAATCACCTCAACTGGCCTCTTTTATTCCTACAGCTCTTTCTGGACAGCCCAGATGCCCGAAAATGGTCTCAGGTAGCCCCTCTCCCCCTAAACCTCTTATGCCATGGCCGGAAGTGTGTATACAAGGACCAAGTCGTTGTTCTGTTTTGGGAATTTATTTTGATGTGCACCACAGAAAAACTCGGTTGGGACAAGGTTTTCCGAAAACGCTGTAACTTCGCCCACTGAAGTGATTTACTGCAATAGACAGCCGTACGGTGTGTAGGCTGACATATTTTCATACTCCGAGTCTGACTTATTCTTTTTTGTTTAGCTACCTTCCGTGTGTAAAATTGAAGAATATCGGATGCACCGGTAATGTATGTTTAGTTTAATTGTCAGCTTGTGGTGTCTGATGTGCTTGTGTTTCTTATTTAGTTCAATTATGCCGTGTTTCTACTCTGTTCGGAATTCGGAAGGTGACAAAGTGGCTTGTTTGTACTGTTAGAATAGGAATACTGTTAGAATACCCCTGTATTTGTATGCTGTAATACAACAATTTTTTGATCTATTTGTTATGAATTAAGTGGATTTTACATTGCTTTTCTGATAACTTTTAATGTTCTTTTCTGCCTACTTTCATGTACTTTTGAAAAATGTGTCAGACAAGCCTGGTTGCTTGAAAAAGCTATTTTGGGTGAAAAAAGCCCGAAAAAGCTCGTGAAAAGTTTCAAAAAGCTGACTTGTGCTGATGTACCCTCTCCCACTGCAGGTATCTGTATTCCTCGATGAATAGTGTCCGATGACTAACATTCCAACAATGAGCGTTCTGTCGCTACACCACAAGGTAGGGCTGAACACTAAAACTAGGAAGACTCCGATGAATCTTGCTGCTTTAAAAGCCTCTCTGGCAAGGAGTATGGATCAGAGGTTGAAATCAGCCCTTGGTGCGTAATGGGAGATTGTTCAACTGTTTTCCAGCATTCTGAAATTCATTCTAGAAGCCAAAAATATTCCTAAGGAGGGTCTGTCACAAATTTACCCTGTCTTGATTTCTTATTGTTTCCATGTTACTATTTCCATTTCTCATTACCATTATTTTGTTGATATCTTCCATCTTTCCATTCCATTCTTCACATCATCAGCTTCTCCCTATGATTAGGTATTACTGGAGTCAGCTATTATTTGATTATACACAGCAAGAGCATGAGTCCATAGCTCTGATCTGGGCCTCCACAATTGCATGATACTTATATCCGGATTATTTAATTAATTTTCCACCATGCAGATAAGGCCTGAGTTTATAAAGGACTTATCCGCATGGCTATTATGAAGCTGTTGATAAGGTTGCCTTTGGTAAGCAAGTAAACTAGTATTACTGGGTGAATACCAATAATACTAATATCCTACTAAACCAAAATACACTCTTGTGTTGTGTGAGGTGTGATGGAGTATAGAAATACCCTCAAAGTAGTTCTAGTACAACAGAGAGTCTTGCGGTGGCAGGGTTTAATGATGATAGTCAGTTACAATAGTAATGAGTTTTTGGTATTAGGTTTGGGTAAGAAAAGGTTGGAATTGATAGATTTCTCTCTAACAGAGTTTATACTGGGTGGCGCAGTAAACAAGCTTTAACCACAGTCTGGTTTCAAATCAAAGGCCACAGTCTGGCTATAGTGGTGCTCAATCAAACAAATGGTCTTTGAACTCTTGTATTCTCTTCAAATCCAAACAAATTCAGGTCTAGAGAGTACCGACGAATGAAACTAAAGTGGTAACAACTTTGCACCACTGAACACTGGAGTAAGTAGGTATGGGTAACTGAAGAGAAAGGTGTGTGTATACTATGGTGTATAAAGGTTGGAAATGATTAGCTAAATAAAACTGTATAGTCAAATGTTGCGCCGCTGTGGTGCAACGTTATAGAAATCAAACTCCGAATGCTTAGTATTGGTTTCAATTCCCAGTGCCACCAAGCCTGGAAGCTAGGTCCATAGGACAGTTGTTATAGAACTCAAGGTTTCTAGGAAGTAGCACTGCTGAGGCATACCTAATAGTAAGAGAACTTGTAAAGCTTGTAAGCAGTGCTGCCTGCTATAAAACTCGTTACAGAACAGTTGACGGTGAATGGAGTACATTAGGAGACTCATTTGAGTGTATCCTGAATGCAGAGTCTCTGACCAGTATAGTGTTGGTCTTTAGTTACTATAGTGGTTACACCAGCGGGATGTATAATTAGTAGGAAATGCGCAAAATTACTGGTGTACCAATAACAGGTGTATCACCATTGTAGTAGTGTCACACACACTCTGTAAACTACATCTCAAACATTCTTCATATACTGTTAGCCTTGTTCCAGATTAAAATTTATCATGATGCACTCTTGTATCATATTAGTGGCTGCTACTATGTTTATTTACCAAATCCAAGAACAAACTTGCCATCCAAATGTAATGACCCATATACTATTCCATATTACCATACAAAGGCCATTTTATTAATGTATGATGTGGAAATGTGGGAAATTAATTAAATAATCCGGATATAAGTATCATGCAATTGTGGAGGCCCAGATCAGAGCTATGGACTCATGCTCTCGCTGTGTATAATCAAATAATAGCTGACTCCAGTAATACCTAATCATAAACAATTCTTGATAAGGAAATAGGGGTATCTGCTTTAATTACATTTCTATCAGGTGATTTTATTAATTTATGATGTGAAATTAATGAAATAATCTTGATGTGTCATGCAATTTATTGTGCTGTTAAGTTCAATTGTATCAGTATATAAGAGATTGTTGATCATAACTGAAACTTTCGGAGGCTTGTCAAAGTTTCGGAAATTCCATAGTGTCACATGTCACGCTCAAACTTTCGAGGTGAATTTCCAAAGTGTTTCGGGAAGCAAGAAATGTAACGTGTCACGCTCAAAGTTTCGGAGATGTTGATTGTCTGACTTTCGGAAATTTGACATGTCACATGTCACACTCAAACTTTCAGAGGATATTTTGCTAATGTGTTTCGGAGAACCTGACATGTCACATGTCACGCTCAAACTTTCGGAAAACACGAAAAATTCGTGTTTCGGACTGAAAATAATATTTGCTCAAATTCAGCAGCATAGAGCTCATTGGTGGATCTGCAAGTCGTCAAGAGAAAGTTTGTCGATTGGTAACCCAAATGGTCAATCTCTTGTCAGTTCGTATGGAGCTTGGTGCTCCAATGATATGTATGTATCTATTGGACCATCCTGATCACTACACATCACACAAGTTCAAGCCTTTTCATTGGAGCAGTTATGTTATTGAAGCACAAAAAGTTTGGAACTCAGAGCAAGACAAAGACAATAAAGTTGTGCTGATAAAGAAAAATGGGAGGATATTTGGATTATCTCGGGTTTATGACTATATTTATCATCCATCAGAACTTGAGCATACGTCACTATATGATTGGATTAGACGCTGTGAGAGGGTAAAAATATCCAAAAGTAATAAAAAGACTAAAAAAACGATTGATACCTTTGCTGACAGTCAGGCTGATGAGGGTAATGACTCAGAAATAGAATACAACAATACTGATCTAGATGATGAGAATGAGGATGAACCAGAACCAGAGAGAGACTCAACTCACCCTGAAATATCAGATGGAACTTCTCTTCCCATTCCAATTGCTCAAAGAGACCTACCTAAAAATGTATTTTCATTTATATACGGGCATCCTTTAGCGGATTCTCATGCAGTTGAACTTGCAGCTGAGAATGGCAAAGTGGTTCCTAACTTTATTGGACCAGGACTACCAAGAAAAGATATGGGTGATCGGGAATATTATTGCTTAACAATGTTAACTCTGTTTAAGCCATGGTGCTCAGGAAAGGATCTGAAACAGTTGAACCAGACATGGGATCATTCTTTTTTGACATACAAATTTGATCAAAGGGCACAACAAGTAATGAATAATTTCAATCTCAAATATGAATGTCTTGATGCTCGTGATGACTTCAATGCGCAGAGAAATCCATTGCATGAAACATTACGTGGTATCGGATCACAGTGATGCATTGGAATATGGTGATCTTGATCTCCTAGCTGACCCTACTAATGATATTATTGGGGCTCATGAGAAAAAAAGGCGCAATGACATGAAAGAAATGAATGATATTTTACAGCATGCAGGATGGCATGAAGCAGCTTCAGATTTGACCACTATGATACCTGAAAGTACATATATACCACAACACAGTGCTCATGCTTGGCAAATGGTCATTGGCAAAAAAAGACAAGAAGTTCTGAATGAAAGACAAAAAAATTACAATAGCTCTGAACATAAATTTAAAAACAAGTACCCAGACCAAGTCAAGGGTCTGGATAAGTCTGCCTTTGAAAGAAAACTTCGAGTTGGAGCTACACAAACCTTGATTGATGCTCAAGTTAAAAAATTCACACTTAACAAAGAGCAAGAAAGAGCATTTCGTATTGTGGCAAACCATGCTGTGAGTCCCTTCAGTGAGCAGCTCAATATGTATCTTGGAGGAATGGGAGGCACTGGAAAGTCTATGGTGTTAAAAGCTTTAGAGGACTTCTTTACAATTCGAAGAGAAAATCACCGAATGGTGATTGTTGCACCTACTGGAGCTGCCGCAGCATTATTGGGAGGCTCAATATATCATTCAGTCTTTGGAATCAACTCAAAGTCAGAGGGAGAATCAAACTCTGTTTCAGCTGAACAGGTTTGCTCTCGTCTTGATGGAGTTGATTATGTATTTCTAGATGAAGTATCTATGCTTTCTTGCATTGACATGTACAAAATTAGTGAGAAACTAGCAAAGGCTTTGAACAGACCAGAAAAAGCTTTTGGTGGTATGAATATGATTTTTGCTGGTGATTTTGCACAACTAACTCCAGCAATTGGGGGAGAAGGAGTAGCACTTTATAGTCACTCTGCTGGTTTTGATTCAATATCCAAATCAGGTCAGCAAACTGGAATTGGTAAACATTTGTGGCATCAAGTCACCACAGTAGTTATTTTGAGGGAGAACATGAGACAGAGAACACAATCTGAAGAAGATGCTAAATTCAGGACTGCTCTTGAAAATATGCGGTATAAGTCATGTACTACTGATATTTCATTTTTAAGAAGCATTATTTCCAACCCAACAAAACCAGATTGTTCTATCACCTCTAAAAAATTTCGGGATACCTCAATTATCCTCACTTATAATAAGCATAAATCTGTTGTTAACATAATGGGTTGCCAAAGGTTTGCTGCAGAGACACAACAACATCTAACATCTTTCTATTCTGATGATGAGGAAATAGTATATGAGGATATAGACCAAGGAAGGAATTCTGGGAGAAAGAAACGCAGGTCCAGTAAAAAATTACTTAACTGTTCACTTCAAAAAGAGTTATGGGATCAGCCATACTCCTATAATGACCAGCAAATTCCTGGTAGACTCGATATATGCAAAGGGATGATTAGACATAATGGTACAACTGAACTTTGCATCACTAAAGGGCAGGAAGGGCATGTATTTGATTGGAAAGCATCTACAGGGCGGCATGGGTAACAGACACTAGATGTGTTATTTATTAAATTGTATAATCCACCTTGCACTGTAAAACTTGATGGCCTTCCTGAAAATGTGGTTCCAATCACTAAAAGAACAGTTAAAATTCAATGTAAATTATCAGATGACAGGTACAAAGCTATATCTAGAACACAAGTCCAAGCACTTCCTAATTTTGCAATGACTGATTATGCTTCACAAGGAAGGACTAGGATTTGGAATGTAGTTGACATTAATAATAGCAGAGATTTCAGAGCGGTATACACATCTCTTTCTCGTAGCTCTTCTGCTGCTGGTACCTTAATATTTCAAGGATTTAACTCAGATGTCATATCAGGTGGTTTGAAAAATGGTGGTTATAGGCAAGAGTTACGGGAGTTAGAATTATTGAATGAAATTACAAGGTTACAATTTCTTGGACAACTACCACCAGGTACACCCAATAAAACAAGATCATCAATTTTGAAAAACTTAAGGTCAATCAAGAAAATCAATTATTTACCTCCAAAAATGCATCCTGCCTTGACATGGTCTGATAAGGAAACCTTTGAGATCTCTGAAGCACCGGAGTCGACATGGAGAATTGTAACCAAGGATACCAATGAAAAGCCCCAGCAGCTGTACAAAAGAGGAAATTTTAAGCCTGTATCATCCCTTCAAAAATCAAATGATTCTACTACTCTTGGGAAAAGAAAAACACCCGACACAATTACTTTGCACACTGAAAAACACATGCAAAAGAAACAAAAAAGTGTCCTTGTTGAAAGTACCAACATAAATTTTAGACAGCAATTACATGATAAAAGATTGGCTTGGTCAGGAAATAGTTGCGCATATGACTCTTTGATAATGCTGTTGTATCATGTCTATCTCACCTACAGAGAAGGATTTGAAACTGAGAGTACTCATAATACATCAATTATCTATGGCAATTTAGTCAATGCTTTTCAATCTGGCACTAATAATTTTGAACTGGCAAGAAATAACTTACGAGGTGAGCTCTCAGTCACAAGACCAGACCTATTTCAAATTGGTGAGTATGCAGCAGTTGAAGAAATAATTAACCATATACTCCAAACTGATTTACCATTTATAAAAATGAGAACAGTATGCAGGAATGGCCATGTACGTGCAGATTGGAATGACTTACCTACATTTATTATGGAAACACATTCACAAGTATATATTTCTACACAAGCCTAGGCATCTCAATACATGGAAATTGAAACAAACCCATGCCGTTTATGCAGAGCACCAATTCAACACAATTATGAATTTACACGCTTTCCCAAATTTTTTTTAATGGCAATCCCAAATGAAAATGCCGATATCACAATAGTCAATCAAAATGACCATGTTGAAGTTGGAGACCAAATTCACAATTATGTGGTCTCTGGAATTATATATTATGGTGACGGCCACTTCATAACAAGAATGTTCCATGCAGATTGTCAATGGATCTATGATGGCATAGTAAACTCCCTACCTTTGCTTTGTAATTCAATCAATGCAGATAATTTGAATCACTTCTTCCAGAAAAAGGCCAGCATTATTCTCTACATAAAAGCCAATTGAAAGTAAATGCAAACTCAAACTGGTTGACAAAATCATCGGCCTCGTATCTGCCATGCGCAGCAATGGCCCACTTCTGCTTCATCTACTCATGCTCCCGTGACTGATAGACATATCCTCATTGAGCTTCTTATCAGAATTGTGTGATTGTTACATGGGTATACCAATTTTAAGATTTTAGTCTCAATTAATATAGGAAAAGTATGGAAATAAAGACATTCACAAAATCCACATCCCGGGCTGTTTATTGTTTATGACAGATAAAAATTGCTTTACCTCTTCAGACTTGATTAAAGACAAATCACAGTTGATGGACCCACTTATTCTCAGATATAACTTCTCAGGTATTAAAGCACCGAATCATTATCTAGGTAGCTTGTGTACAGACAATCTCATCTATGTATGTTACTCAAAGTGCTTTGGAAAATTGTGAGGGAATGGTGGTGCAAGTGGTTTCCGAGGTATGGATTTGTAAGGCACCCGCTGTTCTGGATCCGGCCTGGGACTGGCAATCATTCGCATCAATTTGCCATGTGCATGCTCGGATCGGTGGATCTAAGTCCTCTTGGGTCATAGCGACTTTCCCTTTAGCCCGCGATTCGCAACCATGAACTACTTCAAGAAGCTACGTTTACAAGAACCAGCATTTAGACGGTAACTCGGGCACAGGCAACTTACTACTTGACGTTGAGGTCATGCGTTCCAAGTCTCAAAGGGCTTCATTTCAACTTTTCCTTTGTCAATATCCTTGCCACTTCATACGGTTTTCTTAAAAGTGTGATACACTTTCAGCTCTACCATCACTTCTTTCCTATCTCTTCCTCAAGGTTCGAAAAATGAAAGACAGTGCTTCAGATTCTCTCATGGATCATTCAACACCTCCTAACAATTCACCCCGGTTTAATCGATCTCCAATACTAGACGAAGAAGACGAGGTCGGTAATGGTAATTTGGCTCTAGCTCACTAAATCCGATATTTTTAATAGATAACTAGGATTTATCGGGCTAAAATTTCTCAGTTAGAGCAAGAGAGAGCTCGAGAACGTCAATTGAAATTGGTAAGATTTTGTACCTTCTGCTATTATGTTTCAATCTTACCTTTGTCTGTGTTACAGAGTACGGAGAAGTTGGTCACTACCTACCTTGAGAATTTGACCAGAAAGGAGGAAATGGTCAAGGAGCTTTCCATACGTAGCCGGAACTGGTTTAAGGAGAGATCGGTTCGTTTATTCTAGTACTGTCGCTCTCTCTTTCTAATTCATTTCAGAACCATCGGGCGGAGCTTCAGCGTGCTGAGGAAAGGGTAAGGAATCGGCGTAAGGTTCTCAATTCTGCAAAGAAGGCTCTTGTCAAGGTTTCCAAACGGGCACAGCAAAGAAAGGAAGTGAGTCACTGCCATTATCTTCACATCTGATAGCTTCCAGTGACGCTTCTCTAGTGTATTTGTAGGTTGACTGCTTGTGGGTTATGTCTGCGGACTATGGTGAGGCCCATGATGTCAGTCTTTTTGTTCTCCTTTCGCTTCGAATTTATGCTCACAATTTACTATTTAGGCTTGAGTGCGGTCATCTATTCGACGAAGCGTGTCTGTACCATCGTTTCTTGACTTACACAGCCTCTAGCAACCCGATATGGTGTCCTAAGTGTGAGCTGGACTTGTCTAAGGCACCTATCGAATGTCATGCGCTCAAGGAAATTGCTGATGACTGGAATCGGGTTTGGCCCCAACACGCCGCTCTCACCCATCCCCCGAATCACGTGGAACGATACGACTTGACCCAGTTTTTCAAGCCTCCTGCTGTTTAGATCCTGAGTTCTCGACCCAGACAGCTACTAGATTAGCAGTATATAAAGATGGTCATGTACTTAGACACGCAATTTTGATTTGAAAACAGTATTCTGATCGGTATTTCTTTGTGTACAATTAACCCCAAAAACGCCGCATACTACGGTCCACCTAACCTCAGCTCACTCTCGTTTCTTCCGGGTGAACTTACTCATTTGATTAAGTACATAGTATGCATTATTTAATGTACTATAAAATAAAATATACATTTGAGGTAAGGGATTTGAAGCCACGCAAAAGACATGTCCGCTAAGTCCCGCAAAGGGCGGTTCAGCAGACTTGGGCAAAGGACGACTCAGCTGAGCCCCGCACGGAACAGTTCGACAGACTTGCGCAAAAGACGATTCACCTGACTCCTTTGCGAGAAGGCGGAGTCTGCGGGTCAGCTCATTGAAAAACATCCAAGGCAAAGCAAACACTTTCCATATTACTACACTAGAGACAATTTTTATCACTGAGACTGTATGTACAAATCCAACGCTACTCACAAACCGGAAAATTTAATTCTTTTTTGGTCAAAGATACGCTCTCGCTTGCATTTGATATAAGTACTAAGCTTGTCCCCGAGATAGATCGGCTGGTTTATTACAGTCGTATTGACTACTACCAGCGCGATGAAGACCGTGCTTTTTTCATTATCTTCGCTTTCGACGTCTACCTCGTTTCCAAAAAGATTTTACGCTATTATTACTGACACCGGTTTATGGGGGTCTATCGCTAGTTCTCAGTGATGTTAACATTAGTGCGACTCACCCCGATTATGGTATCATCACGAAAACCTGACGCATATGTAGAGGCTGGCTTCTTCAGCTTAGGCTTCATCTTGTGCCTCTTTCTCTCATTGAACTCGCTCTCTTCCATTCTGGATCCAACCGCACTTCGTAAATTACCAACTCAAGCTTGATTCTCTGTTTCGCAGAAAGAAGGACCAGCTAGAATTTTTCTGTCTAGAGTCCGTGAGAAATCAAGCTGCCACTCCGGTAACAAAGACTTTGTTTTGATCAGTGGCAACATAGCATTTGCCCGACCACATTCCCTTCAACTATTTTGCAGTCAATGTCTGGTTCTCAGAGTAATGTGTCCTCACTCTGTACGTATTGTTCATTTCTCCGCACTGTGATGGTCTTCAGGCTAACTTAATCCACTATCAACCTACTAGTCAACTCGGATACAGGTGGCGATGTTATCTTCTCCTCCTTGGACAATTGTCTTTTCTATCTGCACCAAGAGAATCTGGAACTTTTCGGAGGAAATTTTCCTCTCGCTCTCGCAGCAGATGGAGGAGTCGTTTACCTGACTGAGGGGGCCCCGATTCTAGAGCTGCTGTTTTCTTACATCTACCCTGATCGGCTACCTGTATTAGACGATCTTTCATTTGAAACTTTGATCGAGCTAGCGCGAGCGGCAGAAAAGTACAAGGTCTATATCGCAAAGAGCCAATGTGCACTCAAAATGCTGTGCGTTTCCATTTTTCAACCAACTAAATGATCTTACGAACTGCAAGCTGCAGGGACTACGTGCAACTTTATCCTCGCCAGATTTACGGGTTCGGGTTAACCTATGGTTATCCGTTTCTAAGAGAATATGCTATGCTTCAAGAGGAATCAGTTGCGTATGACGTTTAAACTGAAAAAAATGTATGAAGGTCTGTTTGAATGACCGAATATCAGAGAGGAAGTGGAATGTTGAGTCAAGTAGCAATCGTTCTGTCAATTTATTTTTCCGTGACTTAAAAAGAATTCCTTGTACCAAGTCCGAGTCGTGAATGACACTATATAGATTTTGGAATTGGTCTCTCTATTATAAGATTGATGGACCAAGCTCGTCGGACCATTGTGATGTCCGACTCGTTCCAACCAGCTCTATCAGAGAAAAGAGTAGTCGCCAAGAGTAGATGTTGGCACAGGAGGGATAAGAGGTTTGGGGAAGTTACGTTGCGAGTAAGACGCGACCGCCGCATCAGCAACCGCATTAGCGCGTGCTTCGGGAGAGGGAGCAAGAATATGCGCAATTTCCGATGGTGTGAATAAAGGCGGCTGGGAAGGAGGTGACGAGCCTAGGAGAAGATATCCAACAATAGAACGAACGCGCAGGTAAACTTGAAGACCAAGACTGCGGCAACAAACGTGAACAAAACGGGCCAAGGCAGTAGTTGGAAAAAATATTTTTGTGATCAGTGAACATGCAGCGAACTGAACCCAGATAATTGAAAAAACGAACAGCTGAATGCAAAAAAGACGCATGTAATTCACCATGACGGTACAGGTCACAATGACGTGACAGCTGAGCGCGTCAACTTCTTTCTTCAGCCCTGTTGAGAACTGTCCGATGGATTCTGATTCTTCCTCTTTAACACATGATGACCAGAATTTCAATTCCAGTAGGTTGGCTGATATGGGTGAGCTAGTGCCCCTTTACTCGACTTAATTACTCTAACCTCGGTTCAAACAGACAAGAAAATTAAAGCCCTGCTTGAGCAAATAACCAATGATCATGCGGAGTACATTAGCCAGGAGAATGCTCAAGCTGCTAGTGCAGCCCAAGCCTCTAGTGAGATGACCTCCCTGCAACGAACACTCGTAAGCTTGTTCTCCTTTTTGATATAATTTACAGATTATTTTCCAGAAACAAGCTGGCGACGATTTGACCGTCATGACAAACAGTGTGGATGAGACGAGCGCAGAAATTAGGCAAATATTGGATGAGACAGACATTTCGTGCTCGATGCTTCTTAGAGCTGGAATACAAGCCGAAATTACACGACAGGCACAGATACGAATGTTGGTACCAGGTCTTTTTGCCAGTCAGGTGTGTGGTGCGGTGATCCAACTCCAACTGTCATTTTTTGTTGACATCATTGTCTGCTTTTAGCTTGGTACCATAGGATCTTCACCAGAACCGGGACCTCTTAGCTTGGATGACAGCCTTAAACGATATCTGGAATTACAGATACATTCAATGGATCTACTAACAAGGGTTATTCGTATGCTGGAGCAACATGATTCCAACCATCGGCGACGCGACATTTAGATCCATTTCATCAGTAGACTCCTCGTATATGATACAGCATGTTGTACTTCTCAAGTTTCCGATGAATTATAATATATGAATGGTTGCAGCACATATCGTTCAAGTCATCGAGGCAATTGTTCGACTCCATATATTAATAGTGGCTCGTTGGCAGTAAAGATGATGACCGGAAGGTTATCATAAAGCTGGAGCTTCAGACAAGGAAGAACAACCCATAAAATGTCGTTAAGGGCCACTAGAAAACACCAGAGGCTCCCAAGCTAACAGTATACATGAATTTGAGAAGATATCGGATAATATCACGATGACTGGGATTTAAGGAAGGCCGTCAGTTCCGAAAGACCTCTACCTATATCCACATTAGACTTCTCCATCGTCTTCAAAATAGCCTCCCGTAGAGCCTTTTCCTCATCTCTTTCCTTCTTAGCAAGCTCTCGCTCTCGACGAAATTCCTGGACCATCTCTTCAAATGACTCCTTCATAGAGTTTCTATCATCTTCCGCAGCCTGTTGTTGACTCCTGAACTTCCGTACCAACGTGTCGGCGGAAGCATACAGCAACTGTACTGAGCTATTCAAATTGTCCACCGAGGTATTGAGCCGCGTGATATGCATAGAAACATCCTGAAGGTTTCTCAGTATCAGCGAGGTATCACCTAAAAAGAATGGATTAATAGTCTGAGTTTAGTGCGACAGTGACCATACTCACTAGGCGTCGATACTCGGTCTGAACAGGTTTGTGAGCCATGACTCGTAGTTGCAGTTATAGAGAATGCTCTCACCATGATACAGACGAGCTTCAGAAGATGTTGTCGAGACAGGCTCCTCTGTGGGGTGCGTATATTGACTTGGATGCATGTTGTAACCCTGGGACTCATTGATGATAGACTGGTTGTCGATGACATAATGGATTCCAGACGAAGGTGAAGGTCCAAAACCAGGAATGTCTGAGTATTCGCTAGTGATTGCTGTATACGGCTTTGACCCAGATGACTCTGAGTCCTCTACATCGTGCTCAGGGTGCATGGCGAAGAATCTGATAAAATCGCTATGAAAGGTTGGACTATATATAAGATATATTTTACTTTGTTTCCCAAATCGGTCGTCGCCGGAACATGAACCGGAGTACCCCTATCCATACAGCACTCTCATAGTATACTAGCAGGATAAAGTATTGCATTATTTTACTCCCCGTTCGACAACAATAACGATCTCGACAGTAGCATCGTTTCCATGAACGCCAAGTCTTTCCAGTGTACCTAGTCCATCCAAGTCCGTTTCGTATCCAAGCTCCCTTTTTCCTCAATACTGATCACTACTCTGTTCAGGAAACGCCCGTGATACTTAACACCGACGATGAGGAAAGCGATCAGCAGCCTCCACCAAAACGTCCTCAAACAAGTAGCAAAAACGGAGAGACGTCGACTCAGCCGGCGGCAAATGCGCTAGTACTGCTGACTTGAAGGAGAAGAAGAACGCTACGAGCATTAGTGGTGAAGAGGCTCATATTGGATTGTTCATTATAATTACAAAGTGATGTGTACTTGATAGCATGCTAAACTGGGATACACCTTCAAACCATTCTCTTATGATTGATAAATGTCGAATTGTGTTGCATTACTGGCTTTCTATACTATTTTCCGTAGATCCATGAGGATTCGGATGTACTTGGTCAGCGTTCTTTCACCTTCGTATGCTACGTAACTCTGGATTTTGTTACAACTCCGTGAAAGATTAGTCCGGTGTCCTCCACTTCGTCGCTGACTATGCAACTACTGAATAGTTTTGGGTGGCAGTGGCACCTCTTTTCTTCGATGACAAGTGCCACTGCCAGACAATGTCTTCGTCTAGCACTTCAAGCTCCAACTCAAGTATTGCGAGCTCGGAAACACTTCAGGCTCCCCAAGGTTTCTCATTCAAACAAAAAATTAGAATTCGTCGAGGTAGGTCTACTGATATTTCAAGCCAGTCACGTTCATATTTCTTAAACATCCCAGAACCGGAACTTGTAAGTACAACGCTTCTTATGCAGACCAAGAAACCGACACGATATAGACTCCTCTTCCTGGCTTCTACGTTCCACCGTTCCCCGACTCTCACATTCAAACCGGCAATCCTCCTGTGCCTGATTCTGCCAAGCCTCCGTCTTCTCTGTTCGCCAACATCCGGTCTCACTTCTCACTAGTAAAACCAGGAGATCTTCTACGGTGCGGTACTCTAAACACATCGCTCCAGCAACGTAACACTAAATTTCCTCAGATGGGGCCTAGCTTTAGCCGGATTATATCTGCTGTGCTATCTATCTTTCTACATTCGTATCGACATTGCTACCACAACGAAGCTGCTTTTTGAAGGTGCCGACAATCTCGTAGCCGTCACCGTACAGGGCTAAACTCTATTGCTCTAACCCTAGATCTCAAGTTCGAAGCTCTTGCCTGTGGCAGAAGATTCACCGAAAATAGATGCGACCAGCCCTTACCAGCTATGGAAGTTCAATGTGCAGAATGGCAGAAATGTATTGATCGTCCTTTGGTTGGACATGCTGCAATTGCCGTCGGGGTTATAGCAAAGGTGATCAATGAATTCCTGGATGCTATGGATATCAGAGCTTTAGTGAGTATGACAGTCTGGAATATTGCAGCGTCTTAAGCGTATGAACTGATTACTCTGACTTAGATTTTCTTCACTGTAACTTTACTGATTTATCTACATTAACCAATGGATGCGGTTCATATATGACTCCCTTTGATGTAGCTTGTGCATTAATTTAGAGACTTAAAAATTACAGCGGGTTGAAAGGGTCGCTAACGTCCTGTGAAGCAAAGGACGCTTGGTTACCAGGCTAGCCGTCAGGGTGGCTGTGCACTTCTCGACTTGTTTTTCTTTTCCATCGCTCTGTCAGAATCCTAATCTTCTCTGTTATATATTAAACTTTATCTATCCCAATCTTCCAGAATCCCTTTTTGCAGCGACCCGACAACTAGTCAGTCTGCTGGTTCGCACAGGGTACCCATGACCACTGTGTTGAGCCTCCGGAAAAAGGTTCATCTTGAATGGCTTCCACCGTGGTTCTTGAAACGGCTGCATGCACTACTCGAAGCTGCTGGTCTGTTCGCATTGCTTCTAGCACTTCGATAAACGTGGAAAGGACGAGTCACCAGTCAGAACGCGCTGCTCTATGGATACCAGGTCAAAGAGTTTGATGTCATCGTGGTCCAACGGTGGGACTTCGGGCTGTGTGGAGGCGGGCGGCAGGTATATAATATCGTCTGGATGCTCAAGTGAGTTTAATTTAGCGGAAAAACCCTGCCTTTTACTCGTTTGCCCTCTGGCTATTCTGGACAGAGCACGTATTCCCGTTCTATACTGAACTTCAGACGTTTGCTTCTGATAGAAAGGGATTCTGGCCTAGAGCTAAGTAGCCAGTCGCATTTCAGGCGCCAAAAGACTAACTAGACGCCAGCCAAAATGCTCGGTGGTTGTAAGTATTGTGTTTTGAGTATCCTTGGTACATTTCTAACAAATCATCAAGGCTCCTCTATAAATGCCTAGATGTACGTATGGCCTTTTCCAACCAACGTCTCCTAATCTTCTCCTCAGGGCCCAATTCGGCGCTCTAGAAGACTATGATCAATGAGGTTCCTTTATGAACGACGATTCTTGGTCCTGGAAAAACTTCCGCCAATGCTTTGACAAGTTTGAGACTTACAAACCCGACTCTCGCTATCTCCAAGTCAACACGTCTGTACGAGGCAGGAACGGATCAATTCGAGTCGGTTACTTCAACACCGCGTGTTAAACTCTGCCAGAGCATTTGTGGACGCTTGCGTAGAAGTTGGGGTTCCATTTACGCCCGATTTCAATGGACCTGATGGGACGATGGATGTTAGCAGAGTAAGTCTCGAAACATTCCATCATCTAATTTTCTAACACGGACCTTAATAGACCAGTAAGAATACTCTACAGCTGATCTCATTTTCATATCTGATGTATCTCCAGTGACTTATGTCGACGAAAAACACCAACATGTCTCATCGGAATCTGCCTACTTGATTCCACAAGTCCTCTCCAGACCCAATCTCACGGTTGCCATCCACTCGACAGTAACACGCATTCTCTTCGAAGAAACAGAAGGAGAAACTCGAGCTGTTGGTATAGAGTATTCAGAAACGCTGTGGGGTAAACGGTACCGTGTCAAGGCACACAAGGAAGTTGTACCATCGTAAGCACCCCTTCCGGCTCTCTGGTAGTTCATTAACATGATACTCTTAGGGCCGGAGCCGTGCATACCCCTCATGTAATCGATCAATCTGCTGGTTGATTCGTTATGATACTTACTATAAACATACCAGATCCTAATGCTCCGGCGTCGGCCCAGCGAAACACCTCAAAGAACATAATATACCCATCGTCAAAGACCTTCCTGGTATTGGCCAAAACCTTGTAGACCACCCAGTCGTCGATGTCGCTTTTAAAGATAAACTGCCCTTGTTCCTAAAACCAAAAGGTTTGATGGATGCCTGGCGTCTACTCAAGACTGTTGCACAGTACAACTTGGGTTACGACGGGTGTTGGCTATGAACATGAGTATTCGTATTGCGTTGTTTTATATATGCTAAAATCTCACTGGATAAAATCAAAGCCTGTCTTAGGCAAGCAGGTCAGGGGGTGTTGGAGTGTTGATAGGAAGGATATGGGAAGAAGGCAGTGGGTGATACAGTTAGAATGGGTCGGAGTGGGTCGGTTTAAGGAACTTTTTTAAGGATATTTATTATGTTTAAAGGAGTTCGGATGAGTATGTACTTTACTTGCTTGTATTGTGAGATTATTTAATTTATCCCCTGCATTAACTGCGTACTGAAATCCGGATGAATTCGGACAGTGACAAATTAGCGCCATCTATCTTTACTACGGAATAAGTTTAGTAGTCAAAAACTTGATGTCTTATATAGCCTTCAATCTGGTGCGATGCATTCGATTCTCTGAACGGCTACTACAAATCGTCGGTATCTCTTCCTTGCAACTACTTTTGTCATCTTCAAGTTCTTTTTACTGTAAACTCGGTCCCAATCCTAGGACAAAGTCAGCCGGCGATACTACCGTTATCCCACATTGCATCGAGTAAATACCGACGAAAACGAGCCATGGCATCATCCAACCACCTAGTTAATATGCCTGACATCTCTGATATCCCCCAAGTCCACTGCTCAAGGCAAAACACGACCTCACTGCAACCCGATGAAACGCACAGCGAAACCACCCCTTCCGGTAAACTCGTCATTGCCACCTTGAGAGTCAAACCCGGACACGAAGATCATCCTTCAAGCGGCGAACAAAGATGCGAACTCGGATAAGGAACCTAAACCTGTGAGTTTTGCTACCTTTACCCTTGCATATTCACCTTGACACCTATAGTATGGGTTTTGACGTAGTTATCCTACCGTACCTACTGCAAGCCGGAGTGGACTGCTGATATCCGAGTGCAAGCGCCATCAATTGATGCAGGACCCCGGATACCGGATACCACACCGCATTTTCAACCACTGCTTAATGATATTTATTTCCGAACCTTTAGGTTTGGCCCGTGCGTGTCGTTTCTAAATTTTAAGTAATCCCACTGGCATATCATGATAAGAGTTCTATACGAAAAGGAAATGGGCCGTCGCTTGCGCGTGTCAAGTACGAGGCCGTATTATGCCGAGAATGCCGAATAAATAAACTACCTAAATGGGGATACAGCCAGCTGGAGCTTAAGTCCTTCGTAAATTCCGGCCTCGTAATATATCCTTAACACTGAGACCTCTCACACGTACATCTGCCGTTGGTTGTATCTTGTCTACCACTCACCAACATATACACCAATCCCAAGCTTTTCATACATGATTACATCTCTGTTCTTGTGTTGCATCTTCCAATAGATTTCATAGTCAGGTGGAGAGTAGCCGGACAACCTGAAACTAGGATTTTGGCTCAGTGCAGCCAAGTACCTTTATTCCAGGACCACAACATGGAAGCTCAAAATGCTGTGTGATAAAACTGACTTGAGTAAAGTTGTTGCAACTATAGAACTCTCAAAAAGAGGCAGCTGCGATGCTATCACTTTTTAATATTCTTATACCTACTCATTTCTAAATGCAAAATGGCACCTACTCCACTGCTATGTCATGCAGTGGTGAATTTTTTTGGACTTGAAATACCGAGTAGACAGAACTCGAAAATGCACTAAAGCTCTATTCAATTCAATGTCAGACCTTTCTTTAGTAAGTCTAGCTTCTAACAGGAAATTCTTTACAAGCATTACATGGAAATGTAGCTTCTTTGATCTGCATTTATACTCTGGACATGCATTCAAGAAGCCAATGGCCTTGGGCATTAGTGCCAATGCAAATTCATTGTTTTCCAGCTCAACTTTCTAACAAGAATTATCACTGGTTCAAAAAAGAATTGAATTGTCAATAAATGCACCAAGGACGTCAATTACTCTTGCTTCTGAGTTTAATCATTCTGAATATCTAATTGAATCATGGACAGTAGAGGATCTAAATATCCAACTGTTTGGCATTTTCTTGATTATTCAATACTCATTATACACATAACTCAGAATTCATAGGACGAGTTCCTCACCTGGATCCTCACTTGGACCTGGCAGTATAGAGTAGAGAATATTGGGCTATTATTTTTTACCTTTATGCAGAAATGATTGCTTTCAATGGGAATTGATTTGATTCCATAAAAAGATATGATAAAGACCCGGGTTGGGATTGGGCATATGAGTAAATTTTGTATACCATTCGACATATGCCAAATGCTTTGGTGGGGGTACATTAGAGGGTAGAAGTGTTTCGAGATTTTTGTCAGATATTGAAAAGACTGTGCGTACCCGCGCAAGTCGCATATCTGGAATTAAGATTGTTAGCTATGCTTAGTCGGAACTATAAAGTATAATCATTGAATACCTTGAACAAAATTTTCTTTGTCTCCACTGTCTTTCATTTTGACGAGAGCAGCATCAAATTGAAAGCCTTGGGTGATTTGACCACAAGTTCCGTACCGAGGCGGTGCTAAAAGTACATCTAGAGTCTCGTTTCCATACAAGTTTTCATTCAAAAACTTGATTGAATGCCAAACTGGAACAGAAGCAAAAGGTAAAACCACCACTCGTGCACACTCCTCAACTTGAATTGCCGTATAATCGGGCTCACGGAATTGTACAATGAATGAAGCTAATGCATCAGTGAATTTTGATGCTCCATAACCCCGGTTACCAACGTCGTCTTCGAGTTCAGACAAACCCACGGACTTTACTGTTGGAAGACTCGTAAATTTCTGTTGATAATGGCATCTCATATCTATCAAAGTACGCTGAGCACCGGGAAAGTCAAAGCGTTTACCACTGGGATGGATAGATTCTGCACATCAGCAAATTCAGAATGGTATGGAGGGTATGGGGCCATACCTCCCATACACATTTATACATGTATGGAGCCAAGGGGGTGCATGTTTTTATACGCTCCCCATACTGATCTATACTACTTTCCCATACCATTTCAAAATTACAATTTCTCTATAAAGTATACCCACAGCCATGGTGATCCTGATACTTTTGGGAGAGTTTGGACTGGAACATAGACCTACAAGATTCCCTCGAGAACCATTCATGATACACAGCCACTATATGAGATATGCTCTTATTCGAAAAGTCCAATTTCCATATAAAGTATATTCAGAACCATGGTAATTCTGATACTTTTGGGAGAGTTTGGACTGCAATAGAGACCTACAAGATTCCCTCAAGAACTGATCATAATGCACATCCACTATATCAACAGTAATATATGATTTTTTCCAATTCCTTTAAAATCATATTTTCTTTCAAGTATCCGTAACTTGACATTGGATGAGGAATCCCTCACACCTGCCCATTATGTATGCAGGACCCATTTACTCTTAACATACCGTTTAATAACGACTCAAAAGCTGAGTAAGTTATTAGATTTCGAGTTTATTTTCATTCTACTCTACATCTGAATTCTTTGAATTCGGAGCCTTATTCTATCGGTAGAAGCGAGTGCGCGTACAGACCCGCTTAACTCTAATCTACCATTGAGTCTTCTCCCACATCCGCGACCTCTTCCTCTATTTCCTCCCTTGGTTCTATTCTATCTTCGATACTGGCTGGCAGTTTTCCGTGTATATCCCCATTTAGATTTATTCATTCGGCATTTTCGGCATAATACGGCCTCGTACTTGCGCGCAAGCGATGGCGGTATCCGGAGTCCTCCGTCAATTGATGGCGCTTGCACTCGGATATCAGCAGTCCACTCCGGCTTGCAGTAGTACCGCACTCTCCGTCAGCTAACACCAATCTGGGTGGTAGAGCGAATGTTATGAGACACAGTGCTCAGGCTGGGTCTCAGGGCTTGTTGAAAGCGAGAGAGGAAGACATATTTGAGGCATTTGATCTCAAGTTCTATGATGGTGAGTAGAGCATGAGCTGCTTCCAAACTATGGGACTAACGTTTCGGTTTCGTAGAATTCTAATTACAAACAAAGGAAAGAATCTGTACTTGGATCTATGTTTGTACTCTATGTAGAAAAGCACCATTTTACATCACTCCGAGCCTCAAAATTCTCGCAACTCTCGAAATTCCTCTTCATTCATCAACGCCGTATGATTCGTCTCTTTCACCAACTCGACTAGTAATCTTTTCAACCTATGAGATTTCAGCTTTGCTAATGCTTCAGAAGAGCCGTCACCACAAGCATGAGCAGCCAGATACCACTCGGGTCCGAACCAGATCAGCTATGAGGAGGATAATTGGCAGCGCTTTCGGACCAGCTTTGGGGGACAGCTAAAAAGGCAACGAAGACATCTAGCATTTTGGTTCTAGTCAAAGACAACGGGACCATCGATCCTGACCCAGACTTGTAACGAATGAGCGACTTGGTTGGGGTTATGAGCGAGGTTTTCATAAGCAAGAAATCTCCATCAATGTGCCGAATAGCAATGTTTTGAGGATGTTGGGCAACAACACGAATCGACATCTATGTGACAGAGAACTTTGGGGGGTCTCACTGGAGGCAGAACTCCAGCTCGATTTGGGGAGAATAAAACACTGACAGAAAAACATAATAGCAAAGAGATGGGACATGTTCATTGTGAACCCGCGGAGGTCCTCGCCAAGAAACCTGATATGTTTATTAGCTAGGGATAGGTTCGCTATGGCGAAGGAAGCCTTGAGTACGTCGGACAGATCAGAGAAACACCGTTTATGGCCGAGGAATTGAGTTTGAGAGGACGACAAAGGGCCTTTATACACATCCCTGGCAACGGAGGCAAACGAAACGTCCTTTGGATAAGGCATCCCAGCAACGTCGATCGGCGAAGGGCATGGGTAGATGAAGAGGATGTGACACTTTTACCGGGACCTAGCGCCCAGGAAGGTGCGTAAAACGAGCTAGAAGGTGACGATATTGTCGATGAGTAGGTCGAATAGGTGGTATAACTCCAGTGGGGACCGTACCCATCAAAACCTGCCGAAAAAGGTTCACGAGACGAGGGCGTCTGAGGACATCTCTTCAAAAGAGGTTTTGAACGGGGGAGCACTTCGAGACCTGGTTGGTCTATGTCTTTGAGCGGGTGCGCGGCCTCGTGGAAGAGGTAGAGTAGTTTGTGAAGACGAGTAAGGCGGCATTCCAGATTGAGATCGGTGTGGAGTTAGATCTATGCTTTTTGGGTCTATATCCAATGTCCCAGAGTGGGGTTGACGTTGTAGGTGTAAGACGTTGGCGACTCTACTTGGTCCTGCACAGTGTCCCCTTCTCCTCTCTCCATCGTGATAATCGTTGCGATTCTGTGGCCCATTCGTGCCCCTCCGTGCCCTCCGTTGAGGAACCACTCCTCGGTCTTGTGTCCAGTCACGTCACCAATATGCGGAAGTTTAATCACATCTTTCTTCAGGTGACCAGTGCCACAGAAACAAAGACGTCACTGCTGCTCCAAGGGACACATTGTATACCAAATCGTATACGTTGTCGAAGCCCGACCTCCGCGACAGCCGCATGATTGAGCCATTGGTACTGAATAGTGACTTGGACGTCCCGTCCTCCAAGATGTTGGAGTAATAGCAAGTTTGTGAGAACGATGTATCCAAAGATCATGTCGAGGTAGCAGTTGATCTCAATACATGGGGCAGAAATGATTTGAGTAATCAGTATCCACGATAAACCGAAGGAGAAAAGACCGATGCCCTCATCGCTTGCGCCTGTACCGGACAAATTGCAGGCGAAACGCTCATTATCGAAGGTAATGGAGATAGCTGTAAGAACTGTGTGCATAAGGAAACGTATCAAAACTCACGAGAGAAAGGATACCGGGGAATTCATCTCTTTGAGTGCGCCGCCGAAATGAAGCAGCAAGTTCGCGACAGAGATCATGTAAGCCCGGTAAACAGCACTAGGGCATCATGAGTTGATCATGAGTGCGAAGCGGCAAAGAGACGGTAAGCCGGATATAGCAAGAACGTCCGCACTGCAGTTCTTCAGGGTTCTTAGAAAGTAATCTTGACCATTTGAACGGTGGCCAGCTTTGGTCACTGTCGCGGAGGTCTGGATGAGCTCCATCAACTCGGCATGCGATTCGAGCTAGCCGGCAATCTGTCGAAGAAGTGAGTGCTGTAGAGCTACCTTAGCTGTTAGAGAGCGGCAGACGTAGAAATATCAAGCAACGTATGTCCACCACCTATATTCAAGACTGGCTCTTCAAACTAGGCTTCCTCTTCGCTTTAAGCTGTCTACAGACTTGCTACAGATTATGATTAAGTTTGGGGTCACGTAGATCAACCAGTGTGCTCTGGAAAGGAGATCTTCGCGGTTTATGTACATGGTGATAGCTTCCGCCCTCCGTTCGCTGTAAGCACCCCACCGATCCGAGACGTGATACCTACCTCGCCAACCTACGTTGTACAACCATATAAGTTATGAAAGCGTACGAAATGATTACCTGACACCTTAGGATAGAATATTGGAAGTAAAAGATGTCAACCGGGTGTTTATTATCCGACCGACACGTGGATGAATTGACCTTTGTCTCCTTGTCCCATGGCGCCTTCCTTTGTCCTCCACTGGTTTAAAACTTCTAGATGAAACCTTCAAACTCTCACTTCAACCCTATTCTCGATGCCAACTTTCTCAGGATATTCAATCAATTGGGCCCCCAGAGGATTCACGACCATCATGCGCTATCCTACCTTGGCCTCCCTGCCCGATATTGACCAAGTGGACGTTCAACTTCGAGAAACTCTTACGCAGCCGCTCGAGTGCGTTTCTGTTTATTGCTTCTCTGTCATTTTCTGAAGCTTGGTATTCTAGGCATAACGAGGTGGCTGACGGCAGTCACGATGATGCGACTGTCCTTGAGTGAGTATTCCCGTCTCTTACCCATGTTTTCCTGACACTCGTCACTTGGGTTCTAGACCAACTGAGCCAAGCGAAAGCCTCGCGGACACAAGTCGCTACCTTGAGTCTGTCCTTGCTACAAGTAACTTGCGACCCTATTACTTATGATCTTCTTAGTCTTCCCCCGATTGACGATCCTCTACTCAATGTACTTCCTAGACGCAATTCTTCTCAGATCAGTGTTCAGATTGAAGGAGACTCGGTGACTGCAGACGAGACATCCAGCATCCCCGATCCTACTGTCTTGCCCTCGTATGTGCTTCGACCTCCCCTTTCCCCTTCTTTCTTACGTTTATGACCATCAGAGTCTCTTCCCTCGGCGACCAACGGTAAGTTATAGAAATAGGACTATTTGTTATGCTATTGATTTGCGTATCAGGTCTTCCAATTCTCGCAATCGAGCTGGACACCGTGTAGGCAGAAAGGGTGATAAACCTTATAGATTGGTACGCCTTTCCCTCTTACTCTTAACCTTGTCGTCGGAAATTCACAACAATGTTGGTAGCCTGACTACAGCCCGAATGGTGTGCCTAGGTTCAAAGAACGTTTTACCCGACAAGCCTTCCCTGTGCGCTTTTATACTCTTTGCAGCGATGACCATCTCGATGGCGGTCCTCCTCTCCTTCAACAAACACTGCAGGATTACGATCTATTCCTGCACATTCACCGTACGGGTGTACAGCGGGACCTTCACCAGCCAGAAGAAGTGCTATTCCGACACGTTCAGGTTTGGTGTTTTAGCCAACATTATAGCCGTTGGGAACGTATCAGGTTCGGACAGCAGAAGTCAATCAATGGTACATGGCTCGCTCTCACTCTCAGCAAACAGTTAGAACCATCGTGGGTCCTACCACAAACCATGGGTAAAGACAAGAGGTGGAAAAGACTGGCCACATGCAAATAGAGTACATATACCGATGTAATTTTAGTGTAATGCTAAGTCCAAAGATTGATCATCTGACATTCCACGTGCTTCTTGGTAGTCCTTTGTTTCTGATCCACCACTCATTAAACGAATGCCGATTATCCTGTTGTATCCTCTTGTCTCTAAAACATCATGGAGACAGACCAGTTTTATGATGCGGCCCGACGTTTTGAGTTAGCTAAAGTCGAACGCCTTGAACAATTGTCAACAACTATACAGTCCCTGAAGCATCTAAAGAGAACGAATGCAAAAAGTTTAGAAAACTTGGTGAGCACTTGTTCTGAATGGTATTGACAAATTGACTTAGAAATGGCCAACAGCGCGGCTCACAGCATCGGATTGACGAATTGCGCGGCTACATGACTGATGAGCTGTCTCACATCGAACTTCGCCTCTCCTCCCATCTGGGATTCTGGCTAAAATGCCGACGTAAATCTAATAAATGGGCCCAGAATCTGAACCTAGTTTTGCAACGACTTGTTGACCATCGAAAGAATATGATAGATACCTGTGGTTTCTTGGTCAAACTTGGTGCGTTCTGTTTCGATGACACAGCCTTCATTTTCATTTTTTTTTCAAGTTGGCGTGTACGACAGTGAAGCCCCACTTCCTATGTCCAAGAGTATGCCAAGAGGTTTTCCTGAGGTCAATGCTCTCGTCGAACGGGGGACCTTGATCGTTGAAGTTTTGCTCGAGGTGCTACCCCTTCATCCTATTCGTTTGCTGATTGTTAATGTTGACTAGTGTCTAACAAACAATCCTACAAAGACTCAACCATCATTATCACCTCCCCATTCACCCCTAGACTCAAAAACTACGTTTCATGATGGAAGCAGCGATATAACATGCGGACCAACGTCATTTACACAACCCAGCAATGCAGTCTCAGGCCGAACTCGACCGTGTTCGGTAAATTTTGGGTACATCCAGGGTTTGTTGAACGAAGTCAATCTATACATCGACTTTTTTCAATCCGCAGGAAAGTCTAACCTCGAGGTTATTCAACGACACCTCGTCTCAGTCGGAGGCTTACATGATCGACTGGCAAAGGAAACGGTGCGATATCTCTTAATCTTGACCATTTCCTATCTTATCCCTAGCGCTAGGGTGACTTCAGTCTGCGGGTTGAAGATTGTGCTGCTCTCATAGATTACAAAATTACCGAGATTAGCCAGCTGATTCATAGTCCTCCCAAAACTAAAACGGACAGCAAACTTTACAATGCCCTTCAGCAAATGCATGAGCATACGACGCTAATGGATCAGATTTGGTCAACAATTCTTCGTCGGCATCCCTTGCCATTAACCGAACTCATTGTAGACACTCCAATCTTTACATCAACCACTGGTGCGGTCTCCATCCAATCTTTCTGCAGTCATATTCATTCACATCAACAAAATGTAGGCTTAGCCTTGAAGTTATGCAATGATCGCAATGAACTATTGCAAAGTGTTTTCAACATATCGTCCGAGGGCCGCATTTCTGCCCGCCGTCTCATGGACACAATCGAAGGCTTGGACATGAATACAGCTACACCGCAGTCCTGTGAAATGGAATGCGACCGACAAAACTTGGCATGTGACCCGTGCAAGAGAGACTGCGAGACTGCGGCTGAGGATATCGACAGACAGCCGATCACGCCACGAGTATCTTCATGCTTTCCTAAAGCTACAATTGAAGCAATAGACGTGAGTACTCTTCTCGATCATATATAATTATTAGCTAATTTGGAGCAAAATACCAGTTGCCCACTACCCAGGATTCGTGCGATGCGGATTTAACAAATTGCCTTGTCTCATGGGAGGTGAAAGAAGAGAAAATCCAAAGCGTTACGAGCCATACCCGGATACGAAATTCAGGGGACGTAGAATTACATCCTATGTTTCAGCGAGAAGTTACACCATTGCAAGAAATGTCGCAAGTTGTCGAGGTAAGACGATATGTTGTTGTGGTCCCTTTATTTGAACATTTCACAGAATGAAATCCAGGGAACTCGATATGAAACAGATGAACACGTTCCATTGTGGATTAATCATGAAGATTTGAGCCAAGAGCCGGACATGCCACAAACCTCGCTAGCTGCCTTTTCCAACACATTACATATTTCTCGGGATGTAAGTCCCCTTCCAGCTCAAATCCAAGGATCACTGATACCTTCGTTTCTTTAGAGTACCGAGGTTTCTGTCTCGCCTGTTCGCTCAAACCGACCATCGGGATTAATACACGTTCTCGAGTTGTGGTCTTTAGACCCAACTGCGTGTGGCATTACGGCAACGATTGTAGAGCAGCTCGCCTTTAACTGCACCTCAGCAGTTTCTCTATCATTCTTCGCGACGGTGCTTTTGATATTGTATTGCGATTACAGCAGAGGTATCTTTTTTCTCTTGCGCATCGAAACTGTTTCTCGACTTCACTGTAATTGCTGTTATGTGAAGTGGCTAGCGAAGCAAGCTATCGCGTCATTCCCTAGAAGAAAAGTGATGGGATTCATAGCTGTCTTTCTATCGGTTTCAATATTGTCGTTGATTTCTTTCATCCAGAGAGAAACATCTGAAGCAGAAGTATGGTATGACGCTAGACACCGCCAGATGTTGAGAGAGGCAAGGAATAGAGCTATGATGAGAGTATTTAATATATATTAAAAGTATGCTTAGGTTTGGCAATAGTTATGTCGACACAATGAATCGCTGCCTCAACCATCAGAAGGAACCTAGAAGTGAGATATTGGAAGTATAGGCGAGAGGGCATTGGTCCTTTCATCAGTAATCGGTAAGACGGAGGTGATAGACACATCCCATCGAAAGGTGTTCTAAAGGTGTAATGTTTTATTCAGATTCATGACGAACTATCGATGTCTATCGCCTAGCACTTCTGCATACTTCTGTACTACATCAACCATGAGACTCCTTTTTGTCGATGAGTAAAGCCAGGACCCAAATTATCCCTACAGATGCTCGTAAAATCGCATTTTAGACACGCACAATCTTAGCAAGGGTATTTTGGTGACTGGCTTCATCCAAGTGTACCAAGGAAATTTCCAGAGTCTTCAACTGTAGTTCAACCTTCGGGCAATCACATTTTGTCACACTTCCATATTCGAACTCCGATGGATAATAACGATCACGGCTGAACGTCAGCTCTATCAGTCGGTGTGGATCTAGCGACGTGTAGCAAAGGAATACATGCCCCACAGCAGCCTCGCGAATTGTCTTACAGTTTCCACTTGCTAGCCGCCCACCTAGTGCTTCCCCAATTAACGTATTCGGGGTCATTGCGGCGGCGGTTCTTGTAGTGTTTACAATTAACGCAACAGTTGATGTCAGAAATTCAATCTCCGACACGGTCCGGCAGAGCGTGACAACCTATTTGTATCAAACTTTTTTTAGACACTCAGAAAGATATAGATTTAATGACATATCTTAAGATAAACGGATGAGTGGTGACCCAGATATTCAAGATGTCCGAACGTTGGTACCTGTGAGTGACGGAACCTTCTGGAACGATCGGCAACAGGGCCGATACAGACTCAGGTTCTTTCGCCGGTCAGGGCCGTCCTGCCGATTTCTAAACAGAACAAATTGACAGCGTGAGAAAATTTGCAGATGCCATTATATAAAATACTTCCAGATCCTCTACTGGTTTCCCGCAGTATCATTCTCCCACTTCCGAACAATGAACGCAACGAAGCTTGAAGCCTCAGACTCTGCACCCCTCGACCGATCCTTAACCAACTTGGACTCGTTCGACCATACGTCCAATACCTTGAATGAATTCTGTTTGCTTAGTATCCATCTTCGAGAACACCCGTTTGATACGACAGCTTGGAAAACTTTTCTAGCGCGTGCTGAAGAGAGTGAAAACATGGAAAACATTCAATTGGCTTATGAAGCTATCCTAAAGCAATATCCCACTATCGTGCGTGTGTGAACGACTTGAATCAAGCTATTTTTGTGCTTCAACCTTTTCGCGTCGACGCCATTTCGCTTTGCTTTGTTTGACTGATTTTTCTTTTCTCTAGCCATCACTTCAAATAGCATATATTAGCCAATTCTTGAATAACGACCGAGTGGAAGAATTATTTAGGCGCTTCTTAAAGGCTTCGCCATCTATAGAGCTTTTAGCATTCTATCTAACTTACGTGAGGTATGTTATCAAGTTTACATTCTTTCAGCTTGTGGCATAAGCCACACTTTACGCCGCACCACAGACGCATAAAGAGTCATAGACAGCTACCCAAGAACGATACTGTCCGAAAGGCCTACGAGTTTGCTTTGGGACTGGTCGGACAAGACTCTAATAGTGGTGATATGTGGGCTGACTATATCCATTTTCTCGAGTCTTGGCCAGTACGTTTCTTATTTTGCTTCCTAAGTATCATCTCTCGCTTACTATTCAGGCCGAATCCGCATGGGAGAAGCAAGAAAAAACCAACGCCCTCCGCAAAGTCTACATCCGGGCTATCCACATTCCCCTCGTTAACCTCGAAGATATCTGGAGCGATTACACAGCGTTCGAAATGAGACACGACCGCGTCGCTGCCAAGAGGTTCTTATCAGACGCTTCTCCGGCCTATACACGGGCGCAAGTTGTTTTGCATGAACTCCAAGAACGAACGCATTGTTTATTTTTGCCTAGAATGTTACCGCTCCGAACTCAACCATCAGATCATTACCTGCCGATTCCCCCCAGTTTCATTGCAAGTGAGCGTCAACATGCCGGTAGGTGGAAGGCGTATTTGAAGTGGGAAGAGAGTAATCCCCTTATGATGGAGGAAAGGGACAAAGCAAGCCTTCAGTCCAGGATAAGTTTGGTCTACAGGAAGGCCCTTGTGACGATGCAATTCTTTCCAGAAATATGGTAAGTGCTTCGTTCTTTTACTCAATGCTCAATCCAAGCTCCTTTATTCTAGGTTTATGGCCTATTCCTGGGTGGATTCTGTCGGCAAGCATGATGAAGCACTTTCCATTCTCAGATCTGGTATCGAAGCCAACCCGACCAGTTTTGTACTCAACTTTACTTACATTGATTCAATGGAAAGCAAGAAAGAGTATCAGGAGGTCCATAAAACGTTCAAAAAATTTCTTGATGTCCTGCAGAAAAACTTGGATGTGCTTCAAACCATTGCCACCGATGGGACGACAAATAAAGACACGAATAACTACGGCCTAATCCCCGCCCTGGAGGAATCTACAACTTTGTCTGGGCCGCCGGATAACCTTGAGTTGAAGGAAAGGAAGAAGGAATACGGCCTAGTTTGGATTATGTATATGAGGTTTGGAAGGAGGGCGGAAGGTACAAAGTCGTGCAGGGCAATATTCAAGAAGGCTAGAAAGGGAAAATATGTTCCATGGGAAATTTTTGAGGCAGCCGGTAAGTCGTCGACAAATTTGACGGATATTACTACTGACGATGTTATTGTGTAGCTCTCATGGAGTATCATTGCTTCGGCGAAAAAGAGGTAGCAACCAGGATATTTGAATTGGGGATGGGGAGTTATTCGGAAGAAAACGAGTTTATTTCAAGATACTTGGGTTTTCTTATTTCGGTGAATGACGAAAGCAGTATGTCCTTTCAAACCTTGCAGTATCGTATCTAATTCCTTCTCAGGTGCCTGTGCCCTCCTTGAGAAAGTCACCGTTAATCTTCCTCCTGAACAAACCAGACCCTTATGGGAATGCTGGTCCAAGCACATCTACCAGTACAGTCACAGGGAGGTGACCTTAAAACTGGAAAAACGCATGAAGGAGATATTTCCTAGTGACCCTCCGATCAAAAGATTTGCCCAGCGATACCGCTCTTTCGAAATTGACGCCATAGCATCCAGGGACATCGGGTTTGCCATGCAGCAGAAAGAACATCACGCGGCGCTTCAGAAGGGATTGACCGAGAGAGCCAGTCAGGATGACAAGGGTGCGAACGCTCTAGATACACCATCGAAGAGAAAGCTACCTGCCAGTGCAGGCTCCTATCGCGCGGGGGAGCCTAGTTATAAAAGAAGAAGGTTCGGTATCTAGAGAATAGGCTGTATGCATCGAAAAAATACAAGAAAATACAAGAATCGTTTCCTTACCCGTTTTTTACTTTAAGTGACAAAACAGATGTCTTTTCAGCCCTCTCACCAATGGCACAGGTATTCTCGCGCCTAGTGATGGACGTGCCTTGGACATGCCAAATCACGCCCATGTTTAAGCCAGTTGCGTGTAAATAAACCTTGTACAAGATCTACTACTTATTGTAGGCAACTAAAATAGTTTATAAAAATTGTACCTTCGGTTTTTTCATTTTCATCATATGTTCTATCTGTTTCTTTCTATCCTCTTTCGCCGAGGTCACTAGCAAGGATAATATTGTTTACACGAAAGTCATCTGCAGGAAGCCTCCGTCGAGTATTATGGGATGAAATTCGGGTAGCGGTAGACTAATAACGAATCGAGAAAGTTGGACGTCTCAATTGAATTAGGAGAGACCTGAAAAATTATGTCCAGCTCAGAATCAACAGAAAAATAGGCCGTCCGAGTAGGTAAAGCTACTACTCCAGCCGCTTCGCTCATACACGATAAGAGGCTATCGCCCGTTTACTTTGATAATACATATTTGCGTGTCGAAAGCGAACGCGGAATGCTGATTCGTAGTCTATAGGTGGTGCTTATACCTTATTTGTTTCGCTTCATCTAGACCCAATCTAGACCCGTGAATATTCGTCACAGTCTGCAAGCGCTACCGACATCGGTCTTCCTTTGTTCCGGTTAAAGCAGGGTTCTCTGGTACTCCCCGAGATCTCAAAATCTCACCCCGTCGCAAGATCAATCACACTTGGTGATCTACCACCAATTTCTGGTATAGATAGACGGTCAGTTTCCCGAAGAGAAGGTAAAAATAACGGGGAGGCATTTGGAAAGGAGGAATGGGAAAGGGCAGCAGCAGGAAGGGGCTCCAATTGCAACCTGGACTTTCTCAGCGCTTATTACTATCATTGCAATGGTCAAAATCCGGGCCTTGTCAAACATAGCGGTCACGATATGATCATATATACCTAGGCTCACAACAACGGACTCGGACATTCAGTTGTAGGAGTACGATCTACCCCTTGAATAGTTTCCTACAAGTGCAATAGAACTAACCATCTCTCAGCTAGAAATGCGACGGCAGTAAGTGAAAGACGAACCAATTTCCGGTGACATTGAGTATAATGCGAGTCTCTTTAGGAATGTGCATGTCCAGCATGATAAAGTCCTGCATGTACCCGATTCAGACCGTGATAAGCTAAGAAGCATGCGTATCATACAGAATCGTCAGATCTCAATGTGAAGGCTCTGGTGATTACTTCGCTATGAAAATAGTGCTCATTTCGTTGAATGGATGCTATATCCAGGTTAGCCCAGGAATGTGGACCTGGTAATGGCACGAGAGAGGCACTGGTTATCACCAGATCTGCGCGCGGGGTCAGAAGAAATGGTTCATTGGGCATGATAACCTGAGTCCTAGGTCCTGCTCAGCGTTCGAATTTTAGTCGGTTCCTGAAAGAAATCCGATCCATGCAAACGATGAGCCTCACCTGGATTACGCAATAAAAGAACCCAGGTATGACGTTGACGATATTACTTAACGAAGGCTTGCCAGTTCAAAGCGACTCCCACTTCGAAGTCCAGACCGCGACCTCTTACCTCCAAATTGAATGAGCTACTGGCTACCTCCATCCCGTCAGATGATTAGCGGAAGCTATAAACTCGAGTACCTGTTCTTTGCACCTATCTTTCCACTCGAGATTGAATTCCACAGTTTCATACGTATAAGTTGGGAGCTCGAAAATAGATCAACGGAAGCTTTTCGTTGTGCATCATCTATACTTGCTGTGATTATAAGTACATTAAATCTACATTAAATTCAACCTGAAGCAATTTTGTGTGTAATTGGTGTCGTATAATTAAATTCTAAATGTTCCTTGCCTTAGAATACAACGCGAAATGCTTGATTACGAATGTCAAGTCTAAAAAGCAGAACCACGAGGAAGGCCATAAGGCAGAGTCTAAGAAAGGTTTTCATAGAGTATTGGGACAATTGTGTAGTAGCCCAAATAGCAACGCCTTGAGATGCATTGGATCCTAGCGCCAACGCAATCTTGGCTCGACCACTTTTAGCATCTTTGCCATACTGCCAGATGTGTATCGGTACATAGCGTATACAACATAATCAGACGGAAACTCACCGCAAAAACACACACCTGCTTGCGAGCTGGACAGTGCTTAGCGAGGAGTTCTTGAGGATAGAATAATCACGTACAATATCTGGGGAGTCTAAAAGTTCGTAGACGTCGCCCATCAAGCTTCCACAGATAGGCTTTCCCAACATTTCCTTCTAGTATGATACCATCGATCAATCTAGCGTTGGTACCGGAGCCGATACCAGCCGTAAAGGGGGAACGTCGAATAATTGTCTCTGGATGATGCTTCGCAAACAGGCGTAGTAACCTGAAATTTTTCGAGCCACGAATGAGGACAAGGCCATCGATGGTAATGTCAAGTCTAGAACTTTCTGATTAGCCTACACGAACACTTTGATAAAACGCTCATACACGGAGCCGATGACTGCAACATCATCAACCATCTTGAAGCGAGCTGGGTGCTTTCCGCCAACCTCAACACCCCATCTAATTATATAATAATACGCCATACAGACGGTCAGTCTCTTGAAAAACAACATTTGACACTATGACCTACATGACGATCACATCTGAATAAGTCACTGCTAACTGTTGAGAAACCAACCAGTGGATTGCTCGAGGTGTGGGGTCCATAGTAAGAGATTTGTTGAATTTTGCACATGGGAAAGGTGCAGTGCCCACTAGTCGAACTGAAGCTAAATATTGCATGAGCGACGACGAACTTGATGCATTTCACAGTAACGGCTCGTACCAAGGAGGCCGACTTCGTAGACTCGGACACTCGAAGACGTTATGGCTGCAAGGAGTTGATCTTCAAACAAAGTCATAGAGATGACAGCTTCGCAACGGAAGCCCTCCATTAATTTAGTACGTATGGGCTCCTGCGGTAGGGGATTAACTATCGATTTACAAGTTGCAAGTGGGTTTCACCTCATGGGTACGATTCACTAAAATAACACAAATTGCGCCATCATCATGACCAGATACAAATCCTGATGTCGTCTTGAAGGAAGTGACACACAAGGCTTTTCCAGATGCTTTGGAGGATTGTCCGAGATATCGAGGTGCATTGTCGAGTAGATCCCAAACTTGAACACCATTGTCACACGAAATTGCGAGATAAGTAACATCCGCAGAGAAACACATTCCATTGACAACAGTGTTAGCATCTGAGGGAAGTGAGGGAATGAGACTAGTGGCGGGCTTCCAGGTGGGTGTTGACATCTTAGAACTATTGTGGATTTACGAAGAGTGGCACAGGAAGAAGGTAGGAAGAAAGATGAGCTGAAAAGTAACAAAGAGTCGTTAAATCGGTCCAAGGACATGATTTCAAAAAAGAACGGACTTGACAGCAAAGTATCGTCTACTAAGGCATCGAATACTGTTAACTCTAGAAGTGTGATAGCACAGATAAAAGGCGCATACTTGATACCTACCTGCTTCAACTAGTCGCAAGATATACTTCGCGAATTGGCGATATCCGACGTGTGTCGTGAGAAATTTGGCTGCCACTCCAATGACTTCGTTTGATCAGTGGCAACATAAGCTTCGATCCTCTCGTTCAACCAACAATGCCCACTTCTAGAAATGTAGTATCTCCCCTCTGTGCGTGTATATCATTGCTTCACACCTTGTATTTCGTAGGCTAACTTTATTGATTCAGTTCACTCGGATGCGGGTGGCACCATCGTTTTCTCTTCCCTGGATCATTGTCTTTTCTATCTACACAGGGAAAGCCTGAAGCTTGGTTCTGGAAAATTTCCCCTCACACTTGCAGAATATGGTGGTGTCGTCTACTTGACCGAGAAGGGCTCAATCCTGGAGCTTCTGTTCTCATACGTCTACCCGAATCGGCTGCCCGAGCTTAACGACATTTCCTTCGAAACCTTACTTGAATTGGCGCAAGCGGCAGAGAAGTATGATGTTTATCTTGCCAAGAGCATGTGTGTACTCAAAATGATGTACGTTTCATCCCAGGACTCACTAAGACTTGCCACTCACTAAGATTTTGTAGGGACTACCTGGATACTAGTCACCGCCGCCAAATTCTTGACTTCGGGCTGACTCACGGGTATTCATTTTTTTTGAGGACCGCTCTACTTCGAGACCAGTGGGCTATATACGATATATAATGTAGCAAACAGGAGAATCTATGATGGCTTGCTGAAGAGCTCTAATATCTCTGTTTCTTAGCTTTTGTAGCTACTCGCAAACACGCATGGTGGGATATTTTTAGCGACTAGGGTGTTTGGATGTAAATCAGAGTAATTCAAACAAAATATATGTTTCGGTGCCCGTCTCATAAATTCTCCTAATTTGCTATATCGTATATTATATCTATCATCCGGTCGTATCATGGTTTTTGTGTGCAAAATGTACTAGAGTACACCAAATCATTTTGTGCACATTTGACCTCAACTGCAGTATGCCGCTCCCTCAGGGTATGAGAATCCAGTCACTAAACAACATTGAAAAATGTGAAATATCTTCGGACAGAGATGCTATGGACTAGAAACTTCACAGTTGTGCTTACCCAAATCAGAAGTACGTTGCATAATTTTTTGTCTCACGAAAGTGTCACACATTAGAACGGTGGCAGCTATCGGCAAACAGATTGAAGATCCAGATTTGGCACCATGAAAGCACCGGACTGGATGACCACATCCCAAATGGAGATGACATGAGGAATGGACACAGCCAGTCATCTGTACACTCCTTCGGTACAGGCAAATTTGGGGTAACTTGGATGTATATACTCTCGAAAACATCTTTCCATCCATCACTGAGCTCATATCCACCTGTACCAAGCAGCAATTCCAAGGTGAAAGTTGTGACCTGGCATGCACCATACACGCTGCCTGGTCAGAATTAGATGACATAATACTATGGAAATACTGTTTTTTTGGCCATCAGTTGTCTGTCCCGCTGTATCCTGCTGAGAAGTGTATATTGACAGGCTTGTAGCTTCTTCATGTAACTATTTACACACTCTCTGCACTGTGAAGGACAACCCAAAACACCTTTAGGTCCAATTTTAGTTTTTGACTGAACACCAAAATCCTGCCTTTTTGCCTACCATAACACAACAGACCTTTGCCATACTGTGACTTATGTGTATTAAGCAAGAGCAAGCCTATTTACATTAGTTTAAACCCATGCAAGCACATCTCAAAGCTTTAAAAGGATAATACTCACTACTGTACAGATGACCAGTGGTGTTCAAGACCGGTGAATTACTGTAATTTGCCATGACTCTACAACCAAACCCATGATTATATTGTTTTTATAAATATTCACACTGTGCTATTTCGCCCTTCAAACTTGCCATTCATGTTCATCATATTCTTGATTTGAGTAATTGTTTCTTTCATGCAAACCGTGTTTTGTATAAGTAGTAGATGGAAAACAGATGAGAAAAGGGTGAAAGTGTATAAAATGAGTATGAAATATGTATGAAAAGTGTATGACAGGTGTATGGAAAGTGTGTAAAAAACAAAAAGTGTTTGACAGATGTATGAAAAGTGCATGAAAAGTGCATGAAAGGTGCATGGTGTTTGAACAATAAATAAAAAGTGTCTGAAAATGTAAGAAAGGTGTATGAAAAGTGTATGATGTGAAAAAGTGTATGAAAGCTGTATGAAAATTGTATGAAATGTACATGAAACAAATGTATGAAAAGTGCATGAAAGGTGTATGAGAAGTGTAAGAAATGTATATGAAAAGTATATGAAAGGTGTATGAAAGATGTATGAGAAGTCTATAAAAAGTGTATGAACAGTGTATGAAAGGTGTATGAAATGTATATGAGAAGTGTATGAAATGTGTATGAAAATTGTATGAAATGTATATGAAAACTGTATGAAAGGTGTATGAAAGGTGTACAAAAAGTGTATGAAATGTGGATGAATGGTGTATAAAAGTGTATGAATGGTGTATAAACATGTACGAGAAGGGCATAAAATGTGTATGAAAATTGTATGTATGAAAACCATATGAAAACTATATGAAAGGTGTATGAAATGTGTATGAAATGTATATGAAACAAGTGTATGAAATGTGTATGAAAAGTGTATGAAAAGAGGTGTATGAAATGTGTATGAGAAGTGTATGTAAAGTGTATGAATGGTGTATGAATGGTGTATCAAATGTGTATGAAATGTCTATGAGAAGTGTATGAAAAGTGTATGAACAGTGTATGAAAGTGTATGGAATGTGTATGAGAAGTGTATGAACAATGTATGAAAGTGTATGGAATGTGTATGAGAGGTGTATGAATAGTGTATGGGGTGTAGGAAATGCATATGAGAAGTGTATGAAATGTGTATGAGAATTGTATGAAATGTTTATGAAATGTATATGAAAAGTGTATGAAAGGTGTATGAAAGGTGTATGAAATGTGTATGAGAAGTGTATGAGAAAAGTGTATGAAATGTGTATGAATGGTATATGAAAGGCATATGAGATGTCTATGAAAAGTGTATGAATGGTGTATGAACTGTGTATAAAAATTATATGAAATGAGTATGAAAAGTGTATGAAAGGTGTATGAAAAGTGTATGAAAAGTGTATGAAATGTATATGAAACAAGTGTATGAAATGTGCATGAATGGTGTATGAATGGTGTGCGAAATGTGTATGAAAGGTGTATGTAAGGTGTATGAACAGTGTATGAAAGGTGTATGAAATGTATATGAGAAGTGTATGAAATGTGTATGAAAATTATATGAAATGACAAGGCTGAATGAAATGAGGACTCATTCTTACAAAACAGGGCTTGTGCAGGTGGCTGAGTCCATTCCTCATGTCATCTCCATATGGGATGTGGACATGTGATCATCCAGTCCTTTTTGTGCCAAATCCAGATCCTCAATCTGTTTGCCGATAGCCACCACAGTGTCGATTCACATTTCTAGGGCCTATTTGGTTGCCACAGGTTTTTTTATATCACACTGTTAGCCAGTAATTTTTAGTAAATAGCTGATTGTGAGAACGTAAATCTCAAAATGCCAGTGGACACCAGCAAAGTTAGTTTCTCTCAACCCACATGGTGTGCACGAGTTCTATGCCATGCCCTGCTGCCCATCCCTCTCAAACAACTTCTGCAACTGCTAATTCCCACTGATGTTGACAGGTGCTAATTACCACCATCATTGCTGTCACTGGTGCAATTGGAACTATCCACTCATACCATGAATGGCAATATAATCTGGAACCATATCATACATCGACATTGAGTGGGGAGGAGTGGGTGAAGGAGCTGCATAAAGGTCACCCTGAGCATATGAGGAATAATTTGGGAGTTGGGAGATGTGTATTCAAGAAGTTGAAGTCAGAGCTGCGGAAGGAAGGAAACTTGAAACCTCGTTGACATGTTGGCATCAGTGAAATGCTTGCAACATTCTTGTACCAAGCTGTCACCAATTTGTCTGTCAGGAAAGTAGCTGAGAGGTTTCAGCGAAGTCTTGAGACCATTTCCTGGTATGGATTACTTTTTTACATAGGGGCTGATTCACAGCAAAGCAATTTTCATGACATCCTAGAGGCATTAGTCTCAGATACATTTTGAAGCAAATATCTACAACACCCTGACCCCAATGTTGTCCATTGTATCATCCATCAAAACCCAAAGTTCTAACCTTACTTTGAGAATTGAGTGGGAGCAGTGGATGGAAGTCATTTCCTTGTTTGGCCTCCCACAAGTGCCAGGTTCCCCTATTGTGATCGAAGTGGAAATCTTTCTCAGAATGTCTTAGCAGCATGTGATTGGGATATGATATTTTCTTTTGTCATGACATGCTGGGAAGGTAGTGTTGCTGATGGGTATCTTTTTGAGGAGGGTATTTGCTATGGTTTTGACATTCCTCAGGGCAAATACTATGTTGCTGATGCAGGTTTTTCACTCTGTGATAAGCTCATAGTGCCCTTTTGCAATATCCGTTATCATTTGCAAGAGTGGGAGGCTGCAAGTATACAGTATGTGCTCAATCAACTTTATGTGTAAACTGAGCCTAACACAGAGGCAGGCCTGTGTGCAAGGAGGAGTTGTTCAACCTCTGTCATGCACAGCTTCGGAATGTTATTGAATGCATCTTTGGTGTTGTTAAGAGACAGTGGAAGATTGTTCGAGAAGTTTGTGAGTATACTCTTCATACTCAAAGCCTGCTCCCATTGGCAATTGTGGTACTTCACAACTTTGTCCTATTCTACGACCCTCCCCAAATGCCATCACAGCTGCCAGAAATATGGGAGTTGCTTGTCCCAGACCCACATGGTGATTCAATGCCTACTACAGGTATTTCACCCCAGGAGACTGACCGGGCCTCTTGTCTTTGTAACCAGATAGCAGAGGCAATGTGGACAGACTACCTTGCAGAGCTAGATAGGCATGGTTGTACAGTTAACCAATCACAGTCTCTTCCACACATATAAATATATAACCAACAAATATCACATTGCAAAGTATGTACTGTAAAGACTGTAAACAGTGATAGATTAGTGAGTGACTACAGTGAGTGAGGAGTTTGACAATTAAAAAGATTTTACCATAAGCAAGAAGGGAAAAAAGATAGCCTATGTAGCATAACAACCTTTCAGATATGACCCATCTCATCCATTAACCAGAAAGTGTGAGCAGCCTTTTCCTCGTCTTTCATAGAATCAAAGCTGAGGTACTCACGAGCAACCTCACCACTTCCATGAAATACTCAGTGGGCCTTTGAGAGAGAATAAGGAGAAAGACCTTCCTCAGCACAGACAATATCAAAGGCTTTCTTCTTTTTAATGGGAGAGTCAGTTGAAGGAGGAGCCAGGAATTCACCAGTCTTAAGCCCCTCAGTCAGTGCAGTGAATGTTGAGGACATGCTTGTGAGAGCTTGAGCCCCAGCTGAAGTGTGAACACGCTTTCGAGCTGGAGTGGGACCAGCGGCATGACATTTCTGCAAAGCAGAAGCACTGTTAACAGAGTAATAGTACAATAAACACATACACCTACTTTGACAGGAGACTCCTTGTCAGATTCCAAAGCATCTGAGTCAGAGGCTTGTTGAGCAGCAACTCCATTCTCTGAAGAAAGAGCCATGGCACCAGTGGCAGTGCTATGACCAATCATGGCAGCAATATTGTCATAATGAATGAAAGGGTGTGTGTGAAAAGGTCGAGCCTTGGAGTGACCCTACGATAGAAGAAGCCACATGAAACACCAGTGAAAAAAATACATACGATAGTATACTTACTGCCAGGTATGCATCCCAGACCTGATCAGTTGCAATGACCATAGATCGTGCATTATCCCAACCAAAACCAGACAAGGTGCGGAGTTTCGCAACTATCTTGAACTCGGCCTTGAACTAGAAGCCTCTTGATTAGCCTGTGTAATGAAAAAGGTTGGTGAATGACTTATGCAAGTCCAATGAGCCTTGGCTTGTTTTCCAGAGAAGGTGTAACCCCTTGCATGAAGGTGTTCTGCTGCAAGCTTATATACCTTGCCCTTGAAGTTGTTTTCTAACAAAAGGCCTTGGGTTTTCTTGGCAACAAGGAATTCTATGAGAATACCCTCAGCCTTGGCAGTCCATTGGGCTCAGTCTGGAATAGCAACAGGTTGAGTGATAGGTGCTGAGTTGGTAGGAGGAGTTGCAGGAATGATAACACTATTGGATGAGAGTTGATAGCCACGTTGTTTGAGCTATAGACAGAAGTGAGCTTTGATAAAAGAAAAAACTCGGAAGGGACTCACAATTTGAAGGCAGTCCTTCAGTTCAGCAACAATGCCCCTTCTCCATGAGATGCTCCCCTAGAGCAGTCCACACTGCAACTGCAAAGGTATCGCAAGTCCCTTTGCGCAATGTCTTGACCTCATGCGGAAACTGCATAATAGCAAGATCAATCTCGCTGTTCCAGGTATCTTGAAGGCCAGCCAAATCAGTTGACCCTGAAGCAGTGGCTGTAGACAGAGCAGGAGCTGGAACTGGAGTGGTGGACATTGAGCCAAAAGAGAAAATAAAAGACGAAGGGAAGGGAAAGGAAAGAAAGGAAAAGAGATGTGGAGTCCGTCTCTCCAGACTTATGGCCCCTAGCATGTTGCAATAACCTTATGACCTCATGGTCATCCGAACACTCAGGGTTTTTGCAGGGTTTTTTGGGTTTTTCAGAAAGCTATCTAATTTCAGGTATGGAGCTTGGTGGTGGATATAAAAGGAAAGATGTAATGGTTTTTTAAAAACCCTTAACATCTGAATAGGCCCTTAATGTTGTCTATGTAGTAAACTCATTTTTACTGATGGTAAAGAAAGAGTAATGACATCAGCAATTACTGAGATGTTCAATATTTCATGATAAAGATTGCATAAAAACTAGGCAAATTATGGCTTCATGTCTGCCATGCACAGCAATGCCAATGCACCATTTAAAACAGGCGTCATATCTGCCATGCATAGCAATGGCCCATTTAAATCCTCGGCACTTGCAGCTTACAGGTTACTGCCAAACTTACTGGCCTCATACCTGCCACACACAAGCAATGGCCCACTTCTTTTCATGTGTATGAAATGTGTATGAATGGTGTATAAAAGGTGTATAAAATGTGTATGAGAAGTGTATGAAATGTATATGAGAAGTGTATGAAATGTGTATAAAAATTCTATGAATTGTGCATGAATGGTGTATGAAAGGTGTATGAAATGTGTATGAGAAGTGTATGAAAAGAGGTATATGAAAAGTGTATGAACAGTATGAAAGGGGTATGAAATGTGTATGAGAAGTGTATAAAATGTGTATGAAATGTATATGAAACAAGTGAATCAAATGTGTATGAGAAGTGTATGAAAAGGGGTGTATGAAATGTGTATGAGAAGTGTATGAAAAGTGTATGAATGATGTATGAAAGGGGTCTGAAATGTGTATGAGAAGTCTATGAAATGTGTATGAAATGTGCATGAACAGTGTATGAAAGGTATGTGAAATGTGTATGAGAAGTGTATGAAAAGAGGTGTATGAAATGTGTATGAGAAGTGTATGAAATGTGTATGAAATGTATATGAAACAAGTGTATGAAATGTGCATGAACGGTGTATGAAAGGTGTATGAAATGTGTATGAGAAGTTTATGAAAAGAGGTGTGTGTCACAAAGACACGAGACGAAGCGAGTTTAACTGAAGAGCAAGACAAGAGCGAGAGACCTCGAGCACAACTAGTCCGAATAGACCAAGTTAGATTGGAATAGTAAGGAAGATACAAGGCATACCTAGTCCGAATAGACCAAGAGGTCAAGATGAGGACTAGGTTACAGGATGAAGAGTTTAAATACTGTACTACAGGGATCGGTGATGTGAAACTAGGGCTAAGGGTCTACAGCACTACTAACACATGTTCAGGAAAGACTATGGTAAGGCTATGGAAAGGCTATGGATAAGTATGATCGAAAGGGAAATGAAAGAAAGGTGTAGACAGGGTGTAAAGGTGCGAGGCAGCGATAAGGCTGCGCACACTATGTAGTTAAGGTTAAGGTTTGAAAGTAAGGTTAAAGGGAATGGTAAACAAGAACATACAAATGCAAATGTCTGGAAATAAAGGGAAAATGAATATTAGTAATCGGAATAAAATGTCAGTATTTAATCTTCACGACAGTGGGCAAAATGTGTATGAAAAGTGTATGAATGGTGTATGAAAGGGGTCTGAAATGTGTATGAGAAGTGTATGAAAAGAGGTGTACAAAATGTGTATGAGACGTGTATGAAAAAAGGGGTCTGAAATGTATGGAATCATTTTTCAGTACAAAATATAAGTGTTTAGTAATTGTGAAACAAGTGTCCACTGTTCATGACAAGGTGTGATGCTGAGCTGCGGCCAACATACTACAAGTGTCTGTACATCAGATACCGACTCCCAGGGTTTGAATATGCAAATGTCAAGTGTCAACTGCATGCTTGGTTTCAGCAGTGTCTACTGCACTTTTTGCAACTCTACTTCTTGACACTATGATATATTGGAGAATTTTTATACCAAATCTCAACTCTATATAGTAAATTTTCATCTAAATTTCGGCTGTTCTGGCAGAGTTTCCGACACCTTAAATTGTACATTCTGCTCCTGTTCATTTGTTCACAATTTTTTGCCTTTTCAGGAATGTTATGTGGATTGTTTTCTCTCATGGTACACTAGCTATCATCGATATTCTCAGCTTTACCATTACCAAATATAGATATGAATCTGAGCTTGTATCACCAGCTTCAGCACATGAAAAACTGTATTTTGGATGGGTCTCTTCCCAACTCCTTTTCTCATATATTAGAGCCAGCATAAGTTAAATTCAAATGGTATTGTCCATGCATTTGAGGGAACACCAATATAATAAAATTGTTTTGTATCCAAGATAGAAAAAGCACTGACATGTTATTTATATTAAGCAATATAAGTCACATCATGATAGCCAAATTATAAACATAATATTCAATTGTAGTACATGATGGTTGTCCAGCAATATTTGATTCACATTTAAACATTAAATGTCCTTAAGTATATATCAAAGACATTTAAAAATTCCGAAATATTTGTGATTTTTTCTTTTGGGAGGATAACTATGTAAGTACTCACATTATATTTCAGTTTACTTAAAGCCACCTAAAGAGTTTGAAGGAATATAAGAAAGAAATTCAAGTCAGTGTTTTCTTAGTGCTTGGTACAGTAAATAAGATTTTAATTAGAGATCATTCTGCAATGAGATTTCGGGCTGTTTTTGAAAATTTGATCCGATCAAATATACCTTCAATAGTTAGTGATGCTCTCGAAAATCCCATCTGTAGTATATTAGACTCTAGCATATTCATATAGACATCCTTTTGAAACTGCCATAAGCCCACTTTTAATGGAATTTAACATAGATATTATTCAACTATTTGGTCCAATCTGTTTCCATTTGTTCCTTTTCGACAAAAGACCCCGCATCTGAAATTGCAATGCCAAGGATGCCAGCTGAGCCTGCAAACGGCAGTAAATTTATCCAAGATTTAAGTATAAATTTACACAATATTACATGAACTAATTTGGAGCTGACACTTAGCATGTACCCTGCTGACTTGCCTTCAATCTTGTTGAGAGTGGGTACTCAATTCACAAACATTTGTTTTAATTTAGCATGCACTTATCAGCATACAAATGGATAATCATTATGAGAATCAGGCATTCAGCATTTCAGGGTATGCACTCATCTGCTATTGAGTAAACACTTGACAAAAACACCATGAAATTAACACTCGACACTTGCAAAAATTGTGTTAAGTCGTCACATGACACTTGCAAAGAACGTGTCATCTTGACACTCAACACACGGAAATGCACACACACTGATCTAGACCAGCTTGGACTCATATTTTGTACCGAAAAATGATTCCATAGAAATGTGTATGAGAAGTGTATGAAATGTGTATGAAATGTGCATGAAGAGTGTATGAAAGGTGTATGAAATGTGTATGAGAAGTGTATGAAAAGAGGTGTATGAGAAGTGTATGAAATGTGGATGAAATGTGCATGAACAGTGTATGAAAGGTGTATGAAATGTGTATGAGAAGTGTATGAAAAGAGGTGTACAAGATGTGTATGAGATGTGTATGAAAAGTGTATGAACAGTGTATGAAAGGGGTCTCAAATGTATATGAGAAGTGTATGAGAAGTGCATGAAATGTGCATGAACGGTGTATGAAAGGTGTATGAAATGTATAAGAAGTGTATGAAAAGAGGTGTATGAAATGTGTATGAGAAATGTATGAAAAGAGGTGTATTAAATGTGTATGGGAAGTGTATGAAAAGTGTATGAATGGTGTATGAAAGGAGTCTGAAATGTGTATGAGAAGTGTATGAGAAGTGTATGAGAAGTGTATGAAAGGTGTATGAAATGTGTATGAGAAGTGTATGAAAAGAGGTGTATGAAAAGTGTATGAACAGCGTATGAAAGGGGTCTCAAAGGTATATGAGAAGTGTATGAGAAGTGTATGAACTGTGTATGAAATGTGCATGAACAACGTATGAAAGGTGTATGAAATGTGTATGAGAAGTGCATGAGAAGTGTATGAAAAGAGGTGTATGAAAAGTGTATGAATGGTGTATGAAAGGGGTCTGAAATGTGTATGAGAAGTGTATGAGAAGTGTATGAAATGTGTATGAGAAGTGTATGAAAAGAGGTGTATGAAGTGTGTATGAGACATGTATGAAAAAAGGGGTCTGAAATGTGTATGAGAAGTGTATGAGAAGTGTGTGAAATGTGTATGACATGTGCATGAACAGGGTATGAAAGGTGTATGAAAGGTGTATGTGTCACAAACTCGTATTATTTTCATTTCTTTCTTGTTTACTACTGTTTTACTCTGAAGCTATTACCTTCATCACAGACAATCAATCCAAGGGATCACTTCATGATTAACTGTATGTCCTATTTCCATTCTGTCATACTACTATTCCAGTTCTTTATCTTTCCATAATCTTTCCATAACCTTTCCATAACCTTTCCATAACCTTTCCTGAAACACGCTGTGACCTGTATCTATTGTTGATGTCTTCTTCTCTTCTATCATTGCCTTCTCCCTGCCTTACCGCAGCCTCGTTGTTTCATTTACCTTATCACTGCCTCGTTACTGCCTTATGACTCCTTAAGCCTTCTCACTGCTTCACACTGCCCTACGCTGCCTCCTTCCTCTATTGATAGTCAACAGTATTTAAACCTTGTGTCCTGTAAACCTAGTCCTTAGCTTGACCTCCTGTCAATCTTGGACTAGGTGTGTATCCTTGTACTTGCTTTCCTGCCTCAATATAACCTGTCAATCTTGGACTAGATTCTTGAAGCTCTCCTGACTACTGCCCTACTGTGTCTACTTATCTAGTGTCGCTCTTTGTGACATTAGGTCAAGCTAACTACTGCAGGTACTGACGATCTCCGTCTAGATTGTCCCTACCACTGTCAAAATGTCGTTCTCTGGAAACACTAGCGACTGTAGAGGTCTTCCACACGGCTTCGACGTAACCCGCCAGTGTCACGTTCACTTTTGGGACAATGAGTTCTTTAAGTGCATCCGAAATAACTGTCCATCTGCCACCCTCTCTATCGCATCCGTCTCATCCCTAGAGCTTGAAGGGCGAACCCATCGAATCAAACCGTTACCTGCTCGTTTCCCTCGAGTAGAAGCCACTCCGTCACCATCTGCTACCCCAGTACTACAGCCCCCACCACCGCCACCTGAAGACTTTGCTCAGACAGTTCCATCTCCTGCACCGTCCCCATCTCCTGCACCATCTCCTGCACCGTCCCCATCTCCTGCACCGTCACACCACTCAGAATCTGACACAGAAATGACCGATAATAACCTTGGATCCCTGGTACAGCAGATGGCCCAGCATCAACGAGATATGCAGGAGCAGATGACAAGGCTTATTGAAACCTTGGGACAACCGAAACCAGATAAGACAAGCACGTCCAAACCAGACTCCTTTACAGGGAAAGCCAACAATGTCCGTCGTTTCCTGTCCCTCTTCAAAATCTGGGCAGCAAGCCGAAGTGATCTCAATACGGAAGAGAAAACCATCACTTCCGCTCTCTCATTCATGCAAGGCGAGGCAGCTGACTGGGCGGCTAGACATGCCAATCTAATTGTAAAATCCCATGAGCCAAATTCGACGCAGCCATTCCCGTTTGACGGGAAATGGACACAGTTTGAAAAAGAGTTCAAAACACGATTTGGGTCAGTGGATGAAGAAGCAGAAGCGAGAAGGAAGATCAAAGGGATGAAACAGGGAAAACAGTCAGTTGCCCACTATGCACAGGAATTTCAGGATGTGGGAGGAAGAACTGGTTTTTCTGATGCAGATCTGATGGAAAGGTTTTGCAACGGGCTCAATGGTGGTATCCGACTTCACATGATTTCCATCGAGTTGGGACAAGGAAAAGCCAAGAGCTTAGCAGAAGCAGTCAACTGTGCCTGTACCATTGAATTGGCTCTTCACAATCCCACCTTCAATACTACCCCAAATGCCATGGACATAGACGCCACTCGGACCGGAGGTAACGGCAAAACTCGAGACGACTTCCTGCAGAAGATGAAGGGACAATGCTTTGGATGTGGATCAGATGACCATATCAAAAGCGCATGTAGTTGGAAAACTGAGAAATGCCGTTACTGCGCCAGGATGGGACATGTAGAGAGGGTTTGTCAAGATAAATTCCTAGGGGTAGAACGGGGGAGAGGCAATCGGGCTAGAAGAGGAGGAGGAGGAGGGACAGCTCAACGAGTAGCAGCCAATACCCCCTTCTCTCTATTTGATGACGAAACCCCAGCCTCGAATACTACCCCGTCCCCTAGCATCGCTGCCAGTTCCACTCCCAATCTCTCTGATGAACTCCAAGGATTCCGCAATGCTATGGCTGAACAGAACAAGATCCTAGCTGCAATCCTCCAGAAACAGGAGGATTTTTGAAGAAGACACCGAGGAAAGCTGCAACCCCGACGTCGACAACTACGAAAGATTTCAATATACACGTATTCCCTTCCTTGTACGACTCTATTACCACATGTAACCTCAGTACTATTTATACAATAAAAGCTGATGATGCCCACTTTCATGTGCCCATCACAATACAAGGAAGAAATTCGGATGAGATCAAAACTGCAGCAATGATAGACAGTGGAGCAACTGCTCTTTTTATGGATCTAGGATTCGCAAAGGAAAACAGCATTCCTACCTTCTCCCTGAAGAAAGCAATCAAAGTACGGAACATTGACGGGACAGAAAATCGAGCAGGGAAAATTGAGAAGTGTGCCCGAGTAAAGCTACAGGTGGATGGATATGCGGAATGGACAGATTTTCTCATCACAGACATCGGATCAGAGGGTATAATCCTGGGATTACCCTGGTTAAAGAAGCTCAACCCCATGATTGATTGGAACATAGGTCGGTTGCAGATTCCAGAACCAAGGGTCGAGGAGGTAAATGAGGCAAAGCTAGAAGAAGAGGAAGGTCTAGAACAAACTGCCCCAATAAGGTTTAATGCCAACCGAAAGCTCAGAAGACACTGGAAAAGGGAAGGGATTGTGGAAGAACTAGAGGATGAGGTATGGTGTGCCGCCGGGTTCACTTATTCCCAACAAATTGCAGAGAAAGAACATGGGAAGAAGGAGAAGAAGAGCTTTGAACAGACAGTACCAGCGGAATACCAAGACTTCAAAAAGGTATTTTCAGAGGAGGAGTCAGAGCGGCTTCCAAACCGACAACCCTGGGATCATGCAATAGAATTAACACCTAATGCCCCAGCTACCATTCGCACCAAGGTTTACCCAATGTCTCTAAATGAACAACAAGAACTGGAATGCTTCCTGGAAGAGAATCTCCGCAAAGGGTACATCCAACCCTCCAAGTCCCCTATCGCTTCCCCAGTTTTCTTTATTAAAAAGAAAGATGGGAAACTATGCTTTGTGCAAGACTATCGGAAACTGAACGAGTTCACCATTCGGAACAGATACCCCTTGCCACTTGTACAGGACATCATTGGAAAACTCCAGGAAGCCAGGATCTTCACTAAATTTGATGTTCGATGGGGATATAACAATGTACGAATCCAGAAAGGGGACGAGTGGAAGGCCGCTTTTGCCACGAACCGAGGACTTTTTGAACCAAATGTCATGTTCTTTGGCCTAACCAATTCACCTGCCACATTTCAAGCTCTGATGGATACCATCTTCACTGATCTGATTGCAGAAGGAAAGGTGTCAGTCTATTTGGACGACATTCTTATCTTCACCAAAGGCTTGGAAGAACACCGGAGGATAGTTCGAGAAGTGCTGCAAAGGCTAAAGGAGTATGACCTATACCTGCGACCAGAGAAATGTGAATTTGAGAAGGAAGAGATTGAATACCTGGGAATGATCATTGGGAATGGACAGGTGAAAATGGATCCAGCCAAGGTGGCAGCAGTAAAAGATTGGCCAACTCCCACCAATTTACGAGAAGTCCAAGGATTTCTGGGATTTGCCAACTTCTATCGTCGCTTCATTAAAAGTTTCTCACAGATAGCAAGGCCCCTGAACGACTTAACAAAAAAGGGGGTACCATTTGAATGGAAAAAGGCTCAACAGCGAGCCTTTGATTGGCTTCGACATCGTTTTCTGGCAGAACCTATCTTGACTCTTTGGAAACCAGACCGTCCCACTCAGATCGAGGTGGATGCCTTGGGATATGCAATGGGAGGAGTGCTATCACAGAAGTTGGAAGATGGAGAATGGCATCCTATTGCATACCGATCTTCTTCAATGGATGAGAATCAACGTAATTATGAAATCCATGACAGAGAGATGCTGGCAATTGTAGAGGCCCTCCGAGACTGGAGACACTACTTAGAAGGATTACCAGACCCCTTTGACATTGTAACAGATCATGACAACCTGCGCTACTGGAGAACTGCCCAAGACTTGAGACACTACTTAGAAGGATTACCAGACCCCTTTGACATTGTAACAGATCATGACAACCTGCGCTACTGGAGAACTGCCCAAGACTTGAGCCGAAGACAAGCCCGATGGGCTCTACGGTTATCAAACTTTCATTTTAAACTGGTGCACAGACCTGGCAAATGACACATTATAGCTGATCTCTTATCACGAATGCCACACCATCAACGATCCGATCAGGAAGACAACCGGAAACAAACAGTCTTGAATCCCGAACACTTTGCCACCATAGCCGCAACCACCCTCAGCAATCCATTGGAACTGGAAATCCGAAGGGAGTCTCAGCGAGAAGCGGAAGTGATAGAAGGACTAAAAGAGCTGAAGAAAGGAGGTTTGAAGAGGTTGGCAAATGGGATCGCTGAATGGGAAGAGGACGAGGGGCTGATTTACCGAAGGGGCAAAGTTTATGTGCCACCAAATCAAGACCTTAGGAAGAAGGTCTTGATGCAGTGCCATGATGAGAAGACAGCTGGGCATGGAGGGAAACATGCTACATATAATCTGGTCAGTTCTTATTATTGGTGGCCTACCATGCGATCTTTTGTAGAAAAATATGTGGAGGGATGTGACACCTGCGCACGAAAGAAACTCCAACGACACCCAAAAACAGCATTACAGCCATTGGAAGTACCAGAAGGCCCATGGGAGACAGTGGGAGTTGACCTGATCACACAATTACCAGAATCTAACGGTTATGATGCTATCCTGGTATGTGTTGATCATTATGGGAAACAAATTCACGCACTACCCTGTACGACTACCATTACGGCGGAGGAGATGGCAGATCTGTATTATAGGGAGATTTTCCGATTACACGGGTTACCCCTCCAATTTGTATCGGATCGAGGACCTCAATTTGCAGCAGTGCTCATGCGACTGCTTCTCAAGCGACTGGGGATCAAATCCTCGCTTACATCAGGATACCACCCACAGGCAAATGGACAAACAGAACGAGCTAACCAAGAGGTAGAAAAGTTCCTTTGCCTGTTTGTAGGAAGACGCCAAGATGACTGGGCCGAACAACTACCAATGGCTGAGTTTGTCATTAACTCCAGAACACACTCAGCACACGGACTGTCCCCTTTTGAAATCGAATACGGCTACCTCCCACACTTCAATATTCCAGTCGGAAGGAGGACAGGGAACCAGAGTGTGGAGGAGAGGTTAGAAGTTTTAAAGGAGGTTCGAAAAGATGTGGGAGCAGCACTACACCTGGCAAAAAGGCACATGGAGGAGGGATCAGGGGGTACAACTCCAAAGTACAATGTGGGGGACCTAGTGTGGTTGAGCGGCGAGGACTTGGATCTAAAGTTGTCAAGTGAAAAACTGGGAGACAGACAGCTGGGCCCCTTTGAAATAGTTCAGAAAATTGGGTGGGTTAATTATAAATTGGATCTTCCTCTCTCCTTATCACGCATTCACCCTGTTTTTCATGCCAGCAAACTCTATCCGTGGAAAGGGAACGATGTTAATGGAGAACGACCGGATGGACCAGGACCAGTGGAACTGGAGGAGGATGATGAACCTGAGTACGAGGTGGAAGAGGTGTTAGACAGCAGGGTAAGGTGGAGACGCTTGGAATATCTGGTAAAGTGGAAAGGGTACGATGCAGCGCATAACTCTTGGGAACCCTTCGCCAACCTACAAAATGCAAAACGAATAATCACTAGGTTCCACAAGAATCATCCAGATGCCCCCAGTGTTCCTTAATCATCGAGGACGATGAATCTTAGGAGGGGGGTAATGTCACGAACTCGTATTATTTTCATTTCTTTCTTGTTTACTACTGTTTTACTCTGAAGCTATTACCTTCATCACAGACAATCAATCCAAGGGATCACTTCATGATTAACTGTATGTCCTATTTCCATTCTGTCATACTACTATTCCAGTTCTTTATCTTTCCATAATCTTTCCATAACCTTTCCATAACCTTTCCATAACCTTTCCTGAAACACGCTGTGACCTGTATCTATTGTTGATGTCTTCTTCTCTTCTATCATTGCCTTCTCCCTGCCTTACCGCAGCCTCGTTGTTTCATTTACCTTATCACTGCCTCGTTACTGCCTTATGACTCCTTAAGCCTTCTCACTGCTTCACACTGCCCTACGCTGCCTCCTTCCTCTATTGATAGTCAACAGTATTTAAACCTTGTGTCCTGTAAACCTAGTCCTTAGCTTGACCTCCTGTCAATCTTGGACTAGGTGTGTATCCTTGTACTTGCTTTCCTGCCTCAATATAACCTGTCAATCTTGGACTAGATTCTTGAAGCTCTCCTGACTACTGCCCTACTGTGTCTACTTATCTAGTGTCGCTCTTTGTGACAGTATGAAATGTGTATGAGAAGTGTATGAAAAGAGGTGTATGAAATGTGTATGAAATGTGTATGAAAAAAGGGGTCTGAAATGTGTATGAGAAGTGTATGAGAAGTGTGTGAAATGTGTATGAGAAGGGTATGAGAAGTGTGTGAAATGTGTATGACATGTGCATGAACAGTGTATGAAAGGTGTATGAAATGTGTATGAGAAGTGTATGAAAAGAGGTGTACGAAATGTGTATGAGACGTGTATGATATGAATGGTGTATGAAAGGGGTCTGAAATGTGTATGAGAAGTGTATGAAATGTGCATGAAATGTGTATGAAAGGTGTATGAAATGTGTATAGGAAGTGTATGAAAAGAGGTGAATGAAATGTGTATGAGAAGTGTATGACAAGAGATGTACGAAATGTGTATGAGACGTGTATGAAAAGTGTATGCACGGTGTATGAAAGGGGTCTGAAATGTGTATGAGAAGTGTATGAGAAGTGTATGAAATGTTCATGAAATCTGCATGAACAGTGTATGAAATCTGCATGAACAGTGTATGAGAAGTGTATGAAATGTGTATGAAATGTGCATGAACGGTGTATGAAAGGTGTATGAAATCTGTATGAGAAGTGCATGAGAAGTGTATGAAAAGAGGTGTACGAAACATGTATGAGAAGTGTATGAAAAGTGTATGAGTAATGTATGAAAGGGGTCTGAAATTCATATGAGAAGTGTATGAGAAGTGTATGAAATGTGTATGAGAAGTGTATGAAAAGAGGTGTACAAAATGTGTATGAGACATGTATGAAAAAAGGGGTCTGAAATGTGTATGAGAAGTGTGTGAAATGTGTATGAGAAGTGCATGAATGGTGTATGAAAGGGGTCTGAAATGTGAATGAAATGTGCATGAACAGTGTATGAAAGGTGTCTGAAATGTGTATAAGAAGTGTATGAAAAGAGGTGTATGAAATGTGTATGAGAAGTGTATGAATGGTGTATGAAAGGGGTATGAAATGTGTATGAGAAATGTATGAAAAGAGGTGTATGAAATGTGTATGGAAATTGTATGAATGGTGTATGAAAGGGGTCTGAAATGTGTATGAGAAGTGTATGAGAAGTGTATGAAATGCGCATGAACAGTGTATGAAAGGTGTATGAAATGTGTATGAGAAGTGTATGAAAAGAGGTGTACAAAATGTGTATGAAACATGTATGAAAAAAGGGGTCTGAAGTGTGTATGAGAAGTGTATGAGAAGTGTGTGAAATGTGTATGAGAAGTGTATGAGCAGTGTGTGAAATGTGTATGACATGTGCATGAACAGTGTATGTATGAAATGTGTATGAGAAGTGTATGAAAAGAGGTGTACGAAACGTGTATGAAACGTGTATGATATGAATGGTGTATGAAAGGGGTCTGAAATGTGTATGAGAAGAATGTGTATGAGAAGTGTATGAAAAGAGGTGTACAAAATGTGTATGAGACGTGTATGATATAAATGGTGTATGAAAGGGGTTTGAAATGTGTATGAGAAGGGCATGAAATGTGTATGAAATGTGCATGAAATGTGCATGAAATGTGCATGAAATGAGCAGTGTGTGAAATGTGTATGACATGTGCATGAACGGTGTCTGAAGGGTGTATGAACTGTGTATGGGAAGTGTATGAAAAGAGGTGTACGAAATGTGTATGAGAAGTGTATGAAAAGTGTATGAATGGTGTATGAAAGGGGTCTGAAATGTGTATGAGAAGTGTATGAGAAGTGTATGAAATGTGTATGAGAAGTGTATGAAAAAAGGTGTACGAAATGTGTTTGAGACATGTATGAAAAGTGTATGAACAGTGTATGAAAGGGGTCTGAAATGTGCATGAGAAGTGTATGAGAAGTGTATGAAATGTGCATGAACAGTGTATGAAAGGTGTATGAAATGTATATGAGTGTATGAAAAGAGGTGTACAAAGATGTGTATGAAAAGTGTATGAACAGTGTATGAAAGGGGTCTCAAATGTATATGAGAAGTGTATGAGAAGTGTATGAAATGTGTATGAAATGCACATGAATGGTGTCTGAAAGGTGTATGAAATGTGTATGAGAAGTGTATGAAAAGAGGTGTACGAAATGTGTATTAGAGGTGTATGAAAAGTGTATGAATGGTGGAAATGTGTATGAAATGTGCATGAACGGTGTATGAAAGGTGTATGAAATCTGTATGAAATCTGTATGAGAAGTGCATGAGAAGTGTATGAAAAGAGGTGTACGAAACATGTATGAGAAGTGTATGAAAAGGTTATGAATGGTGTGTGAAAGGGGTCTGAAATTCATATGAGAAGTGTATGAGAAGTGTATGAAATGTGTATGAGAAGTGTATGAAAAGAGGTGTACAAAATGTGTATGAGACATGTATGAAAAAAGGGGTCTGAAGTGTGTATGAGAAGTGTATGAGAAGTGTATGAGAAGTGTGTGAAATGTGTATTAAAAGTGTATGAGCAGTGTGTGAAATGTGTATGACATGTGCATGAACAGTGTATGTATGAGAAAAGAGGTGTATGAAAAGTGTATGAATGGTGTATGAAAGGGGTCTGAAATGTGTATGAGAAGTGTATGAAATGTGTATGAGAAGTGTATGAAAAGAGGTGTATGAAATGTGTATGAGACATGTATGAAAAAAGGGGTCTGAAATGTGTATGAGAAGTGTATGAGAAGTGTGTGAAATGTGTATGACATGTGCATGAACAGTGTATGAAAGGTGTATGAAAGGTGTATGAAATGTGTATGAGAAGTGTATGAAAAGAGGTGTATGAAATGTGTATGAAATGTGTATGAAAAAAGGGGTCTGAAATGTGTATGAGAGGTGTATGAGAAGTGTATGAAATGTGCATGAACGATGTATGCAAGGTGTATGAAATGTGTATGAGAAGCGCATGAGAAGTGTATGAAAGGTGTATGAAATGTATACGAGAAGTGTATGAAAAGAGGTGTACAAAGATGTGTATGAAAAGTGTATGAACAGTGTATGAAAGGGGTCTCAAATGTATATGAGAAGCGTATGAGAAGTGTATGAAATGCACATGAATGGTGTATGAGAGGTGTACAAAATGTGTTTTAGAAGTGTATGAAAAGAGGTGTACAAAATGTGTATTAGAAGAGTATGAAAAGTGTATGAATGGTGTATGAAAGAGGTCTGAAATGTGTATGAGAAGTGTCTGAGAAGTGTATGAAATGTGTATGAGAAGTGTATGAAAAGAGGTGTATGAAATGTGTATGAGACATGTATGAAAAACAGGGTCTGAAATGTGTATGAGAAGTGTATGAGAAGTGTGTGAAATGTGTATGACATGTGCAGGAACGGTGTCTGAAAGGTGTATGAACTGTGTATGGGAAGTGTATGAAAAGAGGTGTACGAAATGTGTATGAGAAGTGTATGAAAAGTGTATGAATGGTGTATGAAAGGGGTCTGAAATGTGTATGAGAAGTGTATGAGAAGTGTATGAAATGTGTATGAGAAGTGTATGAAAAAAGGTGTACGAAATGTGTTTGAGAGATGTATGAAAAGTGTATGAACAGTGTATGAAAGGGGTCTGAAATGTGCATGAGAAGTGTATGAGAAGTGTATGAAATGTGCACGAACAGTGTATGAAAGGTGTATGAAATGTATATGAGTGTATGAAAAGAGGTGTACAAAGATGTGTATGCAAAGTGTATGAACAGTGTATGAAAGGGGTCTCAAATGTATATGAGAAGTGTATGAGAAGTGTATGAAATGTGTATGAAATGCACATGAATGGTGTCTGAAAGGTGTATGAAATGTGTATGAGAAGTGTATGAAAAGAGGTGTATGAAATGTGTATGAAACATGTATGAAAAAAGGGGTCTGAAATGTGTATGAGAGGTGTATGAGAAGTGTATGAACTGTGTATGAAATGTGCATGAACGATGTATGAAAGGTGTATGAAATGTGTATGAGAAGCGCATGAGAAGTGTATGAAAGGTGTATGAAATGTATACGAGAAGTGTATGAAAAGAGGTGTACAAAGATGTGTATGAAAAGTGTATGAACAGTGTATGAAAGGGGTCTCAAATGTATATGAGAAGCATATGAGAAGTGTATGAAATGCACATGAATGGTGTATGAGAGGTGTACAAAATGTGTTTTAGAAGTGTATGAAAAGAGGTGTACAAAATGTGTATTAGAAGAGTATGAAAAGTGTATGAATGGTGTATGAAAGAGGTCTGAAATGTGTATGAGAAGTGTCTGAGAAGTGTATGAAATGTGTATGAGAAGTGTATGAAAAGAGGTGTATGAAATGTGTATGAGACATGTATGAAAAACAGGGTCTGAAATGTGTATGAGAAGTGTATGAGAAGTGTGTGAAATGTGTATGACATGTGCATGAACGGTGTCTGAAAGGTGTATGAACTGTGTATGGGAAGTGTATGAAAAGAGGTGTACGAAATGTGTATGAGAAGTGTATGAAAAGTGTATGAATGGTGTATGAAAGGGGTCTGAAATGTGTATGAGAAGTGTATGAGAAGTGTATGAAATGTGTATGAGAAGTGTATGAAAAAAGGTGTACGAAATGTGTTTGAGACATGTATGAAAAGTGTATGAACAGTGTATGAAAGGGGTCTGAAATGTGCATGAGAAGTGTATGAGAAGTGTATGAAATGTGCATGAACAGTGTATGAAAGGTGTATGAAATGTATATGAGTGTATGAAAAGAGGTGTACAAAGATGTGTATGAAAAGTGTATGAACAGTGTATGAAAGGGGTCTCAAATGTATATGAGAAGTGTATGAGAAGTGTATGAAATGTGTATGAAATGTGTAAGAGCAGGTGTATGAAATGTATATGAGTGTATGAAAAGAGGTGTACAAAGATGTGTATGCAAAGTGTATGAACAGTGTATGAAAGGGGTCTCAAATGTATATGAGAAGTGTATGAGAAGTGTATGAAATGTGTATGAAATGCACATGAATGGTGTCTGAAAGGTGTATGAAATGTGTATGAGAAGTGTATGAAAAGAGGTGTACGAAATGTGTATTAGAGGTGTATGAAAAGTGTATGAATGGTGGAAATGTGTATGAAATGTGCATGAACAGTGTATGAAAGGTGTATGAAATCTGTATGAAATCTGTATGAGAAGTGCATGAGAAGTGTATGAAAAGAGGTGTACGAAACATGTATGAGAAGTGTATGAAAAGTGTATGAATGGTGTGTGAAAGGGGTCTGAAATTCATATGAGAAGTGTATGAGAAGTGTATGAAATGTGTATGAGAAGTGTATGAAAAGAGGTGTACAAAATGTGTATGAGACATGTATGAAAAAAGGGGTCTGAAGTGTGTATGAGAAGTGTATGAGAAGTGTATGAGAAGTGTGTGAAATGTGTATGAGAAGTGTATGAGCAGTGTGTGAAATGTGAATGACATGTGCATGAACAGTGTATGTATGAGAAAAGAGGTGTATGAAAAGTGTATGAATGGTGTATGAAAGGGGTCGGAAATGTGTATGAGAAGTGTATGAAATGTGTATGAGAAGTGTATGAAAAGAGGTGTATGAAATGTGTATGAGACATGTATGAAAAAAGGGGTCTGAAATGTGTATGAGAAGTGTATGAGAAGTGTGTGAAATGTGTATGACATGTGCATGAACGGTGTCTGAAAGGTGTATGAACTGTGTATGGGAAGTGTATGAAAAGAGGTGTACGAAATGTGTATGAGAAGTGTATGAAAAGTGTATGAATGGTGTATGAAAGGGGTCTGAAATGTGTATGAGAAGTGTATGAGAAGTGTATGAAATGTGTATGAGAAGTGTATGAAAAAAGGTGTACGAAATGTGTTTGAGAGATGTATGAAAAGTGTATGAACAGTGTATGAAAGGGGTCTGAAATGTGCATGAGAAGTGTATGAGAAGTGTATGAAATGTGCATGAACAGTGTATGAAAGGTGTATGAAATGTATATGAGTGTATGAAAAGAGGTGTACAAAGATGTGTATGAAAAGTGTATGAACAGTGTATGAAAGGGGTCTCAAATGTATATGAGAAGTGTATGAGAAGTGTATGAAATGTGTATGAAATGCACATGAATGGTGTCTGAAAGGTGTATGAAATGTGTATGAGAATTGTATGAAAAGAGGTGTACGAAATGTGTATTAGAAGTGTATGAAAAGTGTATGAATGGTGTATGAAAGGGGTCTGAAATGTGTATGAGAAGTGTATGAAATGTGCATGAACAGTGTATGAAAGGTGTTTGTTTTAATTTAGCATGCACTTATCAGCATACAAATGGATAATCATTATGAGAATCAGGCATTCAGCATTTCAGGGTATGCACTCATCTGCTATTGAGTAAACACTTGACAAAAACACCATGAAATTGACACTCAACACTTGCAAAAATTGTGTCAAGTTGTCACATGACACTTGCAAAGAACACGTCATCTTGACACTCAACACACGGAAATGCACACACACTGATCTAGACCAGCTTGGACTCATATTTTGTACTGAAAAGTGATTCCATAGAAATGTGTATGAGAAGTGTATGAAATGTGTATGAAATGTGTATGAAATGTGTATGAGAAGTGTATGAAAAGAGGTGTATGAAATGTGTATGAGACGTGTATGAAAAGTGTATGAACAGTGTATGAAAGGGGTCTGAAATGTGTATTAGAAGTGTATGCGAAGTGTATGAAATGTGCATGAAATGTGCATGAACGGTGTATGAAATGTATGGAATCATCTTTTGGTACAAAATATAAGTGTTTAGTAATTGTGAAATGAGTGTCCACTTTTCATGACAAGGTGTGATGCTGAGCTGCGGCCAACGTAATACAAGTGTCTGTACATCAGATACTGACTCCCAGGGTTTGAATATGCAAATGTTGAGTGTCGACTGCATGCTTGGTTTCAGCAGTGTCTACTGCACTTTTTGCAACTCTACTTCCTGACACTATAATACACTGGAGAATTTTTATACCAAATCTCAACTCTATATAGTAATTTTTTATCCAAATTTCGGCTGTTCCGGCAGAGTTTCCGGCACCTTAAATTGTACATTCCCCTCCTGTTCATTTGTTCACATTTTCTTGCCTTTTCAGGAATGTTATGTAGATTGTTTTCTCTCTTGGTACACCAGCTATCATTGATATTCTCAGCTTTACTATTACCAAATATAGATATGAATCTGAACTTGAATCACCAGCTTCAGCACACGAAAAACTGTATTTTGGATGGGTCTCTTCCCAACTCCTTTTCTCATATATTAGAGCCAGCATAAAGTAAATCCAAGTGGTATTGTCCATGCATTTGAGGGAACACTGATATAATAAATTTGTTTTGTATCCAAGACAGAAAAAGCACTGTCATGTTATTTATATTCAGCAATATAAGTCACATCATGATAGCCAAATTATACACATAATATTCAATTACATTTATACATGATGGTTGTCCAGCAATATTTGACTCACATTTAAACATTAAATGTCCTTAAGTATATACAGAGCTAAACAGGGAAGCAAAAGATGTAGGGGAAGCAAAAACAATACAATATTATCAACCATGGACTGATTTTTCCACAAATAACTGTTCACTGAAAATAAAAGGTCGTTCAGAAGCAGCCCCAGACCAGGTAAAACCCCTCCCTTCAAGGTGCATGGAAGGGTTTACAAGGCCTCTGAGTTGGCCTGTAAACTTAGATTTTCGCTCAGAGGCCATTAGTCAGCCAAAAACACGATTTTTCGCTTCCCCGGTAAAACCTCGTTTTCCATCTGAAATTTTCTCGTCCCATTTCTTCATCATATGGCTCTCGTATCACACAAATTTTTTTTAAAATGAAAGAGCAGAGCCCAAAGATCGCAACAAAAAAACATCTAAGCAAATTCCTTTTATATCTCATGTAGAAAACACAAAATCGCTAGAATTTTTCACTTCCCTGTTTTTTTCTGTATATCAAAGACATTTAAAAATTCCGAAATATTTGCGATTTTTCCTTTTGGGAGGACAACTATGTAAGTACTCACATTATATTTCAGTTTACTTAAAGCCACCTAAAGAGTTTGAAGGAATATAAGAATCTTCCAGCAATAAGAAATTCAAGTCAATGTTTTCTTAGTGCTTGGTTCAGTAAATAAGATTTTAATTAGAGATCATTCTGCAATGAGATTTCGGGCTGTTTTTGAAGATTTGACCTGATCAAATATACCTCCAATAGTTAGTGATGCTCTCGAAAATCCCATCTGTATTATATTAGACTCTAGCATATTCATATAGATATCCTTTTGAAACTGCCAAAGCCATAAGCTCACTTTTAATGGGATTTAACATAGATATTATTCAACTATTTGGCCCAATCTGTTTTTATTTGTTATAAAATATTATAAGCTGACCTGTATTCTGTACTGATCAGGACTTGATTCCATTTCAGAAGCTGAGTTTCTCTCCTTTTAGACAAAAGACCCCACATCGGAAATTGCAATCCCGAGGATGCCAGTTGAGCCTGCAAATGGCAGTAAATTTATTCAAAATTTAAGTATAAATTTACACGATATTACATGAACTAATTTGGAGCTGACATTTAGCATGTACCCTGCTGACTTACCTTCAATCTTGTTGAGAGTGGGTACTCAAATCACAAACATTTATTTTCACTCAGCATGCACTTACCAGCATACAAATGGATAATCATTATGAGAATCAGGCATTCAGCACTTCAGGGTATGCACTCGTCTGCTATTGAGTAAACACTTGACACAAACACCATGAAATTGACACTCAACACTTGCAAAAATTGTGTCAAGTTGTCACATGACACTTGCAAAGAACACATCATCTTGACACTCAACACACGGAAATGCACACACACTGATCTAGACCAGCTTGGACTCATATTTTGTACCGAAAAATGATTCCATAAGGAAGTGTATGAAAAGAGGTGTATGAAATGTGTATGAGAAGTGTATGAATGGTGTATGAGAAGTGTATGAATGGTGTATGAATGGTGTATGAAAGGGGTATGAAGAGAAATGTATGAAAAGAGGTTTATGAAATGTGTATGAGAAGTGTATGAAAAGTGTATGAGTGGTGTATGAAAGGGGTCTGAAATGTGTATGAGAAGTGTATAAAATGTGCATGAACAGTGTATGAAAGGTGTATGAAATGTGTATGAGAAGTGTATGAAAAGAGGTGTACGAAATGTGTATGAAACGTGTATGAAAAAAGGCATCTGCAATGTGTATGAGAAGTGTATGAGAAGTGTATGAAATGTGCATGAACGGTGTATGAAATGTGTATGAGAAGTGTATGAAAAGAGGTGTATGAAATGTGTATGAGAAGTGTATGAGAAGTGTATGAATGGTGTATGAAAGGGTATGAAATGTGTATGAGAAGTGTCAAATGAAAATTGTATGAAATGTATATCAAAAGGGTATGAAAGGTGTATGAACATTGTACAAAATGTGTGTGAAATGTATATGAAAAGTGTATGAAAGGTGTATGAAAGGTGTATGAAAGGTGTATGAAAGGTGTATGAAAGGTGTATGAAAGGTGTATGAAAGGTGTATGAATGGTTTATAAAATTGCATGAATGGTGTATAAAATGTGTATGAGAAGTGTATGAGAAGTGTATGCAATGTGTATGAAAATTGTATTTATGAAAAGTATATGAAAACTGTATGAAAGGTGTATGCAAGATGTATGAAATGTGTATGGATCCAAAGTCTACAATTGGTGCTATGTACATACATGAGGGACATACTATTCACCTGTAGGGGGGATCCAAAGAGCAAAACTCAAAGGACAACCACTGCAAGTGATGGGTATATATACCATCCATGAAACTGCGAGAGAAAGAAGCAGTGAACGTAAAATGGAAAGAAGAACAAGGGGAACAAGGGGAAAGAAAACAATGGAAGAAGATAATAGAGACTGCACCAATGGGAAATGATGGAAGGTGGGTATAAGATAATGATGTGATCATGAGGCAGTGTGTAGGTATGGACCATGATGGTGGCATGGGACAAAGGAAAGAAGGTGTCATACTGGAAGCCCCCTGACACTTTCATACACTGTTCATACACTTTTCATACACTTCTCATACACATTTCATACACTTGTTTCATATACATTTCATACACTTTCATACACTGTTCATACACTGTCATACACTATTCATACACTTCTCATACACATTTCATAGGCCAAACTGGGGCTGCAACCCCAAAATTGAATGTGAGTGCAAGTGGAAAGGGTTTTAGAATGAACCCAAGGGAAAAATAGATGGGTATTGATGGTGTATGATGGGGACAGAGGCTGTGAGAAAAGATGCAGTGAGAACTCAAGTGATGAAAAAAGAATGTCAAATGTAGTGATGAATAGCAGCCAGTTGTAACTCAGTGTGAATGGTAGGGTGGTTCCAAATATAGATTTTCCAGGGCTCAGACAACCACCGTCCCAATGCCTGAATGATGCCTTCAGACAAACCAAGAGATGCATCATAAGTTGCACCACCAGCTCTAAGTGAATGGCTGTCATATTGTCAGCTCGTTGGAAAAAAGAACTGAGATTCAAACCAAGAACAAGTGGGGATAGAACCATCCTCTCGTAAAAAGAGGAAAGAATTGACACCATGTAGTTTGTCCCAAGCCTGAACACAGGCATTAAGCAGTTTGAACAGGCTAGCAATACAGTGGTCACCCAAAAGAATGTCACAGCTCCTGTAAAACTGATCACCCTTGTGATATGGTAGCTGATAACCAATGCAACAATTTTCTTCATCAAAGAACAACAAATTACAAAAGATTGTTGTATGTTCGATTATTGGTGTATACTTGGAGAAACACATCCAAATGCATTGTGCAAAAGGGGAGTTTGCAAGACACCAGGTTTGTGCGGACCTTGCGAGAGCCTGCAATTGTTGATTGAACCAAATGAGAAGCTCTGTTTTTTGCAAAGTTGGGGTATAAATCTTGAAGAAAGTAGTGGGCACCTGTCAGGTACCCAGGGGCAGATGTGATAAATTGGGAAGTGTAGGCTGCATAATGAGAAAGCATGAGGGGAGTGGGTTCAAGGGATAGCTTGTGATTGATGCAAAATGTGATGTAGTCTTGAGCACCTGTTGAGTAACCTGCTAGAGTCAAAGACTCAATTGAATGCACTTGCAGGAATGCAACACATTCATCAATGGCTTGAATAGGTTGAACTCATCTGGGCACTCGAGGTTTACTATGACTTCCAAGAGACTTCAAAATGAGTCTCTCCATCATTTGTGGACAAGATTGTGAGGGGGAGAGAAGGTTTGAATGTGGTATGAAGGGAATTGGCATCAAAAATCCACTAATAGGAGTCTTGAAAGTAGGTCTGCATGAGTATTGTCTTTTCCAAGAGTGTGATGGACCCTGATGTCAACTCCTGATTTGATAACTAAACCAATGACTGCCAGAAGAATGCTAGTGTGCATATGTTCTGAAGTCACTAGTGAATTGAAAGTGCTGACAGAGTTGAGGCTATCTGACCAGATGAGAATTCTTTTAGGTGGACTTGGAAGGCTCACAGCATGGTTGATTGCCAAGAGAATAGCTACCAGTTCCAAGAAGAATATGTCCACCTTGACATTGTGAGGAGGCGGTTTAACGTCATATACAAATCTGTTTCCGGCAAACACAAAAGATAGGGTGGTTGTCAAACTTGTGTCAGCCCAAAACACCATGTCTGCATCCCTGTCAACCCAGAATCCATTGTCAACAAATTGAATACTGATTGCATCGGGAAGCATGGATAGAAACCACTCAAGGCTGTTATGAATGGTGGAGTTAATCATGACAGAGGAATGCAAGTTCTGTTTTCCAGAAATTTTGCAATGCAACTCAGAAAGAGCTGGGTGACCCCAAGGGAGAACATTCAGTGACCAGTTGAGATGACCAGTCAGTCATAGCCATTGGCATAGTGGCTGTTTCCTGCTTTTTGTTGTAAGAAACTCCAAAATGAACTGAGGGGACCATCACAAGAAATTATGCTATGTTCTAACCAAGTTCCCAACATTCAAATGTCCAGAACAATTTCTTTCAGTTCCAAGGACCTTGGAAACTAAGTACTATTATTTTAAGATATCAGAATACCCTTAGAGCAGTGTTGGAACCCAAAAAAAAACATTCTATACAGTTCTAACAGAGTTCTACTGAGTTCTGACCAAGTTCTGGAGAAGTTCCAATTAAGTTCCAGCTTTTGTGATCTATAGGAACCTAGTTGGAACTTATCAAAATTATTCCAGAAGTTTTTGGGGTTGGGGGTTCCAATGGAGTTAGAACATAGTGTAATTTCTTGTGATGTCACTAATCCTGTATATCTCTAGTAAAATCAAGAGGATTATGCAAAGATTACATAGCCACACTATATTGACTAATGTATTTTTTGGAGATTTCATGATGATTACATTGTGACATTTTTGTGTCCATAACATCTGCTAATTTTACTGTGATTACGAGGCCAGAGGTTTACCAAAGGTCTTGTCCTTACTTGTCCTGGGGTCGCTGGGTGTGGCTATGTCAAAACGACTGCCAAACCCATTTGGAAGGTTGTTTGACTCAGCCAGTAAAGTTGAGTACCGGCTTGGTGATATTTTATCTAGAAGCTATAGACTTTCTATTCGGCCCGAGAACAAAATATATACTACGATATTGGCCGTTAAATTCCGGCCTCGTTCTTGCCATGCCGAAGGCAATGGCCCATATCTTTTATTTTACAATGCAATAAAATCACCATATATCTTCTGATTTTTCAGAGACAATACAGTTCAATAACTTCACAGTATTTCTCACCAACAATACAGGATAATTACTGTTGAATTGGCGCTTCTATAGATGCCATCAACGCATTGCCACATTTATGTGGCAACACATCTTCTATCAGATCATTCTGATGGAACAGTCGTAGTATGTAGAATAGCCACATACACCCGGTACATACTGATATGGACAGCCTTATGCTGATAATCATATGATACCTATTGTAGTTACTTAGTATAAATACCTCAGTAGTTATCCTGTAACTCTAGCACTCTTAACAGAGATACTTCTATCGTCTTATCGCCTCAGCTCTTACTCTCAATCCCCAGGTAGGTTCAAGGAGGCCACTGCCTCGCTGCCTACACAGGCCTTTCCATACCTGTAATTTAACAGGTTATGGGCCCCAGAGTCCACTGTCAGGAGCGCCTTAAAGGGCTGCCAACGACGCACTCCACCCACCTGGTCATCGCCTTAAAGGGCTTGACGCTATGCCAAACAACAATGAGCTATCTGCTGCTTTTAGCGTGGAACTCTGAGCAATCTGCTGCTTACTAGTGCTGTGCTCATTACATCGTACATTGGCAAGGGGCTCTAGTCACCGTCTTGCTGCGCATTTATTGTCGCATTTTTTACTCTTTATTTTATGCATTTTGGATGAATGCTGACGGATGACTTTCCCCAGATATATAAACTATGTCTTCTAACAGTACGTTCAACACCCTTCCAACCCTCGATGCTACCAACTGGAAGTACTGGTCTACTCAAATGACTGCATACCTTATGCACTCTGGCGTCTGGGACGCTGTTACTACTGCTGAACCATCCCCTAGGACTTACGCTGAAGCTACGGCCACTGCTGCCGCTTCCACTAACAGGGAGGAAATTCGTGATTGGAAAGACAAAAACATGAAGGCTCTAGGTTCCATTCGTCTTTGTCTCTCCATTTCGGTTGCATCCAAGGTCGAAGACCAGACAACTGCAAAGGGAACTTGGGACGAACTTAAGAAACTCTATGACAATCCTACTGTTGCTTCCATCCTTCACGATTTTAAATCAGCCATGAATGTTCAGATCCCAGCTAACAGCCACCCTGCCAATTTCGTTGAAGACCTCATTATGCACTTCCATTGCGTTGAGGCAGCTGACAAGGATTTCAAAATCCCTGCCACGCTCCAGATTCTCATCCTACTCTCCAAGCTACCAGACACTTACAAAACCATCATCGACGATATAGCCTCTGACCCCATTGACGGTGTCAAAAAATATACCATCGAAGAAATTAAAAACTGTGTTACCATGGTCTTTGAAGGAACTGGTAAAGGAAAACGCAAGGATGCTGGTAAGCAGGTGCAGAAGCTGTCTGCAGTAAAGAGGAAGAGGGAGGACCCTAAATTCAAGCAACAACAACGCCAGAACTCTGGCAACGATGCTACGAACCAGGGGGGGAACCAAAATTCAAAGGGTCAGAGCAAGCGTGCTGGCAAAGGCAAAGGCAAAGGACGTCAATATGACGACCATGGCCACTCTCATGTCGCCGCCGCTGCTCAAATTCCTCTTATGGCTTCTCTCCCAGACCCTCGTAAGCCTTTCTTCCAGGAAACGCAGAAGCCTTTTGACGGCTTCTTTCCAGGTACGAAGAACGCTTTTGATCTTGCTTGTGACATGGGTGTTAAAGCATCCACACAGCGAATCAAGGTCCTCGAACCCATCATCCATGGAACTCAGGACATCGAAATGTCGGAGTACCACCAGCACGAGGACGAGGATGCCCCCGTCGCAGGTCCCTCTACTCCTTCATTGTTGAGCAGAATGAGCCAGGACCAGCCAATCACTTGGGCCGACGACGATCGCAGTCTGTCGGACGAGGGGGTTTCTCTTGGTTCAATGTCGGACGTGGACGAGGATATTGCAGAGGCCGCTGGTTTTGATGACCAGAGTGTCTACTACAGGCGAGTACCTTCTCATTCTAACCAGTACACTTTGTCTAATGCACATTCACTTGCAGCGAAGACGAGGATAGAGACATGTAGTACTTCATACGAACGTTGCTCTGTACCGGTAGATTTTAATCTACCGGATGTACTTAATAAATATTATTCATCTCCCTGTGCACACAACATACCTTTTGCTGAGTGTTCTAAATGTAAGGGAAAGAAAAATATTGAGAAGGAACTCCAAAAATACATGGATTCGCTTACCATGGATCATTGGCTTCTAGACTCAGGAGCATCGTCTCACTTCACTTTTGTGAAAGACGACCTGGTCGATATAGAAGAACTTGAAAACCCAATACCTCTAAAGACTGCAAATTCTTTTACAAAAATTACAGCAAGAGGAACGGTGTTGATCCAAAAGCACAACAAAGTTTACAAACTTGATCCTGTATATTACGTGCCTGATCTAAACCAACGCCTTATATCATTAGGACAACTCCTAAATGATGGCTACGAGAGTCATGGTACCAATGAACGTATTACTCTTGAAGACAAGAAAGGGACAAAGTTCCTTTCATTTGTTAAACTGTTCTCACAAGATACTTTGTATTGGCTGAGACATTCAAAGCAACAGTTGCACACTGTGTGTGACAACGGCTTTACTTATTCTTTGAACTACGATCTTCTACACCAACGTGTAGGACATCCTTCCAAAGAGGTTCTTCACCATATGAAGGACCATACTAGAGGTTTCCCTGAGATCTCTATTCCTAACGACAATCCACTTTGTCAAGGATGTTTGGAAGGTAAATTGCCTTTACGCAATTTTCCCCGATCAAACTTGCGTGCTAAACGCGCTTTCGAGCTTGTCCACACAGACTTGAAAGAATTCCCCACATTATCGTACCACAAGTACAAATATGTGATAGTCTTCTTTGATGACTTTACTTCAAGAGCATGGACTTACAATTTGCGATCCAAAGGTTCTGCAATTAATGCTACCCAAAACTTCCTTGCTATGGTCGAAACTCAATATAAGACCAAAGTTGAAGCAATGATGTCGGATGAAGGGGGAGAATACAAGTCTAAAGCTTTCCTTGATTTACTTGAGGAAAAAGGGGTTAAAATCCTTAGAAGCGCGCCTTATACTCCACAAGAGAATGGCCGCGCTGAGCGCTTTATGCGCACTATGATGGACAAAGCTGATGCAATGCGCATATTTGCATGCATACCTGATTCCTGGTGGGAATTTGTGATTGAACAAGCTGTTCACATCTACAATCGGACACCACTATGTCGCCTTAAGTGGCAGACACCTTATGAACTTTTGGAAGGAGAAGTACCTTGTATTGACCATTTACGAGTCTTTGGCTGTGGAGCATATGTACATATCCCAGCTAAAATTCGAAAGAATAAATTTTCTCCTAAATCCGAACTAATGACCTATATTGGTGTTGCACCAGGAGGTCACGGAAACAGGTTCATGTGGAGTCCAAACAATGTTGTGTTCACTTCGTCTCATGCGATCTTTGAGGAGTCTCTACTCCCAAGATGCAAAAATGAGAAACATGGTTCAAAGAGACTTCCTATCTCACCCCCAAATGATCAGGAAGATCACGAGGACGACATTCCTCCTACGATGCTCGATGACAGTGATGATGATTTCACACCATCTACTCGACGACGCGATAACCCTTCTCCAAGGAGACCTGACCCTCCGCGTGACGACGCTAGGGAACAGAGTCCGCCTAAGACGCCACCGGCAACGCTGAGACCACTTGCTCCACCTCCGCCACCTAGAAAAGGAAGGCCAAAAGGTAGAGGAAGAGCGAAGGAACCACCTTCAGGTCCACCAAGGCAATCATCGCGTATTAGGAACCCATCTTCTCAACGGCCTGATAATGTCTATGGTGATAATCGGAACCCTCTAGACGTTGAACGGGAAACGGATGACCCATCTCAGTGGCAAGAGATTGTAGGTGATGATGAACCCTGGGATAAGTCGACAAACCCAGCACCACCTGCTCAGCCAGAACAGGTTCCCGGACCTAGTTCTGCACCTCCACGCCATGACGGTACTGAGAATCCCATATCAGACCCTGAAGAACAAATGGCACAACTATGCCGGGAAGGGGGAGTAGAATTAATCAACTTCTTGCTTTCGCATGCAGTCCCTGTCGAAAATTGTAATCCAGTCCGTAACATTCGCGAATGGACTTTCCGAGACATTGCAAGCTTACCCAAAGCTGAGCAAAAGGAATGGAAAAACACTTGCCGCGAAGAACTTGAGGCACTTCGCAAGCGCAAGGTGTATGACCTCGCTGACCGACCTAAAGATAGGAAAGTCATTAAAAATCGATGGGTCTTTGATGAAAAATCAGATGGCCATAAAAAGGCCAGACTCGTTGGTAAAGGCTTTTCACAGGTTGAAGGATTAGACTTCAACCAAATATTTTCCCCTGTTGTCCGCTTCGAAACTGTGCGCTTAATGCTTGCACTAGCTGCGTTACTCAAATGGCACATTTCTGCTGTTGATGTACGCAACGCCTATTTGTATGGCGATCTTGAAGAGGAAATCTACATGGAGCAGCCTGAGGGCTTCAAGGCTCAAGGTCAAGAGCATAAAGTACTTCGTTTACGAAAAGCTCTCTATGGACTAAAGCAAGCTGGCCTATCATGGTGGCGAACTTTAGACAAGTCCATGAGCGACCTTGGCTTCAAACGAATCAGTTCCGATGCCGGAATATTTGTCTACACTGCACCAAATGGTTCGAAAGTTTTCGCCATGGTATATGTAGATGATACTCTGTTCTGTGGATCAGACAAGAGTCTTGTAAACGAGCTAAAGGCTAAGTTTATGAAGAAATGGGAATGCAGAGATCTTGGTGATGTCAAGGAATTCTTGCGCATGAACATCAAAAGGAAAAACGGCAAGATCTATTTAGATCAACGCCAATACCTTATGAAAGTTCTTGAACGCTGTGGCATGAAAAATGCTAGATCCGCTCCAACACCACTACCTGCAGGTTTCTATCCAATTCCAAACCCTTTGGATATTAACCCAGAACTTCACCAGAGATTTCAAATTATCATTGGATCTCTACTCTACATAATGTTGGGCACACGTCCTGACATAGCCTTTGCTGTTACCAAGTTAGCGCAATTTGCTGCTAACCCATCTCAAGAGCACCTAGACAAAGCGCTGTATATTTGCCGCTATCTCATAGGAACAAGAAACTATTCTCTTGTATACGATGGTACAAAAGGTATAGGCTTAACAGCCTGCACAGACTCTGATTGGGCCTCTGACCCAACTACTCGCCGATCCCAAACTGGATTTTTCCTAAAACTTGCATCTGGTACCTTCAGTTGGCAATCAAGGGCTCAAACTACTATCACCCTGTCTTCAACAGAAGCCGAATACATGGCACTCAGTGACTGTAGTCGCCAAGTTGTTTGGATCCGGACTCTTATGAGTGAATTAGGTTTCAACCTAAATGCTACTCCACTCTACGGTGATAACCAAGGCTCGATTTTCATTGCCTCAAATCCTGTTACTGAAAAACGATCGAAACATATCGATATTCGGTATCACTACATCCGTGAGGTTGTGGACAAAGGATTTGTCAAAATTTACTTTGTTGATGGTGACAAAAATCCCGCAGATTTATTCACGAAAAATCTAGGCAGACTGAAGTTTGAACGCTTTAGAGCACAACTCGGCCTTGAAATTTACTCAGACTAATCCTGGCTGCTTTTAGCGCCAACCTATGCTTGCACACACTACCGTGATGCTTAGCAAGGGGGAGTGTTGAATTGGCGCTTCTATAGATGCCATCAACGCATTGCCACATTTATGTGGCAACACATCTTCTATCAGATCATTCTGATGGAACAGTCGTAGTATGTAGAATAGCCACATACACCCAGTACATACTGATATGGACAGCCTTATGCTGATAATCATATGATACCTATTGTAGTTACTTAGTATAAATACCTCAGTAGTTATCCTGTAACTCTAGCACTCTTAACAGATACTTCTATCGTCTTATCGCCTCAGCTCTTACTCTCAATCCCCAGGTAGGTTCAAGGAGGCCACTGCCTCGCTGCCTACACAGGCCTTTCCATACCTGTAATTTAACAATTACAGTGTGACTAGGTGTCACCATAATACATACTGTAAAATATCAGGTAATTTACAATAACAGATACTGCACTGTAAAGCTCTTAATAAAACAACATGATTTACAATAAGAAATACTAAGCTGTAAAACATCCTGTAAAATTTGATGAAGTGTGTGAAACAGTGTGTGTGAGATGTGCTCCCTCCCCATGTCTGGAGCCTCTCTGCCAGGCTATCAACCATGGTGTCATTGTTGCTGACATTGTCACAGGTGATGCTCAGCAACTTGTTCTTGATGCCAAAGTCAATAAGCATATCACCAAATACATGCACAAGGTTTTCACCAGAGTGAGACTACAACAAAAAATGGGTCTTGGAGTTGGGATATGGTATGAATGTACCTCAGCAATCTCTATGAAGTCAAGTAAGAGACTAATAAGCTTGCCCTCATGCTCAAAGTGAACAGTTACTGCAGTGTATGCCTTGTGATTGGGTGATGTCCAAGTGTCAATGCTGCAGTTAATGTTACTTTCTGTTTCCTGAAACTGGTAAGCTTGTGTTCTGTCACTGACTGTTCTTGGAACTGACCTGAAGCATTTTAGAAACACAGTTCCTTGTTTTTGCAAATACCTCCTTCACATTGCAGGCTACTGTCGTTGGATAAGGCAGGTAGTATTGTGGGTGGCCAGTCTTCATCAAGCACTAGAAACCTCAGTCTGAGACAATTTTGAAAGACTGAAAACTCTCAGCAACCCATCAAACAATTTCAGTGCTACATAAGTTAGAGTCAGCAGAGAGGTAGACAAGCAAGGTAACAACAGCATACTGAGTCTCAGTTTTTGTGTGTTACTGGTAAGAGTAAGTGACCTTCCCTTTCTTCATCCTTTCCAAGGATGCCATGATTGACCCATTTCTTTTATAGCTAGCCATCAACTTTCTTCCTTCATCAACATCCTTTGCCTTGTCCGCTTCACCACTTCAGCAAGCACTTCCTCTCCCCAGCATGACTTCACATGCTTATGCATGTTACCTGTGGACCCAGCATCCTCTGTGTCAAGGTATTGAGCAATCTTGTGCTTCTTGCAATGAAAAACAACAACAACAACAACAACAACCACCACCACCATCCGTGCATACCGCTGAATGTTGTTGCTGTTGCTCCAGTCTTTCTGAGCCTTGGGCCCTCATGAAAACAACTGTAATTCACTGCTCAGTACCGTCAGGCTTGCCTGATGAGTTTCAGAAACGTCACCCACGTCACTTACCAACAATGTCCCTCATAATGCCAAAAACCTCACTCACCACTCATCCCCAACAACTGCCTGGCACCTCTAAGGCTGCTCGCAGACATCTCCATTATCCACCTCGGTCATCTAATGCAGCATGTGCACACTTTCACCTTGCTGGATGGCCACATCAGCAACATCAATTGTCATGCTACCTGTCTTCACTCAGCCCCACTGAGCTTCAGAGTATCCAACATTCAATAGAACAGCTACAGCTCAGGATTACCACTCTCCATGAGCATTTCTGAAGCCAGCTCTTCTACCAACACTCTGCCCAACTTTCCATGCTAACTTTTGTGTTGGAGAGCATCTGTTTCTTGCAGAGCCAATCTACAGTCATACCATCATCCTCATTCATTCCACATACCACTCCTACACACCTACACACATTACCCCCCAAACTTTGTCGTACATTTTTCCATTCCAGTGAAGATGTTAGTTCATTTTGCTTATGTAATTTGGACTCGTTTGAGACCTTATTCCCTGTCATTGTTACTCATCCCTTGCCCTTTTGCGATACCTCATATCCCATTCCTAAACATCTACATGCATTGCTGAAAATCCGTTGCAAATTCTTCCTCTTTAGCCAGGATGTTGGTTCATTTTGCCTATGTGATTTGGATTCATTTGAAACCTTATTTCCACCATAGGCCGTCCTCCCTACCAGCTTCTATTTTGTTTTCTTTTATCTTTCTTACACAGTTTGGTTCATCAGGGTTGATATACCTGCTGAAGTTGCTGAACTAAATGTAAGTTTCCTGAGAAAAACCTGTAGAGCAAATTGCAACCTGAAGACAAGCCTGGTGCAGAGCAAATGACAATCCAAATTTTGCTAAGCACAGGGTCTCTTCAAGGTGCTTGGTCCAGTAAACAATAACAATGTCAGAGTCCCAGATGTTGGTAAGTGGTGCATTTAGGTAACTTCTAATGTCATCAGCACCTCTGGATGGTTCTTGGATCAAGGCTGGATGTCAGAACATGTCAACAGAGAATGTTTCTGAATCAGAAGACATTGGTGTGGCAGACAAAGGAGCGAGATTTATTGGAACAGGAGGAGTGTATGACTGATCAAACCATCAAATAACCAGAGACTTGAGATCATTAATTTTCTCTCCACCCCAATTAAGGACAGTTCAAAACCAGTCCAGTTTTTGGTGGGGACAGAACTTTTGAGACATTAGCCACAAAAAGATATGCTGGTGTTAACAAATCACTAACCTATTGCAATCCAATATGCTTCACAAGCATCTATGAGCAAGTAATACTTGGAAACCATCAAGTAACCTACATAAGCAGCTACATGGTGACAGCAAGAAAGGTCTCACAATTAGAGATACCAAGAAGTATGTGTTGCCAATCCTCAAATGCAGGTATAACGTCAATTATGAGAGGGTGGTTATGGTACTGAAATGCTTTGATCACTTCGTCATGTGCCTAACAACAGGTTTGTTAGCACGAATATTGAAAATAGAGAAGACATACATCAAGGAGGACTCATAATTCTTTGATCATTCTCTCCTGGGCAGTATTGAGCTTGTATGAAGTCAATTTAAGGTCTTTGTCAGCAAGGACCTTATTGACTGCAGGCCAGAGCTCCTGATAAGTCTGCAAACACCTCCATTCTGAGCCCCATCTTGTAGCATTTCTTTGTGCAAGTGCTGTAAATTGACTCATAATGCCAGGGTCTGAATCAACAGCCTTTTCAAAAGCTGTACCAACAGTCCCAGAATCATGAACCTTCTTGGCAAGACCTGCTACCTAAAATACATGTTTAGATTTAGGTATGCCAAATCATGGATAAAATATGATACTTGTACCTTTGGAAATACTTTCAGGGCATCTTTGTTCTCATGATCACTGATAATGACACCTTTCAACCTCATCTCCTGGATAGCTATGTCCCTGATACTCTTAGATACTGCTGTATCATGAGCCTTGTGAGCTGGGTTACTCACATTACTATTCTCACCATCTGGTCCCAATACTTCAGCAATCTCTATGTCCTCAGCATCTACACCAACATCCCCTTTGGCCAAAACAACCTCAAATGACTCATAAGGGGCCCATATCTGAATCATTGACTGAGTTTTTGGCAACCTTAATGGATTTCTTCTTCTTTGGTTTTTTAAAGAAGAACAAAATGCAAACCTATAAAACAAAGTTGCATCAGAATAGATATCATCAATGATTAAAATGACCTACAGAAGCAGCAAGATGTCCGATATGATCAAAGCATTGGCCCCATGCAAGGGCACCATGGAAGGTTGGAATGTGTTTGACAAGACAGTTTGCAGTTGTATTGCAGTTGGACGTATTATCCATCATAAGGACATGGAGCTGAAAATAAATTTGAGTGTGAATTCATAAAGGAGGACAAATAAAATTTACATATCTATCCAAGTCATAGTACTTTAGTGTGCCTGAAAGTGCCCTCATGAGGTATTCACCAGTATGGCATTCATCCAACCTAACCACAGCTCAGGAAAGGCAAAAGGAGCTGAGAAAGAAGCTCACTTGATAAGCTCCAGTGTCATATGCCATAGTTTTCTGTTATCATCCCAGACCAGCTCAACCCCCAGATAGTTCTCAGTTAGCATGTATCTCCCTGTCTTGCTTCTAATGGTAATACATGAACATGAATGAATCAAATTTCAAATAGCTCACCAAACTCACCTTAAAATATGCCCTGACCTTTACTGATAAACCTTTGTACAGGTGCTGTACATCTTGAGTGACAGGGTTGGCTGAAGGAAGAATGGTGTCTAGGCATAAAAGCTCAACTTCTTGATGGTAGAGGTCATCTTCAACCAAATGAAATGAGCGCTTTGATGCTGCACACCATAGAGCTATCAAAGAACAATGTCAGTGATATGCCTGTTATTGGTCTACCAATAATTTTGCGCATTTCCTACTCATACATCCCACATGTGTAATCACTATAATAACTAAAGACCAACTCTATACTAGTCAGAAACTACATTCAGGATACACTCAAATGAGTCTCCTAATGTACTCCATTCACCTTTGTTCACTCTGCAACAAGTCATATAGTATGTGGTGCCACCTGCAAGACCTACAGGTTTTCTTGTAATGAAGTACATCTTGAGCAGTGCTACTCTCTAAGAACTCTGAATTCTGTAACAGCTGTTCTACAGATCTTGCTTCAAGGTGTTGCAATGCTAGGAATTGAAACCAACACTAGGCATTTGGAGTTTGATTTCCGTAATGTTGTGCTGCTGCCACACAACATTTAACTGTACAGTTTTACTTATCTAATCACTTCTGACCTTTATATACTGTAGTATACACACCCTTTTTCTTCAGTTACCCATACCTACATACTTCAGTGTTCAGCAGTGCAAGTCATAAACACTATAGTTTTGTTCGTCAGTACTCTCTAGACCTGGATTGGTTTGGATTAGAAGAAATAGAGAAGAGTTCCAGAGCAATCATTTGACCTTTGAGCATTGTGATAGCCAGACTGTGGATATTTTGTTGCGATAGCCCTGCCACCTGCGTTTCAACTTGTTCTAAAGAAATCTATTCAACCAAACTTCTCATTCTCAAATCACTACCCAAAACTTGTTACACTTGTAACCAACACTGTTGTTAAACCCTGTTTCTGCCACAAGACTTTATTTGTAATAGAGCTACTTTTGTGGGTATTTCTATACTCCATCACAACTACACACACTAGATTGTACATTTTGGTTTAGCTGGTTAGTAGTATTATTGGTGAATACCAGTAATACTAGTTACTTGCTTGCTGAAGTCAACCTTATCATCAGGCTTGTGTGTATGGAACACACTGGTAACATGCACAGTTGATGATGCTGGTGCAGGTGCATGGCTGGGGTCTCTACCTATGCAGGTTCTTGCTGTGCTGGTGAGGCTGCTGGTTCCACTGTGGGTATCTTGCTGTTCTCTAATTTGTTGCTTGTGACATGGGTCAGAGAACTTGCAATCAAAAACAAAGGATAGAATGTGTTTTTGTCACAGAGACGTCAGCATCACTAGAGATCTTTACAAGGGTCTAAGATACAAGAGACTGCCAGTGTGAAAGCACAAGGACAAAGAGGCTGAGATAGAGAGTAACTACTATACATGTGGGCTACTTATACTATGGCTAGGGAAAGTATGGGCAGTACAGTGAGGCAGTAACTAACAAGCCTCGGTATAGAAGTGGAATGGATCAGAATAGAAATGGAATGGAACAGAAGCAGAATGGAATGGGAAATGGGCCAATATAGGCCAATAATGGAAAAGCAAAGGAAAATGGAAAAGACATGAGGGACAGGCAGCTACTTACTGTGGACTGCATGCGAGCACTAGAATGGGCATCTAAAGTGTAGAATAGGGGTTAGAGCTGGAAGCGAGCCTCACAGGCTACTCTTCATGACAGTTTTGCAGGCAAAACTTCATGTTTGAGAGTAATAGTGTAATGGTCACATACTGGAGACAATTATGAGGCTGGAGGTTTACCAAAGGTCTTGTCCTTACTCGTCCTGGGGTTGCTGGATGTGGCTATGTCAAAACAACCCCAAACCCATTTGGAAAGTCGTTTGACTCAGTCAGTTAACTTAAGTACTGGTTTGGTGATGTTTTATCTAAAAGCTATAGACTTTTTATTCAGCCCGAGAACAAAATATACACTACAACATTTGCCATTAAATTCCGGCCTCATATTTGCCATGCCAAAGGCAATGGCCCATATCTTTTATTTTTGCGGGCAGCATCTGTAAAGCAGGTGACAAGGGGCAACTATCAATGATGAGAATTACACATACCAATGATCTCAGAATCCATCAAACTCCATACTTCTTCATCTGACATATGAAAGGGAAGTGGGCCACTGCTACGCATGGCAGGTACGAGGCCATAATTTTGGGGAAATTCAAATGTTGAAAAAATGCTAAAAGCATCAATTACCAATCTAAAGCTCCCAGTCCTGAATTTCTGCTCACAATTTTAAACAGTGTATCTAATCAGACGCGGATTACTCGCATCCAAGCAACACCCTGCTGCCGGCCAGCGAGCTCAAGTTTAGTAAGGACGAGTCCTTCGTAAACTCAGGCCTCGTAACAAATTGGAAGTTGGAGGATAAAGGAATGATAAAAGATATGGGCCATTGCCTTCGGCATGGCAAAAACGAGGCCAGAATTTCATGTTTATTTTTGGGCCGAATGAAAAGTCTATAGCTTTTAAGTAGATGAAGCATCACCGGTTGATCACCGGCACCCAAGTTAACCAGCTGAGTCAAACGACTTTCCAAATGGGTTTGGCAGTCGTTTTGACATAGCCACAATCCAGCGACCAGGACCAGTAAGGACGAGACCTTCGGTAAACCTCCAGCCTCATAATTGTGTTGACGACAGGAAGACGGGTATATAAGGATGTGGGAGCGAGACACACTTGGCACTAGCGCATTGGTTTGGGGACGTTCCGAAAGGGTAGAATTCCAGCAGGACTGTTGTTGTGAATTGACCAAAGAATAAGATCCACAGAAAGAGCTGCCAGCGCATAGGGGAGACGCACCTTGTCTAGTCCGATCTCTCAACCGTTCGTGTTTCAGGACCCCGCGCTCCATACTACAAGATACAAGTCTTTCGCTGTTAGAATTGAGAACACCGATACACACTCTTGTCGCAAACTGGAGAATGGGAAATGCTGGTGTGAAGGCTGTATCTCCCACCTTAGGATCTAAGCCCTTTCTTGATAATCACAGACTTGAAAACAAGATAACGAGCTGCATTCGGGCTGCCTTCCTCATCCACAGCATTCCCCAACACTCCTTCCCTAACTAGAACCCTGGGCCAGTTTGATCGTTACTCCGCCATTTGCTCGTATCGTTGCTCTGTAGAATACAACCGACGTTCACGGGTACGCGAAAACGGCGAAGAGAGCAGTACCAGGTTGGATTAAGTACGGGGCAGGCGAGGAACAGGGCAGGCGGGGAACATGATGTACATGAAGCGTTAGAGACGAGCAGTCGACGTCGTCAAAGGATTGGGGTTACAGGAAAGGAACGGGAATGTCGGAAGAGACTTCAATGAGGACATGATAGGATTATGCGAGATGAGCTGGTCTGCATGCTCTCACTGCTAACGAAAGCTTTAGTCGTCAATTTAAATAGACCAAGAGCGTTATAAGGATGCACTTAAGCTGTGGAGAGAATATCGCACAGATGACTCGCTTATATATGCAAGCCCAAGCGGGATTTAATGTAACACCCTTTTTCCTCCCTTCCACGATCTACTGTGGTCTTTGAGATACTGAAATTTCGTTTTCATGGCGAGTAGCCTCCTTATCGATACGAGTCGATCGATCCCAATGGTTCTAGGAGTAGGTATGGAGTTTCGGACAAAAAGGTATGCCAGACCCAGTACAGTAGTTTTCTGCTTAGAATCCCGTCGAGACTGCTACACTGGTGATCACAGCGCAGATGTCAATGTTGATGGGTGTGAAAACAAGGGTATACTAATCTAATGATTGACTATGTTCACACAATCGAAGACTCTTTACCGGTCTATCCTAGCCTGGTCGCTCATTGAAGATCTATATCCTATCCTATCCTATCCTATCCTATCCATGCATCTTATAAGTAGGTCGCTCATTGGAGACTCTTTACCACAGTATCAGTCTATCCTATCTTCTCTATAGTAACATGTCTCCTCTGGGTCGATCACGTCTCACATCATACTTCTGCTATCTCTCTGAATATCATGGATCTGGTCAATCCAAACTGAATGCCGTCTTCCTTTTTGTACCGTATCCCATTTAATGTGCCCTGGCGAATTAGAAAACAGGTAATTCATTCCGCTGTTCATTAACGTTCATTAATTATGGACACCATTGTCAACACTCGGGCATGAGGAAGCATGCCGCATACAAACCCTGATTTGCAGAACCCCTCGTCACGGTCAACCTTGGACAAAGTTTGTTTGTGAGTTTCGAAGCGGTATACCCCGCTCGACCCCGTGTTCCCTGAGGGGCACAGATACGAGAATGTCAAACAATCCTTGGATCTATCCCATTAACCCATTGGGTACGTTTACCCATTGTGACGACGCGACAAACAAATTACCTTAATAGCTACCTTTTGTGCACGACAAACAAATTGCCTTAATAGCACGTGCGAGTTCAAGTTTTCACGTATCAACCGCCACTTCAGAAACCAGCCTTTGTTAACTACCTCTGTTATCACAATGCCTCTACATATATCTAATGGAATCTCTTCTACTCCTCTTTATTCACCCTACCGACTCTTTTGTGAGCCACTGCGCTTGCGTTCCCCAAAATTCTTATCTGCGAATCCTCCTTCACCCTCGTTACGCTTCTTGCACGCCCTTCTTGCCATGGATCAACCGGAAAAACAGCCTGATTTATCTCTTCCAGCACCCCCTCATCCGGTCGTAAACGAAAAGCTGAACGTCACCCCTCAAAGCAAATGCGTTTCCTCTCAAATGAACCTAGATGAGAATCACAAAGTTGGACAAGTCAACGAGTATCTCGCAGAGGACATTAAGGAACGTGTTCGGGTCTCTCGACAAGACTTTCTCCGGCTGTTTCTGGACCTCACGGAGTCCCAGTACTCTGATCTGGTTAGAGAAGGTGGACCAATTCTCAGAGTCATGTCCAACGTCGATTTTCGAAAGGCTTGGAGCGCATATCTGGGAGTCGTGAAAACGGAGGGTACTTCGGAAAAGGATCTTTATCTTCCTCTGGTTACAGTCGTAGTCGCTGCGTTGGCTGTCTTTCACGGCGCGGATAAACCTTTTTTCCTGGATGCCTCCGGAAAGGTTGTTAAAGGTTCCTATGCCATCAGAAGACCGGACCTCCATGCCTTACTTCAAGGACTGAATGTTTTAGTCGACGACGAAAAACTTCGAATTCATTGGCCTATAATCGCATGGTGGTTGGAAGTGAAGCACCGTCAGGGACAAACATTGGACAGAGGACATCTTGTATATGATGGTGTGTTTATTTCTTTAAATTTACAGTTAAGATTCTGAATACCCATATCTTTAGTAGTCCAAAACTCTGAAACAACCTCTTCTTCTGGATTGCAAGCCACCGATATGACTGCAGGTAATAAGAGAAAATCAGAAGCGAGCGATATTTCAAGTAAGTAATGTCTATACTGGTTCTACTGATTACTGATTGCAGCTCATGATCACGTACAGACACTTCTTCCTCGACACCTCAACCGAGTGTGCTGGAGGAAATCTCTGCAACTCGCGATGGACAGTCTGGAGGCCGCATCACGCCCACTCGGGCAGGCCCACTCCCGGAAATAGATGACACTGATGAGGGGGGCCAAAAGCGCATGCGAGTGAATGATGAAGGAGAGGCATCCATTATCACGAGACAGAGTGGGGATCCAAAGTCCCCGGTCCTTGGAAGTGAACTGAGCGTTGCTGCTGAAAGCGCCCTTAAAGGCACTGAACTTGTTATGCACACACTCCTTCAGTGCGCTGGATATGGCCTCGAGATGCTGTCCAGTGGTCTTCTTCGATCTCATTCGATCTCGCTTCTCTTGGACTCGTTGTGCCTCCAAGGGTTGTACTATGGTAGATCAAAAATTGTTCTGTCCGAGGTCACCGACCTCTCAAGCGCTGAGGGTCTCCAGTTTTTCGTAGTGATTCTCTTCCAGCTCTCCAATCTTTCGGGAAGACAGCTCGGATTGATTCCTATCCGTGCCGTTGATAAGATCGCGGAATCCCCTCTTCCAGTCATCGACCCTATTTTAAACTCTAAATATCAGGCTTTATTGGGAGCTCGCAAGGGAAAGGGACCCAGCATTAATGACAAGTTTCCTTTCCCGGGCTGCAACGCTTTCCATGGCTGTCAGCTGCAGCTTGGCGATGGTACGACCTTACTTTTGAAAACGGCGGTCTATCGCGCACATTCCATTATTGGTCGAGGCACAACGGTTATCAAGGCTGTTCTAAACGGACACGACGTCGTTGTGAAGCTTAGTTTCCCAGGTTCTAGTCGGGAAGCGGAGGACGACCTTATTCGACGAGCTCATTGCGCTGCAAGTTCGACCGAACATGCATGGGCAAAAAATCACCTTCCTACCGTCATCCGGGCTGAAACACATCCGTTCGGCGGCGATACGTCACAGACGAAGTTGGCGACTTTCTTTGAGAAGCTTACAATTCCCTATGAGACTCGAGTTCTGCGCATTACTGTCCAGGAAGTGTTACAACCCATCACTGACCTTACCGATCCCGAAGAAATCGCTCAAGTCTTCTTTGACATCTTGCAAATACACCGATGGCTGGTGGATCACGGCAAAATTCTCCATCGCGATATTAGCTTGACCAACATCATGTTCCGTCGTATCAGTGGCAATGTTTATGGAGTGCTGAACGATTTTGATTTGGCCTCATCATTGCCTGTTCAACCTGGAACAACCTCACTCCGACGCACTGGAACTTTACCGTACATGTCTATTGAGCTTCTCAACAAGACATGCACTGAAGGACCAGTATATCATCACGATCTCGAGTCCCTATTCTATGTATTAGCCGTTTTGTGCTGCCATTATGACAAGGGATCCCGAGGCTTGCAGAAAGTTGATTTGAAAAAACGCCGGTTTCATTCTTGGTTCAGTGGAGTAAACAGTAGCAATGCTGCAGACAAGGTTCAATGGTTGGAGATAACGAACTGGGAAAGTGTCCAGACCACGAGTTTTTTCGGCGCCCAGTTCTCCTCTCTAATCTATGAGCTGAGAGAGCAATTACGCATGTCGAAGCATAAGGTTGTGAACTTCCGGTCGGGTGATCTTTGGTCTCGTTTGCATCCAGGTCGACAGCCCCCGAAGCATATTCAAGATGGTTTAAACTTTGATATCCTGAATAGGGACGGTATATTTTCGTACGAAACATTCAAAGATGCTATCGAAGCCAATATTGCACCTACGAACAAGCGTCTCATTATCCGGTACTGTACGCCTCTTGCACTCCAGAGGTCTGATTTTATTTTACCTAGAAATCAAGAGATATCTTGACAATGAATGTACCTTTGATTGTTGTATTAATAGTCCTGAACTCAGACTAGTTACCAGTGCCTTAAGAGACTAAAGCTGATCTCAATTATGTATAAACTATTACCAATACACTTCGATGACGTTACGAATATTCGATTATCAACAAAACATGTACTTAACGTCGTCGATAGAAAACCTTGATTGCTCGCATGGTTTTTCTTCGTACGCCAACAATCATGATCTACCTATGGCGTAAAATCGCGTACTAAAGCAAGTCGTCATTTGGCACAACAGTGACGAGAACTCGTAAGGAATAAGAATCTGTCGGACACGATAGAGTTAGCTCGAGAAATGAGGGATGGTGACCAACGACGGGGAGATAGACCTAGGATGTACCCAATGAAGCACGGGGAGAAATATTCGATATCATAGGGAAACAGAGACGGAAAAGGCTGATACTTGAAGTACGTCGATACGTGGGCATAGCCAGCTAAAACCTAAGCCGCCGCTCGCGTACTTGTAAGTACGTTTAGTTTAAATAACGAAAGTATTAAAGCTGATTAGCTGAGGCCATTTTGGACTTTCGGATGAATCCGATTCTACAACACTAGGCCAGTGAATGGGTACACAACAGTTCCATTGCAAAGTGCTATCCCCTGCAATATAACACTTGTGAAGGATAGAGAATCTTATTTCGCTTTCATTCTGCACACAACCTGCCCAAAAACGTTTGTTCTCCCTCGAAAAATATCTGTCGAATCCTGGAGCAGCGCCGACAGGAGCGGCTGAGTATCTCGGCTAAGTGAAAGACCCTGGCTGGCAGTGGCGTATGAATCCGAAGTGCGTTGCTAATCAGCTCTGTTCAGACATGGATAAATTTTTCAGTTTTAAAAAAATCTAGCCAGACTTGTCAGCTACTAAATGGCAATAGAACCGAAATGTTTACTGAACAGCATCAATTACAGATACATATAAGCGAGTCAATCCTCGGAGATTCGGGCTCGTAATTACTTAAAAGTTCCTGAAGAAATATTTCTAATTCTCGGGATTACTCGATGACCTCCAAGAATTTGATACCACATGTGCCGTGACTTGTTACGTCACTGATTTCTTTCTTTCTTTCTTGCCTTTCATCATGTCGACCCCAAAAGCTCCAACAGCCGTATCAGCTGAAAAACAGTATTTCTGTCAAGTTATGAGGTTCATCATTGAGGGACTGCCCGGTAGATTCTCTTCCATTTTTACTGCGTCCTGACGTCTGATTAGTCCTAATTTTTTTTTTGGCAGTTTTAACAAAGAAATGCGGCCCTACTACCTCTGATGTGATTCCACCAGAGTCCTTATGGTCTGCTTCTCAGCAGAGCATGGCGATCGATGCTATATTTCGGGGCCAAATTCTCCCGCCTGTTGTATTTGGTGGGTGCTGTTTACTATTTTTTAAGCAAGGAGATCTATAGTTTCGTGTTTTGGAAGCTACCATCGGGGAAGAAAAAAAGTGTATTTATGGACACAATATACTGTTAGCTATCTCAAGGTGAGGTTTGCCTTTTTTGCTGTCAGCGATTAACAACCAACTCATATCGTTATTGAGATTTATGGAGGGAAAAGTAAGTTGATTGTTGTGGCATAGTATGATCATTTGCTGACGAGAAGTTAGATTCCCCGTGAGTGTGGAGAACTTCCTCGTATTATTCCGAAACCTTACAGCTTTCCCTCGAAGTCGTTGATAAGGAAGGAAGGTAAGTTTGGTCGCTTGATACTAATTATCAATCATCCTAACGTTCACGGCCAAAGCTACTGGTACACAAACGCCTTCAAGAAACTCGGGAAATGTGGGGTTGCTCTTTCCCCGGCGCTTAAAAGCATATTTACCGCAAGCAGCATTTTATGCGTCGAATATCATCAAGTTTCACCAGACCAAGAGCAAGAGCTTATTCGAGTGAGTGTCAATACTGAGATATTCATGTCTCAATCCTCAATCCACATTTCAGAGCGTATCTTCTCTCTATCCTCCTTTTGTAAAGGATCCTATTTCATCTCCCCATGATGACTTTGCGGGCAATGGTGGTCCAGAAAATGAATTAGCTACTCAGTATACAATGCACTAGAAACGGGTTCAATCATGTTCCTTTACATTCCAAATTTCTATATGTTTGATTTTTCAGTCATTTTTCATTCAGGAAGATGAAACGGGGAAATAAAACTTAGTTGCTATCAAGATATACAGAGTCGTCAGGAGAGTGATGTTAGGCATACTTTGGTGCCCTTTGAAGAATACTTAGTGCTTATACATGCCTCATAAAGCTAAGACATTCTGAAGGCTATAAAGTGTCTTCCAGTTTCAGTGAATCATCACATAGCCGTTCAAAGCGATTCGGATCAGAAACATGTTACGCAGTGTTGAAATCGGAGGTTTTGTGTCCTTCTCCAAAGTATCCAGGCATCATACGACACCTTATAAGTTAACTGGGGAAAGGTGCCGCTGTTTTGCACGGCAAGATACGAGGCCTACCCATTATGTTTGGACTGTAGCAATTTCTTAGCCAAAATTAAAATAATGTTACAGAATACACATTGATTATCAAAGTTCTTTTTTTCAATGCATTTAATGGGTAAAATCTCATGTTAACAGTTAAATGGTCATTTGATTTTTTATTGGTATAAATTTGCTCTGATTTACTTCCAATTTGTCCTTCCTTACTCTCAAGTAATGTAGCGACATGGACAATTTTCCGCACAGTCTCTAATTTATGCCATGGGATTTGAAGCAAAAATAAATCGCGGAACTTTGCCCTATTTTTAGCATCTGCGCAGAACTTTACGTCATTTTTTGATTCATCCGCACACTTACAGCGTGACGTGTGACTACGCCAAATTAGACACCGGAAACTTGAACTTCAGCTGCAAAACTTTTAAGACATGAATCAAAATTTTTATGTTGGACTGTATATAATTCATTTATTTAAGTAAATGTATGATTATAAACATCCAGAGCTTGTACACATCTCCCCTCTAGGATGCAAAATGTCTCTTGACCATTCAAGATTTATAAATTATTTGAAAATAAAAATTGAAGATGACTGGTGAAGTCATATACTTCATATCTTTAAAATTATGGCTTTGCTTGATGTTCTGTTTGCCCATTACAAAATTAACTGACAGGATTTTCAATCACTTCTGATCAACTGGTACTACCTGTGGCAGTACTACACTCAGTCTTTCTGCAAAGGTGGTAAAAAAGCTTGAGATTAGGTGAACACAGTGGGATGACCCTGCAACAACAGTGGACAATCTCTTCAACTTGAATTCAAGGCACAATGGCAGGATAACCAGAAAAAGTCAAAATAAGTCAAAATAGTGCCAGAGGAGATTTGGTCTACAGGAGCTGGTACTAGGTTTCTGGGAGCTAAGCTTCACTCACAGCCAATGGTACTGGGATATCTGTCATGTTGAACAGTGATTATAATGAATGTATAATGTGACAATGATTCAAAGAACTAATGAATATATATAAGAAATATATGAATGTAATGGAAAAGAATCAGGTCATAGGTATAAAAATTGTTTTATGATGTGAAAATATTGTTACCATCTTAGTGTCCTAGACATTTATAAAATCTGCTGAAGTAGTCATTTTTATATACTTCATTCTCTCATCTATACATTACAAGGTGTATAACCAGAACAAGGGGATGGGCCTGTCATGAAGAGGAGCCTGCAAGGCTCACTTCCAGCTCTAACCCCTATTCTGTACTTTAGACGCCCATTCTAGTGCTCACGCGCAGTCCACAGTAAGCAGCCACCCGTCCCTCACGTCTTTTCCATTTTCCTTTACTTTTCCATTATTGACCCATACTGGCCTGCTTCCCATCACATACTGCTTCCGTTCCGTTCCATTTCTATTCCATTCCATTCCACTTCTGTACCAATCCGATCTGCCTACTGTTACTATCACAATCACCCAGCCTCACCTTGTACATACCATCTGCGCATTCCTTTCATTTACTGTATATTGAACTCTATCTGTTACTGGTCTCGATCATTGCCTTATGCCTCATGTTACACACATGTTTGCCTCTCGTACTCTGGCTTGTTAGCTACTGCCTCACCATACTGCCCATACTTTCCCTAGCCATAGTATAAGTAGCCCGCATGTATAGTAGTTAGTCTCTATCTCAGCCTCTTGTGTCCCTGGTAATCCCCTTTGTCCTTGTGCCTTCACACTTGCAGTTTCGCCTCTCTCAGAACTCTTGTAAGGTCCCTAGTGATGCTGACATCTCTGTGACAGGGCCATTGCAGGTTGCTCTGGCCATAATCATAAATCAAGCCAAAAAAAAAGAGTATTCAATTTTGTAATGGGCAAACACAACATCAAAGCCATAATTTTAAAGATATGAAGTATATGACTTCAGTCATCTTCAATTTTTATTTTCAAATAATTTATAAATCTTGAATGGTCAAGAGACATTTTGCATCCTAGAGGGGAGATGTGTACAAGCTCTGGATGTTTATAATCATACATTTAACTAAATAAATGAATTATATACAGTCCAACATAAAAATTTTGATTCATGTCTTAAAAGTTTTGCGGCTGAAGTTTAAGTTTCCGATGTCTAAGAAGTGGCATAGTCACACGTCACGCTGTAAGTATGCGGATGAATCAAAAAATGATGTAAAGTTCCACGTGGATGCTAAAAATAGGACAAAGTTCCGTGATTTATTTTTGCTTCAAATCCCATGGCATACTAATTCCCTATAACCAAAAATCAATATACAGTAAGCATCTCCATTTCACAAAACTAATTTTTTGTGTGTCTTGAGGACACACTAAGCAATGAATAAATATACTTATCTATTGTAATGTCTAAATAATTTAACGAGGCTCGAAAAAAGCCTGGCTGTGCTCATTTTTCAATTCAATTTCTTTTACAAATAGTTTTATTTGTTATTAGCAATACAAGTAACTCTCTAGGTTGATAGTCTTTTATTATTTTGTTCCTTGATAGTGAGGAAGGGCTATTCAATGCATTGCTTTGGTAAATGACTCTCTGAAGGCATTGAGTTTGTTTATGTTTTTCTATATAGAAATAAAGTATAATGCTATTCTAGGTGCAATTACTTATTCAGACTATGAAGGTTTTAGAAATAATCAGCTATTACTGTGTTTCTCCATACAATTGAATTTTCATACTTATTAATCCTTCAGTAAACAGAAAAAAGCTGAAAGTTTGTGCCGAATTGCCAAGCTACTTGTGGCACATTGGCCTGCATGCTAGTTTCGACATGCCATAGATGCTCCGGGAACAAACGGAACACAATTTTTGAATTTCCAATTAACTGTGACAAGGCATATATAAAGGCTGAACAGTGCCTCACAAACTGCTGTGGCTAAGATAGAGTGCTGCAGCATGGGTAAATGTGCCCATGGGAAATCTCAAATGTCGTTGTAAGTTAACTCAGCCTATTAAAATAGGCCTCGTAATCTGTGTCTTAAAGCATCCATATACTTACCAATCTTTTGGAGCTTTCAGCAAGCTTGTAAGGGCAATGCCTGGAAGTGTGAGGACTACACTCAACACAACTGCAGGTGGGAATCCAAAGAGTCTATAATCAGTGCTATGTACATACATGAGGGGCATACTATGCACCTGCAGGTGGGGATCCAAAGAGAAAAACTCAAGGGACAACCACTGCAGGTGATGGGTATATATACTATCCATGACAGCATGAGAGAAAGAAGTAGTGAAAGTACAATGGAAGGAAGAACAATGGAGAACAAGGGAAAAAAACAATGGAAGAAAACAATAGAAACTGAAACAATGGGAAATGATGGAAGATGAGTACAAGGTAACAATGTGATCATGGGGCAGTGTGTAGATACAGAACATGATGATGGTGTGGGATGAAGGAATGAAGGTGTCATACTGGAGGTCCCCTGACAAAGCTCTTCCCCAGTTGAGACATAAATTTTCACTAAGCAATTTATTTTGGCTCTGAGATTTCCAAAACTATGGGCCATTTCTTCAGACATAAGTTTTGCTCTCTAGTGATGAAATATGAATTAATTTTCACTTATTTTCTAAGGGAGTTACAGTAACATATATTTACTGTAAGCTCACTATAAATCTCTTTCACACTGTAGTTTTTACTGTATTTTATCACATATTTTTCTGTATATTCTCTAAAATGCTGACATGTTTCCAATTCATATCTGTATTGCAATATCACTGTATTTACAATGAATTACAGGTTTTTGCAACCAGTCCTGTGTCATGAACTGTACCCATATGATGTACAGATTCCATTCATTCTGCATTACTCATTTCCTATCTCAGTAGTCTCATTTCTTCACTTGATGACTCTTTTCTATTATTGGCATTTGCATTGTCCATTGATTGCAGATGTTGCATGATCATTCATTGGTGTGTATTCATATGTTTTCTTATTTCTATAGTTGTTGACACAGGAGATACCTACTGGCATTTATCATATCCACAGACTCCTTTGCATTAGGGATATAGGTATGATCAATCAGTAGTTAGATGAGTATATAAGAGTAGTACTCTTGTAGATAGACTCCAGAATTCAACCTTGTTGTTAATGTGTTCTACATTTGACACAATGGACTTCCTGGTCCAGTGTCCTCACTGGGGGTCTTGGTGTTAGGATATCCCAGGGGGGTACATCTACTTCTTGTTCTTGTCAGCTTTCAGTAGTCCTGTACAAACCTGAGCTTCCCATCCTTCTTCTTGATGAAAAACACAGGGGAAGCAATAGGGGATTTGGATGTCTAAATGTACCCTTTTTGTAGACTATCTTCTAGGAATCTTTTAAGCTCTTGCTGTTTGTTGACTGACATAGGATAAACCTTGGTTTGAATAGAGGCTGGTTCCCTGGCATTAGTTCTATTGCATGGTCCCAAGGTTGATGTGCCAGAAGTCTCTCAGATTCTTCCTCTGAAAATACTTTGTGAAATTCTTAATAGGCTTCTGGGACCATCTCTTCCAGTGTCTTCTTTTCTTTCCCTTTGGCTATCTCTTTGCAATCTGTTGGGAATAAATCACTCTGGCTGCACACCATACTTCATATTCTAGATCTTCTATTACACCTTCCCTCCTCCACTCCTTATGCTGTTTCCAGTTGGCTTTGATTTTTATTTCCCAGTCTATACTTGGATTGGCTTCTCTTAGCCATGGCAGTCCTAGGATCATGTCCTCTCCTCCCAAGTCCATGACTAAGAAGTCCATCCATTCACTCATTTGATCCACCATCAGTTGCAGACTAGCACACTTTTCTATTCTTCTGGCCTGGCTTTCTGTCCCATCAATGTTGTAGATGGGCAAGGGTTTCTTCATTAAAGAAGTGGGGATCTTGTGCTTCCTTACAAATTTCTTATCTTGGAACAACACAGTTGCTCTGCTATCCACCATTGCTGCTGTATTCAGTTCCAGTCCTTTGTCTTGTAAACACATGTTAACTTGATAATGGGAAGCACCAGGCTTTATTTCAGAGGTCATATTGAAAGTACAAGCATGTATAGAATCATATTTAGATGAAAAACAGAACTAGAACTGTTGAAATGCAGGCGACACTCTTGGTGCAGCAGGACCAGGTGTTGGTTTTAAAAATCCTTTTGTTCTTTCATAAAGGCAGCTAGGATAGCATTCTGCTGGGTCATTGCTTCTTTCAAAGCTTTAATTTTGGTCATGGAATTGTCATTGTTAGAGATAGATTGAGATGGGCCAGCAGCTGGTGGTGGGTCATTGAAGAGAGAAAAGGGTGCCTCATTAGTAGCTGCCACTCATGGGGTTCCTCCTGTCCTCCTGGTTCCTCAGTTCCTTTCCAGTCCCATGTACTTATCCTGACAAATCCTCTCTATATGCCCTGTTTGTGTGCAGTAACAGCACTTCTTGTTTTTCCAGCTGCAATTTCCTCAGACATGTTCTTTGCTCCTGCATCCAAAACATCTTCCCCTCATTCACTGTGGAGATACCTTAGGTTGATGACCAACCTAATTATGGCTGAAAAGGAACTTTTAACCTATTTGCAGCACTATTAGGTTGATGCCTTTCCCATCCTATACAAGTTGGACAATTTGTGACCTATTTGACTACCCTGGTTTAGGTTACTGGCTAGGTTGGTTGTGATCAACAGACACCCAGCCTTATATGTAATATGTAATGGCAATAGAACTAGTAGGACTGGTGTACAGTACAAAATACACATGCAAAATCTACTAGCTAAGTAGCATGCAAAGATCTATAATACTTGTAGGCGCTTGCCGCAAATTGCTGATAGTGGCTGATCACAATTGTACAGGTGTTAGTCAGCAAGTTTCTGTGACGTGTCATTCCACACCGCATCGTAGTCATCGTCGTTTCTCTGTAGCAGGTAGCTACACTCGCAATTGTTTTGCAATGTTAAGCTTCAAGGTTGCTTCAAGGTCAAGAAGCTGTAATATTTTTTTCCAAACCCTCAATGCTGTATTCTCAACCACTTCGTTTGCTCTCAGCTCTCAAATTCTCAAATCCTCAAGCAGCAATGACCTCAAAAGCTTTTCAAAATCAAACATGGTCAAGTTATCTGTTGAACTATCTGTTGAATGTTTGAAAGGAAGGGTGTTTGTTGCTAGTTTCTTTTTGCATGGTGCGTTGTATACTACCTCACAAACTTTAGTTCCACTCAATTCAGTTTTTTCAGAATCCCGTTATGTGGGCTCAGTCTTCAAATGGCTTCAGATCACTGTCATTGACCTGGTTTTGGTGGATATCTGGAATGGGTGCATTGGTTGGGCAACCCATCCCCATAGATAGATGACCACTTTCTCATGTACTTTCATATTTTATACTGGTTTTATAGTACAATATAATGTGAACTATTATTTCTATTGCAATAATTGAGCAATCAAAGGCACCGGCAGGAATGAGCCCAACGATCTATCTAAAAACATAGGCTAGAGATTATCCTAGAAGTGGGTGTTAATCAACCTACAATTCAGGAATTATCGTTCAGGAGTGGTAGGTGATTTTGGTGGAAATAGGTCTAAAATCATCCTAATCTGGCTAGGTTGGTCATTAACCTATGGATTACCCTTTCATCGGTTGAAAGCTGACTATCTTTAGGTTGATTTCTTAGGTTGAAAATCAACCTCTGTGACCCCCACAGTGATTTCTTGCAGGAAGTCATCCCTGGTTTTTCCTGTTAATATGTCTCTTTTGTGTATAAAGTAATGAGTTTCTAAAATGAAACACACAACCAAAACACACTCTACAGCACACTATATAATTTGTTTGCAAGGTTTCCTGGACAAAAGAAGTTGACTCTTTGAACTTCAAGTCTTTAGATCTTAGAAGGGGAGGGTTTGTAATGTGATGGGTTTTGCAATAGCAAGATAACACACAAAGTCGAGACCAACAATTGCCAAGTTCAAATACCAAAGGCCCAAGTGCCTAACTATATCCAAATGTGCCAAAATCTTAACAGTATATATCTCTTTCCACAAAGAGTGATCTTTTAAGTCTTTGTATTGATATCTTGTAGGTTAGTGTTTCTACAAAGCTATTGGTGACTGGCCCAGGCAAGTGAAGTCCTTACACTTCCAAGAGAAACTGGGATCCGCAATCAAGCTACTACGCTGGAGAGCCTATGTATGCTGGCTAGTCCTATTTATACATGAGCTCTCTAAAACTGTACAGTTCTACATAAATATTGAATGTCCAATGAAAGAAACAGATAATCAATGAATGTGTGACTCCTAATAATATGTGAATGCTAAATAAGAAAAGTGGAATACTGTAATTAGTAGGAGTCGTGACAGGTATATCTTGATTTACTCAAAGTCCGAGGGTCACGATATAATCAGACCTCGCAACCAATTTCTTATCCTGTAGTACCTTGGGTGTCTTGACCCTTAACCCAAGCCATATGATGAGTACCATCATGGTAGAGCCTTGTCTGATATCTGTCTTGATGAGCCACCTATCAGACTGGTTCATTACCTGGAATATCTATAATCCTAATGCTGTACCATCACAATATAGCTTTGGAGCACCATCTTGAGTACCCTGGTGGTCGTTACGACCATAAGTACTGGGTATAGGGTATATCTTCTACAGCTGATAGGGATATCTTAATTCCTGATCCATCCGAGCTTTGGTAGTAGCTTCTGTCATTCTCTGGTACCTTGGTTTCAGTAGGTCACAACTTACAACCCCTAAACATGTTGGTTCTTTGTAGTCAAAGCTTATTGTAACTGAGCAGTCTTTCCTGGTGTATCTATATCTTTAACCTGTCTCCTATGCATTTCAGAGTAAGTCATGATATAAGTCTTTACTATTGGGTCTTGACTTAGTTCTTAAAGATCGCTCGCGATATAACTTATATCTATAAGTCACGATATAACTTAGGTCTTCACTCATGATATAAACATCTCCATATAATTCTTAATATAGCTTGCGACTTGTCAAGTCACGATATAGCTTCTTGATGTAAAGTTGAGACTCTAAAGACATCTATTATAGTTTCTCACACAGAAAATCCCTGTGATTGATACTTGATATTATTCTTTAGGTCTGACATGGATAAAAGTAATATAGCCATCTCTTATGTATATCTCTTTCTTAGTGCCAATAGTCTTATATATTATACTAGACTCTTACTGTAGTAATCACTTTATAGTTAAAATCAGAAAATATAGCCTCCTGAGTGTATGGCATATCACCGTTCCTTCTCCATTTCCTACTCAGGTCACATTAACATCCACAGTGTTAGGGTCTGATCAGTGGTTACTGGTGGTGTTGTAGGTAGGGTTGTGTAAGGCAAGTTCAATTTCAATGGCACTGGATACAGCTTTGGATAGGGTTTTCGGCTTTCCATGGGCAATGTTGATGCTGACCATGTGGAGTTTGACACTGTGATTAAGCCCATTGCAGAATTGTTCCATGAGGTCAGTGTTGGAAAAGCCAGTCCTAGATCCTATGTCCTGAAACTTCTGTGTGAACTGGGCCACTGTCTGTTTCCCCTGTTTCATCCCTTTTCCATTTTTCCCCTGAATTTCCTTCCTTGCTTCTGCCTCTTCATCCAACAATCTGAACCTGGTTTTGAACTCTTTTACAAAAAAATCCCATTTCCCTTCAAAGGGGTACTCAACCTCAGGGTCACTATAGGATTGAAAGATTTGATCTGCATAACAAGGCCCAATCTGTAGCATCTTCAGTCATGTAAGAGAGTGCAGAGGTAGTGTAGTTGTGTGTGTTCTGAATGCCTTCTTGTTTGGAGGCCCAATTCTGGAAAAAGGAGAGAAATTGACAGACATTGTTGCCCTTGTCAGTGAAGGCAGTAAAGGGTATGTAACGGATATAGATTTGCCGGGTTCCTATGCTGGTAGGCAGATTACATAATTACCTTTTACCTTGCCTGTTACTGCCACGTCGTGTCCGTAGACCGTACTCTAACTCTATTTCAGAATAGATATAGGTCATACGCAGTCGTGTGTGGTTCAGGCGGGGTAGAAGCGTTACACTTTTTTGCGTATCCGGCTTCTATTCTGACGTAGTCCATAGGGACAGCTCACATCAGACCTACTTGTGTTAGGCAAGTCTAGACTGCACCACAGCGCGTAGGTGCCTTTGCACTTCCATTCAACACTCCACAACCAACTCTACTCTTGCCTACATTTAAGCTCTGCCCCGCTTTGCCCCACTATAACCATTCTTACCATTTCTACCTAACTCCAGTGATATGCCAGTGGTTCAAGTAGGGTCTGAGATATGTTTACTCCCCACCTGCTCATGCCCAACCATAGAGGGATATGGATTGCGACTCCCACAATCTCCCTTTCCCCGTCCAACTGCTCCTAGGACCAGGTTGAAGATGCAGCATTCTGCTGTGCTCCCTGTGTCTAAAGATACAGTACCACTGTCCCCACCAGCACTATCACCTCAAATGAGTTGAGTTGAGTTGAAGTATGTAATCCCTGCACGACGTTCAACTCCTCCTCAGCCACCTCCACCTATTGCTCAATTGGCACCAGTGTCATGGGCTGATGATATCCCAGATTATGGTGTGCAAAGATTTCCAAGCTGCAAGAAACGACGCCACCGCCAGACTCGTCGTCGCCCACGCCATCGCTCCCATGGATCTGAGCATCCCAAAAGTGCTTAGGAGTGGGGTTTGATTGTTTCTTTTCTTTTCTTCTAATTTCTTTCCATGCTCTTTTACCTTATACTACCTTTTATTGAAAACCCTTTCTGGGTTTTGTGGGGGAGTATGTAACGGATATAGATTTGCCGGGTTCCTATGCCAGTAGGCAGATTACATAATTACCTTTTACCTTGCCTGTTACTGCCACGTCGTGTCCGTAGACCGTACTCTAACTCTATTTCAGAATAGGTCATATGCAGTCGTGTGTGGTTCAGGCGGGGTAGAAGCGTTACAGGGTACCAGCTTTGCATTAGCATTCTTCTTTTCCTGTTTGGTAGTGTCAGCCTTGCTGATGGTCTGCATGAGGTGTGTGACTTCATTCTGCAAGAGGAGTTGTGGTTTCATGGGAAGTTTAATAAGATCATCTTTAAATAGATTGTTCATTTCCTCATCTCCTCCTGGAGGAGGTGGTGGTGGGTTATTGCCTCAAGGTCTTTTGGAGATAGGAATAACTGTGTGCTGAACATTGTCCCAAGTGATGAATGTCACTTCACTGATGGAGTGGAGGGCCACATTTGGGCATACTATCTCTACACATTACCAGAATTTGCCATCTGCTTGGGGGTGCTAAAAGGCCAATTTTATGGGAACTCATCTTTACTAACCTAGTTCTTATATACCATTGAAGAACCATATCAATTTTAAATTATAGGTGTTTCGGGAGAAGTTAAAGAGTTCCTTGGAATTTGGATCAATTTTGACTGCAAAAAGAGAACCATACTTTAGATCAGACAAAGTACCTTGATAAATTGTTATTATGCTTTGGGATGGTAAATTGTAAATCAACTAATACACCAAGGTTACACACCTCAATTAAATGACACACCATTAGATCTTAAAATCCAAAAAGAATTCCAACAAGTAATTGGATCTATCCTCTACCTCACACTGGGTACCTGACTTAATATCACTTTTGCAGTTATAAAACTATCACAGCATCCAGCAAACCCAGATAGTCAGCACTTAAAAATGGCTTATTACATCATGATTTTACGTTACCTTGAAGGTACATCATATACATTAAATCATAATGGATTGACAACCTCCGGTTTGATAGGGTCTTGCAATAGTGATTGGGGCACCAATCATAACAATAAAAGATCTCAGACTGGTTATTTTTTTGAGTTGGCCACTGGCCCTATTTGTTAGTCATCACATCAACAAAAAGCAGTAGCACTCTCTTCAACAGAAGTTGAATATATTGCCATTGCTGACACTGGCAAACAAGCATTATGTCTTTTCTCTCAAATTGGTATTGATCTAGAGTGATTATTATATAAAGGAATCAATTCAAGAATTCAAGCATCTTTATTCCTGGGAACGAAAATTGCTGATCTTTAACAAAGAGTCTTGATTATACAAAGTTCTTGAACTTTAGAACTGAATTAGGTTTTCAATCAATGAGCAAGATATGTGTTTAGATGGATGTCAGAACAGGTCTTTCATCATGATTATTCTTTGCAGAATGGGCACCAGAATAGCAACCCTTTTGATTTGTGTTGTAGAACAGCAATCTTTTTTGTCTGAAACACCTATGACAAGAATTCAAATTCTGTCATATCTTCACCCTCTACTGCACCCAAATCATGATTTGGATTCAAGCAACAATCTAAAAATATGCATGAAAACTCACAAGCTCTTTCATATCTTATGCTTTCATTTATGACATGTCAAGTGAGGGGGAGTGTTAAAATCATGCTCTCATGATTGATAGTAGATACAAATGCATTATTTTACTCATGTCCTTACTTGGACCACCTTGGGTACTTACTCATCATTGTACTAGCTCCAGAGTAGTATAAGTATTTCTTCTAGTACAGACAGACAATCCAAGTCTTTTATTCATCACTCCTCTCAACTGAAAACTCTCTACAGCTTTCATAAGCTCCTTTATTTCTTTATTACACTGAGTGAGTATTATTGTTGACCTCTGCATGTCATATTAATACTGCTATTACAACACAAGTAGTATTGAAACTATTAGAAGCGTTGGATGAGCTGCTTGTTCCAGATAAATTTATGTTTGCCCCACTTTCCAAAACCCGATTTAGGCCCTTTTGGTAACGACATCTCTTCGGCAGTCACTTGTATTATGACTTGATTTTGACATTTCTGCTGGTAGGAACACGTCTGGTCCAAAGAGTTGACAGGGAGTTTCCTAGTGCACTCAAATATAATGCACAAGCTTTCGGCCTTTCTCCAGCACTTTGAAAATGTGTTCAGACCACGACACTTCAAGCAAAGAATTGGTGGCTCAACACCGTAAGGTCGAAAATCTTCATGACACCATGCCCACCTCTCAGCACGAAACTGTCTGGTAGACAAGGAAGATAGGTGAAGGACTCGGGCATGTTGTCCTAGTACTGGTTGGTCATTAAGAGCACGTTTTACACTCTCGTCAACTGAGAGACCTCTGTAGAGCAAACACTCCCCAAATTTGACAGAGAAGTTTGCAATGTGACGTGGCTGCAACCCCGCAATGGGGAATAAAAAGATATTGTTGAACATTTGACTGAAATCCTATCAACTTTCAATATTCCAAGAACCGTTAGATGTTAACCCACTTTTCTGTCTTTTCACTCAGGTATGTATAACCTGTCTCCAAAAGTACTTTGTTCCCACAAACTAGCAGAAACAAGTGGGATGACTTCAATGCAAGCCAATTGCTTGCCATTGGCGGGAAAAGTCCTTCCATAACCTATAGGGATTGTCCATGAGCTTCTACCTTTCTTGGGAATTAGAAACATACCTCTTCAAGAGGAGCAGCACCTCCACCGTCATCAGTAGTAAAATGTAGGTTACCACTTCCAGGATCAGAATGAGTGACAATATAGGTCATGATGTGGGATACTCCCATTCTTGAAAGACTGTAAGCCAACTGCCCTCGAATACAGTCATTAACAGTACCTGTCACATGATAACAGAAGCATTTTCAGGTCACTTTCGTACTGCTTGTGTCCGGCACTTGTACCGAGGTCAAAGGAGATCGAAGAGGTGACCATAGGTCTGGGATATCCGGCTCTAAGTCCCCCAATACTAGGGGCCTGAAGACCATGGGAGATAACATCTTGAGAGGAAACACCACCACTGGAGTAACCATCCAAAAATAGTTTGCAAGTTTCAAAAGGTATTTCAAGATCTGAAGGCATGCCTTTAAGCTTGAGCTGAACTATGGCGACGACGGGGGACAAGGAGCCTCGAAAGAATTGCAAACCCCTTTGACGGACAGTCTGAACCGCCCCCATGAGAGGTTGACCGGATGCATCATAAAAGCCCTAGATAAAAACGTCAAGTAGATAAGTCTGGGCCTCGATAGTTAATTAATACGCACGTAGTATTCCTGCTTCTCCTTTCCTCGCATAGCGCACCCCGGACAAAAAAAACTCGACCATGCCAGTTCAGTATCAGCAACTTCAATACAAGCATTCGATCCAACGCCGCCGAAGCAGACGTCAAAGCCACATTTAGTGCAGTTTGCCTTCCGTGTTTCTGGATCGTCTTGACACCCCGTACACCACTGATGTTTATGATGATAAGACAGAAAATTTTCGGAGTGTTGGACGGCTTACAGTTGTATCCTCTTTAACCCTGGCAAAGTCGGCCTCGTAAGTTACACAGGTAAGTTCGGCGGTCTTCTATAACGAATCAGAAATGTGCATCATTTGAAACAAGCTGATGTACTTTGCGTTTACGAGTATTGATAGGCAATTGCTCGTTTTGCTCTTCGAGTATGTCTGTATTGCAGGTTGGAAGGGGGGCAAGGCAGCGTGTTGGAGCGGAAGCGCCCGTAGACTTCCGGGCGGTCATCTTCTTCTCCATTGTGTTGCTGCTTTTCTTTGGAGGCATTTTGATTGCTGAAAGAACTGGTGGAAAAGCTCAAGCGCACACCTCGTGTAGCATCACGTGACTTTCGGCGCTTATGTGATGCACTGTGAGCAAATAGACAGAAAACGACGCCGAAAGCAGGAAAGGTTTAAGATACAATAAGTGTTGGCTGTACAACCTTGAAGCAGAGTTCTCTGCAATGCTATAGTTTCCCCGAGTGAATGCTGTGGCTCAGATATGAGACTCAGCATGCCCGGCGGTATTGACTTAAGCACACTGAGCGTGACCAGCCGTGCCAACGAGCTTGTAAGCCCAGCACACGACGGCAACTTAAAGAATCAAGCTTGAAGCTACGAGACAGATAATATGGAGGCCACGAAATAGGCTCATACACGCTCTTCAGTGCGACCAGCTTCGGCGAACTAATAAACCTACATACGCCAAAGCCAACGGAAGCAAATGGTATTTATCATCCTCGTCGGGACGGAACAAGGTCACTCGTCTAAAAAGCCAAATAAAATACTTGATGAGTACGCTTAAACGGATCCACGAGAGGAAGACTTACATGTAGGTGGTTCTTGGGTGCCAACGCCAAGGATCGGCGTTCATAGGCGGAGAATTGGGTTTCCGACACTGGGAACAATGAGAGTCAGAAGGTTATATGAGAGAAGTGAAAACCACAATTACATGTTAAAGATATCCCGAGTCAGCGGTGACTAGCGCGACCCATGCGGTTCCTTAAACCCACAAGCTTCCATCAAAAAATACACTCTCGCGTGCTAGTGGTAAATTTATATCGATGTCGACAATAACGGCCTTAGGCCCATCCGCAAACACGAACCAGATGTGCCAAAACATCAAGTCAAAATTCCTTCAACGAGCTGGTCGGACTAGTATTCGCCGTAAACAAGTAGTCCGAGGATCAAGCAGGTATCGACGAGCTCATCGGCCTGATCTTCCGAGAGAATAGAGACGACATTAAAAAAAGCAATTAAATGCCCAAACACGCCATTCAGCATGGCCAGCTGTCCTTCAACGAGCTGGTTAGAGCAATATTCACCGAAATCAAGGGGTCCAGGGACCAAGCGTGTGTCAACGAGCTCATTGACTTGACCTTCCGGGAGGATGGAAACTACATGAAAAAGATGATTAAACACGAGACTCGAACACGCCACTCAGCGTGACCAGCTGTCCTCCAACAAGCTGGTGAGACCAGTATTCACCGAAATCAAATGGTCCAAGGACCAAGTGTGTATCAACGAGCTCATCGACTTGATCTTTCGAGAGAACGGAGACCACATCAGAAATGTGATTAGATATGAGACTCAAACACGCTATTCAGCGTGACCAGCCGTACTCCAACGAGCTGGTGAGACTAGTATCCTCCGTAAAGAAGTAATCAGAGGATCAAGCATGTATCGACGAGCTCATCTCGACTGGACCTTTGGAGACAGCATGAAAAAGGTGATTAAATACCCGAACACGCTATTCAGCGTGAGCAGCCGTTCCTCAACAACCTAGTGAGACTGGGAATCAAGTTGTCCAAGGATCAAGCATGTATCAATAAGCTCGGGTAACATATAGACGGTTCTTGAATGCCAACACTAAGGATCGGAGTTCATAGGTGGGGAATTGGTTCTACTGGTGAGATTTGGACTACTTCTCTGGCCTGTGGACAGTTACATGAAAGGGAGTAAACTGATGAGGGTGGTCTGAGCAAGCTGAGTAGCAAGGAGAAGATCTTTGGGACAGGACTTGATTTGGGAGTGTGAATGTTAGTATAGGCGAAGCCGAGGGAACTGGATCCTTTAACGAAATGTTTGCAGAAGTTCTTCGACCATGTACGAAGATCCTTCAAAATGACGGAGAATACGCAGAGAAGGTAATGCATGACCAGCCGTCCTTCAATGAGCTGAGGAGACCAGTATTCGTCATCAACAAGTAGTCCGTGGACCAAGCGGGTATCAACAAGCCCACCGGCCTGGTCTTTCGAGAGAATAGAGACAACATGAAAAAGACGATTAAATGCCCAAACACGCCATTCAGCGTGACCAGCCGTCCTCCAACGAGCTGGTGAGACTAGTATTCGCCTAAATCAAGTCGTCCAAGGATCAAGCGTGTATCAACGAGCTCATTGGTTTGACCTTTCGAGAGAATAAAAAGCACATGAAAAAAGACGATTAAACATGAGACTCAAACACGCTATTCAGCGTGACCAGCTGTCCTCCAACGAGCTGGTGAGACTAGTATTCGCATAAATCAAGTCGTCCAAGGACCAAGCGGGTATCAACGAGCCCACCGGCCTGGTCTTTCGAGAGAATAGAGACAACATGAAAAAGACGATTAAATGCCCAAACACGCCATTCAGCGTGACCAGCCGTCCTCCAACGAGCTGGTGAGACTAGTATTCGCCTAAATCAAGTCGTCCAAGGATCAAGCGTGTATCAACGAGCTCATTGGCTTGACCTTTCGAGAGAATGGAAAGCACATGAAAAAGAGGGTTAAATACGAGACTCAAACACGCTATTCAGCGTGACCAGCCGTCCTCCAACGAGCTGGTGAGACTAGTATTCGCCTAAATCAAGTCGTCCAAGGATCAAGCGTGTATCAACGAGCTCATTGGCTTGACCTTTCGAGAGAATGGAAAGCACATGAAAAAGAGGGTTAAATACGAGACTCAAACACGCTATTCAGCGTGACCAGCCGTCCTCCAACGAGCTGGTGAGACTAGTATTTGCCTAAATCAAGTCGTCCAAGGATCAAGCGTGTATCAACGAGCTCATTGGCTTGACCTTTCGAGAGAATGGAAAGCACATGAAAAAGAGGGTTAAATACGAGACTCAAACACGCTATTCAGCGTGACCAGCCGTCCTCCAACGAGCTGGTGAGACTAGTATTTGCCTAAATCAAGTCGTCCAAGGATCAAGCGTGTATCAACGAGCTCATTAGCTTGACCTTTCGAGAGAATGGAAAGCACATGAAAAAGAGGGTTAAATACGAGACTCAAACACGCTATTCAGCGTGACCAGCCGTCCTCCAACGAGCTGGTGAGACTAGTATTCGCCTAAATCAAGTTGTCCAAGGATCAAGTGTATCAACGGGTTCATTCGAGAGAATGGAAAGCACGTGAAAAAGACGGTTAAATACGAGACTCAAACACGCTATTCAGCGTGACCAGCCGTCCTCCAACGAGCTGGTGAGACTGGTATTCGCCTAAATCAAGTCGTCCAAGGATCAAGCGTGTATCAACGAGCTCATTGGTTTGAGACGATTAAATACGGGACTCGAACACACTATTCAGCGTGACCAGCCGTCTTCCAACGAGCTAGTGAGACTAGTATTCACCGGAATCACGCAGTCCAAGAAACTGCTTCTCCAGGCCGTGGGCAGCTACACGAGAAGGTAACGAACTGGCGAGGATGGTCTGAGCGAGTTGAGTAGCGAGTGGAAGATTTTTGGGACAGGATGATCCGATTTAGGAGCATGAATGTCGATATAGGCGAAGACGAAAGAATCCTGACGTTGACGTTGGTGCCCTTGTCCATGGAATCGAACTGGGCTGATGAGTATACTCCCGCCGGAATAGATCGTCTCCCTCTTGAGGTTGTTGTCCTGGACAATAGCTACAACAGAGGAGGCACGACAGACGACTACAGAGTGCTTGATGGCGGAAGGGAAGATAAATGATTGGAACAGAACGAAAGGTTATAACACACCTTTGTAGAACCAGTCAACCAATTTTAAGTCAACAGAATTTATACTGATTCAGGATGAGACGGAGTCTGGATGAATTGGCTTGGAGGTAATCGCTCATGAGTCTGGGTGAGCGTTTGGGTGAAATGAACAGGCTGAAAAAGACGAATAGGAAAAGATGGACGAGAGCGAAGTCATCATCAGCCAGACGCAGTATCGTTGTCATCAACCTGTCCGCCGGGTTCAGCAGGAAGGGACGAGTGGAAGCCTGCAGAATGATGGCAAGTTATCGGGTTCCCACCGGCATGGTCGATGGCAAGGTAGGATGTTCTCTCCACCAGCATCTTCAGTGTAATCTAGGCCAATATCGCGTCGTCCAGATACATTCCAACTCTAGATATGATTCCTTCTCACAAGGAGGCTCGATGTTCCAAGCTGTAGGGAGCCGATGCTTTACCGCAAAAGTGTCGCATGAAGACATAAATATGACGGCTACGGCAAGATAGCGGGTCCCTACGATGGAATGGGTCAGGACTCCGAGCTAATAGAAGTAAATACAACTCCGAGTTGCAGAGTCTTACCAAGTCTTACCTAACGGACATCTGCGAACATCTGCGAGAGGAAGAGAACTGTAACTTGATTAGTCAGTCTAGACGCCTACGTCACGTGAAACTGACTTTTCCGAATCCGTTATTGCCATTGTCCCAAGTCTTTAGTCTATAAAAACTGCAATGGCCCAAGCCCTTCTTTCAACATCTTTATCCATTTCGCCCATTTTGCACACTCTGTGCCACTCCACCGATATCCGTATCCAACACGTCGCACGATATCCAAAAGACATTCCCCATGCTTTCGTCTTCAAAAGCACCGTATTATACCCTTGGAAAACACACCCGTTCCCCTTCCCCACCGGAGTCTAGCTCCGAGTCGTTGACAGCATCTGAAATACGCAGAAATCCTGCACGGAAAGCCAAGAAGACTAGGACAGAAGAATTTGTACCCTCTCAAACTCAACGACATCGCAAGATAAGACGTGGTCGTGGTGTGTAGTATTTCCTCTTCAGCACTCATGTATCCTCAATCTTGGTAGCTCGGACTCGTAATAAAGGTCATGGTGAGCAGGCAGCGTCTCTGTCGGATCGTCTTCAGAGCGAAAAACTAGCTGAAGGTGTGTAATATACTGCCGACTTCCATTGGACATAATTAATTTCTGTTTCAGAAAATACGTCAAATCTTCCTGCAATTCACCATGCTGAGGGAGTAGACGTCGATATCACCGAAGGTACTCCATCCATGTCCACTCTCAACATCAATTCTTACTGTTTGTATTCATAGCGTTCACAGCGCTACCTCCTCTCACATCTGGTTTCTATGCAGACGGAGAAGATGTCGAAATGGCTGAAGGTGCGCTTGCTGTATCTAGTTGCAATCCGTTTTGAATGTTTACCATTCAACCTATTGTTGTTTCTGCAGGTGCTTCGCTCGCGTCTATGTCTCTTGGTGATGTTGCAGGCGATTCCACGAAAGGTCGGTAGCACTGTATTCAGCTCAAATCCATTTTGAACGCTTACCACTCAACGCTAGCTCCGACTGTCGTTCCTGCAGGTGCTTCGCCCGCGTCTACGTCCCTTGATGAATTTGCTGGCGTCAAAGGTTGGTTGCACCGTATTCGACTCCAACCCATAAAGCTTACCTGTCTTGCTAGCTCCGACTTTCCTTCCTGCAAGTGCTCCGCCCGCGTCTGCGTCTTTTCACGAAGTTACTGGTGATTCTATCAAAGGTTAGGAGCACTGTTAACCCCAATCCATTCTGAATGCTTACCATTTAACAATAGCTCCGACCGTCATTTCCGCAAATACGTCGCTAACCTCTATGTCTCTTGACGAAGTTGCCGGCAACTCCATCAACCATTTCTTGTCTAACGATTCCATTTCTGCGCCTCTTGCTACACGTCCTTCCAACTCAAAGTTGTCTAACCCGATTTCTTCAGCATCTGGGATGTCCATTTTGTCCTCCAGCAGACTTGAAATGGCAGATCCTCTCGGGAACAACCCAGTCTTCTGTGGAGAAGATGGTCACGGTTTTGCCGGTCACAACCCTGGTCCCAGAAAGGATTCGTTGCAAGGACATGTATCAGTGGACGGAGATGTAGTCAGTTCCATACTTGACATGTCCAACCGTTCAAATGGTACATTCATATCTACCTCTCAGTCAGCGACATCTGAGGTCATGTCCGGTGGTTCCATTCGGTCTTCTATCTCGCCTACCGATCTTTCAGCGCCGTCGAAGTCTGTTTCTGATCCCAGTATTTCCATATCACCAACGGCTACTTCGCATGGTTCAGCTCACTCTTTGAAGTCGCCAGCGTTGTCGATAACACCATCGGCCATGTCAGATGGCTTAGCTACAAGTTCGTCAGCTGTGCCTTCAGTATCAATGCATATTCCCAATGAGAGCTATAAATCAACTATGGCCATGTCCGACTCAACAGAGTCTGTGAGCTCTCCAGCTCTCTCCAATGTCTCGAGTCATCCGTCAACTATGACCATGTCCTGCTCGAACGGCTCAACAGTGTCTAGTGTCTCTGCGAGCTCTCCGGCTCTCTCCTCGGCATTGCCAACAGCTATCTCCAGCGTCTCGAGTCATTCGTCAACTACGGCTATGTCTTGTTCAAACGGCTTAACAGAGTCTGGTGTCTCTGCGAACTCTCCAGCTATCTCCTATGCATCGCCCACGGCTTTCTCCAATGTCTCGAGTCATCCGTCAACTATGGTCATGTCCTGCTCGAACGTCTCCACAGAGTCTGGTGTCTCTGCGAGCTCTCCGGCTCTCTCCTCGGCAATGCCAACAGCTATCCCCATAGCTGTGTCCTGCTCTACAGAATTTTCTGTCTCTGCGAGCTTTCCAGCTGTTTCCTCAGCCTCGCCAATCGATATGTCCACTGTCCCGAGCTCTGTGTCGTCTTTGGCCATGTCGGAAGGCTTGGAAGAGTCTTCTGTCTCAGCTGCATCTTCAGGTTCCTCAATGGCTATTTCCAATACCTCTAAGTCATCAATGATCATTTCAAATGGCTCGGTTGGTTCTATTTCTTCAAATCCAAGATCGCCAGCCGCATCGTTGGTGCTTTCCGAATCATTGTCAGCTCAGTCTCATCTCTCGTCGATGGTTGTTTCTAGCGCCTTCACTCGATCCTCTGCCTCTGCATCCTCGTTGGCTGCCATGCATTGCAGCAACTCCAATAGGCAAGATGATGTGCAGTATTTACAAGGACACTCGACATCTAGCACCGATAGTTCTGGGGTACAGTCATGCTCTGATGCTTCCGAAAGCTCCCAAGACATGGACGCCAGTGCCTCTGTTTGTGGCAGCGGTGATGATTCAGCGGAAGCAATAATGGACCTAACGGATGACGAAACAATTTCTTCATCAAATTCTAGTTACCATAGGTCGATCACAGCATCCACTATTACTCAATCACGGGCTTCCTATGATTCCCTTCTCTCGCTCGGTAGCTCAGGCTCCATTTCTAGTGAAGCTACAAGCCCATTCTGGGAGCGCAGTCACAATTCACTATCCGACTCCCGCCCAACCCATGACATTGAAATGGCTTCTGTAACCTCACATTCCTCTTCAGAACGCACAATATCTTCTGCCAGATGTTCATATGCATCAATGCTTCCCCTTGGTGCCAGCTCCCGCTCTGCATCACCGTTGGTTTGGACTTCTCAATCATCTCAGCAGAGTCTGCAATCTGCAAAAAGCCATTCGCTTTCAGCTTCTGGAATTGCCTCCTCATCTACCCATTCCTCGGTGTCACATTCATTTTCTCGCAATGCATCAGATTTGGATGGTTTTCTCTCAGTATCAGTTTTGTCCACAGACAGCAGCCGTCAGGCTGCCTTTCATTCTTCGTCCCACCGACAGTCATCTTCCCGTTCATATTCACTGTCTTCTTCTGGCCTTGCGGCGTCCGCAACTGAGTTGCATTCCAGTCGTACCTCCACCGAGGGAGGAGACTATGATGTAGAGGATTTTTCGAGCGGCCGTTCACACGAATCTGACACCAGCCGAAAGGGCGCGACGTACCGCTCTCTTTACTCTGACCACTCAGTCGATGGTGCACCTGACGAAGGTCTGCCTCATAGTACAGAATGCGAATCTTCCGGATATGCAGCAGGCCACACCGATGCGACCAACAAGAAGGGTGGAGCGCATGCAAAAGAATCTAGAGCTTCGCATCATCGCGTTCCCGACTTTCATCCGGAAGACTTCGCCGGGCCATCTGAACCGCAATACCATTCTTTCCACGCCGATGGCGCTTCCGATAATGACTTATCCGATGACGAGTTTTCCGATGACGAGTCTTTCGATGAAAGCTACAAAAACAAGAAAGGCAAGGCCCGCAGAGCCCCAGACTCATTTCGCCGCTCTAAGGAGACGGCGTCCCCCAGGTTAGAAGACTACCTGACCCCTGAACAAATCCAGCAGCTTACAACGGAAACGGTGTGTCTTTCTTTTTTCAGTCCTTGCATTTGAACAAGGTAATGACACCATACTAGCGCCAGACCCTCATGAATTTACTGCGGGATAGTGTAAGTGTCTAGTGACCTTATCTAGTTCTGCTGCTCATAAGAACCCCAACAGGACCAGAGGCTTCTGAAGTCGGATGTTGCACAGATTTTTATTGCCTTGCTCTCACAAAATGCCCCTGGCGGGAAGAGTTCCGTTGACGAAGAAGAAAAACCCAAGCTCTGGCAAGAGAGCATGCGGCGTGACACTGACAATGTTGACCTAGCGGTATAAACATAGTTTCGGCCATTTATACTCAGAGCTGATTTTGTTTTTCTTCCAGAGTCGAATCAGAGCTTATATGCGCGATTTGCTCCCTGACAATGAGCCAACGTGTGTTTCTGCGGCTGACCTGGATCGCTTCATAGAAGATCCAAACGCCGGACCTACCCTTGCGAAGTACCGTTTGGACTTGGATACTAATCATCTTCTCACTTCTCCTTGGAACTTGGCGGCCATCAACATATTCGTTGACGCTTTTCTGGCGGAGGAAACGAACAAAGACATGAAGCGCAAAGATGTTATTGTCAAGCTCAAAGGACATATGCGGCATCTTCACAGCATGTACCGTCAGAACCAAATGGAAAACAGCGATGATAAACAAGAGCGGGACAAAGCAAGCAGGACTGTGAACCGTCGTCGTGAAGTGTGTTCTTTTTTTAACATTCATTTGAAGTTTCCAAGGCCTGACGCTGTTGCATTGACCCAGCTGTTGACTCGTCGTCGTGACGCTATACGCGGTCTAGGGCGTTGCGACGACCAGGGCATGGCCATCGCCAGCAAAGCTATGGAGTACCTAGGACATGATGCCATGAGTGGGGACGAAACAGATAATGAACGTACGCGAGGTAAAGGACCTAGGAAAGGGAGGGATAGACCACGCATTCGAAGGGCAATCACCGTTTTGGATTGGCGTTCTCAAGAGTTGGGCGATTTTCTTCGTAAACTAGACGCTTGTCATATTGCCTCGCGATACAACCAAAACGGTAACTATGGAAAGGGGGCTTTCCCCGACGAACGATATCCATCTCGGCGGAAAGAGCGATATCTTTTTACAGCCCCTCGAGGTCTTCCCGAGAATTTCTACGACATCACCTGGCTCCGAAGCTTATCTGCAGACGAAAAACGTGCTCTATCCATCCAACCAAAGGTCCAGTTGAAACTTCCAGCCAAAGTTGAACGGTAATCTCCCATCTCTTCATGCCCGATGCCTCCTTACTAATACTGTCCTTCCAAGTCTCTCCAAACGATTTGCCCATGTCAAAACTCGTAAAACGATGCCTCTTCCAGATAACGACCCTAGTCTCCCCCCACTTCATTCGCAAACCTCTTGATGATGTTGCTATATTTCTAGCTTTTTGTTCCTACCATTGTCCGTACACGAACTTGTATTGGTTTAGCAGTTTCTCATGTAGTGATGATTGTAATAATATACGAGATTACATGTATTTGGAAGCTCGATGGGCCTCCCGGTGTGTCCGATTCTTTGTTCAATGATTGCGAAGGGAGTACGAAAAAGATACAGTAGCATTAACAGAGACCATGTCAAAAATAGATGCGTCTCTTTGCCCTGTGAGAAAGACCAATGTGTTTTACGTAGAATATATAATGCAAACAAGAAAAGGTATGTAAAGGGCAAGCAAACTTCTCGTTTTATGAGCGATGTTAATTCTAAATCTGGCCCGAGTAATTAAATGACGTCGTCTTCGCTCAATAGATATCACTTTTTTCTCCAGGAGAAAGTGCTTGTCCACGAGTGGCTTACATTCTTTCATTCTTTCGTTCTGTCATTTCTTTGTTATTGACAGACTCGAGGCTGGCAGGTGGTATATAGTCTTCTGCCTAATAATCTTTCTATCGTGTCATTATGTCTCCTGCCACTCCAAACACCACTCCTACCGCGTCTGCTAACGGGTTAGTAGTCGCTCGACCGCTTGTACGACCGCCCCTGTTGTATCGTATAACGCGACTGTTAGAAATGCGTAGTCGTGAGTATCGCGTGCCACTGTGATATTTCGCTCTAATACTATTATAATTGATCAGCTTTTGGTCAAACTGCGGCCCCTATCCCTAACAGAAGTGACCCGGTAAACAGTATGTTGCTTTTTATTTTAAGAAGCTTTATTCAGACGTTTATCAATGCGAAGGCAACACCGACATTGCAGACTCGGAAAGTCTTTTAGTGCTGGATAATCACGATCTGCTCGATATTCGTCGCAAACTGGATAACTTAGCTTCCGTCGCCTGTCATTTGGAGGAAATCAATGGACGCCAAGGATCCCAAACCGGTATGATCCCACCTGTTTATGATGCAATAAAATTCCTCACGTATACAACTCCAGTAACTACAGAGATGGAAGAACCCATTCTCGAGATACTGCTCGAAATTTATGGTCTTCGTACCATATTCGGCCTGGATAGTCCTGTTACCGTGAATGATTCAGATGTGCCCACTGTCGGAGAGGTCTGAAACCCCCAAAAACGAATGTAATTTTGTACAAAGTTAGAATACATAAGTGTATTGATGCTAAAAACCATGCGCTATATCTATGTGCGGACCTCCTTCGGAAAAAATCTGCCTTGGAATTTCAATTTTAGTCAGTGTTGTCCTTAAGGCCTAAGATCTTAATAAGACTAAGGCCTTAAATACCATTTTAATTAAGTATTAGTTTCAATGCCATCTCAAGTTAAGCCTTAATTAAGACTTAAGAACCACGTGCTTTGCACAGCCACTGTCAATTTTTTTTAAGGACTGCTGCTCTGACACATCAACAGCCCTGTATACCACAACAATAGCTCAAGAGAAAGGTCCTCTGTGGGACTTTTCCTGGGAAGGTTCCAAAACTAATGGCTGCCATGCCAGTGCTTACTGTCTGGGCTGTATCCAAAACAAGATGTCAAGAAGCTGGCTTTCCAATGAAGACACAAAGAAGATAGGCAATAAGCAGGCTTTCTGAGTGAAGAAGGGTTGTTGATGGAGTTGTTTGCTCTTGAGGAGGAATATTGTCCAGATGATGGTGAACTTGAAGGTTCCAGGGATGAATACAATGATCATTAAATTTTCACCTTAAGTCTTAATTTCTGGTCTTAAATAGGTCTTAATTAATACTTGTTTTAAGGCCTTAGGGCTTAATTTTTGGAAGGGGCCTTAATTAAGGCCTTAGGGACAACACTGATTTTAGTACATTATCAACCATCAAATTAATTTAATGCCCAACAATCAAGAACAACAAGCCACGGAAACTTCTTTTGGAGGTCTCAGCACATCTTGGCTGATTCCCTGCTTGCATCAGTACACCAAGCCACTGGAATGATCTTGAATGAATTCTGAATCTCTGTCATTTTCTGCAACAGTGTTTCGGCAGTCTTTGGTTTTGATTGGATATCTTCAACCCTAAGAATGAATGGTTATACATATCAATCAATTCATGTGAGAAGGCAGATGATGGACAAGTGCTTACATTGTACTCTGCATTGACTATGCTTGTAATAAGGCTGCTCTTGGCAATGTTCTTCTAGCCATCACATTGTCCAGACGGTCCCATATAAACCAGTGGTACATTGTCCCAAGTGGGTATATGCCTTTTCTACTTGTCCATCCTGTTTGGAAAAAGTTGTTGCCCTCAACTCATGACCACATGTTATGGTCAAAGGTCAAGTGCTTGATGGTTGACCAACCCAACCCTGCATGACATTGTGCATTACAGTCGGAGTTGGCTTGAGAATTCTCCTCCTGGACTAGGATTATGACATTATTATGTAATATCTCCATTGAACCAATTGAACTTTGAATGGGCTTAAACATTTCTTTCTCTCACTACTGGGTGTCATAGGTTTGTTACTATTTCTGACTGTAAGGTACAAATTTAGTCCAATTTTCAATGTGGAATGTGATTTTGTTGTACTTCAGAGTGTACCAAGGACCAGTTTTAGCCAATTTGGGGCACTCACCACCTTGAAATTTTTGAAAGTTGGCATATTAGTACTTTCAGTATCTGGCTTTATGCTAATATAACATCCTAAGTCTATGTTGTGAAGAGGAGCCTGCAAGGTTATCTTTCTATCTAATCTCTCTGTCTTAGGTTTCCAATCTCACCTTCAGTGAGTCATCCATTTTAGCACTCATGTATAGTGCCCATCCTTCTATTTTCCCTTGTCCTTTGTTATTATTGTTACCAAGCCCCTGTCTCTGTCACATGTCACAGTCACAGCTACTGTCACTATTATCATTTCTGCTTACTATTACCATTTCCATTTCTATACACTGCACATCTGATTACCTCCTTAATTACCAATCACAATCCTCCACCCTGAATCTACAATCTGATCTCTAATATGAACACCTTGCCTTTGCCACACTGTTACTACATTCTGATTGTTACCTTTACCTTGCATTACATACATATTCTTCAGATTCTAGCCAAGCTGTCCATACTTACAGTAGATAACAACCCCAATACCCTTACTGACAAACTGTTTGTTGCGAAGAGGTGACAACAAGAGGGCCAAGTGAGAGTGAGACAAGTTCCTTAAGCAAGCACACTAGTCTGAATAGACCAAGTCAATTATTAAAGAGTAAAGAGAAATACAAATCATACCTAGTCTGAGTAGACCAAGAGGTCAAGATGAGGACTAGGTTACAGGAAGGCAAGTTTAAATACAGTAACAGCGAGATCATAGATGTGAAGGGAAAGCTGTAAGTAAACAGCATGTCTGGTGTGTGTTCAGGAAAGGTTATGGTAAGATTATGGGGAAACTATGGACAAGTATGATTGAATGGAAATGAAGAAAAGGTGTATACAAGGTGTAAAGGTGCAAGGCTACACCTACAAGTCCAAGGGTTCATCTGGGGATCTGTAATGTACAGATGTATGTCCTGTGTGAGTCTATAACACAGAGATGTGAGTCCTCTGTGAGTCCGGGGTACAAAGACATAACTCTTTGTAGATTGTTTGAGAGTTTGATGAACCTCCTGGAAAGAAGTTTAGAGAGTGCTAGTATTATGAGGTAAGACTTGTTGTGTATTAACAAGGTTAAGCTGGGGATTTAGCTTGAACTAGCTTCTACTTAAATACAGAAAGATATCTATGTGTGGATTGTGCTACTGCATGTACTACATGTAAATGTTATGACAGAAGTTGTACTTCATAAGGAAATGAGGTTCATGACTGCAGATCAAAGCCATTCAGTCATTCCACCAGCTGGAGATCTTAGCTCATCAACTGACTGGGGTCCTAGACTACCAAGGCAGAGCCTACAAGTCTACAGATTTGTCTGGTTCTATAATGTACAGACATTGGCGTCCAGTATGAGTCTATAAAACAGAGATGTAAGTCCTCTGGGAGTCCGGGGTCCAAAGACATAAGTCTTTGGAAATCGTTTGAGGGTTCGAGGAGCCTCTTGAAAGAGGTTCGAGAAGTTTGCGAGTTTGAGAGTGTTACGAAGTAAGACCTGTTGGTGTATTAACAAGATTTGAGCTGAGGATTTAGCTTGAGCTGGCTTCTACTTAAATACAGAAGGGTATCTGCATATGGCCTGTACTGCTGTGTGTGGTACATGTGTAAAGCAGAAGGTAAGTTGTCTGTAGGTAGCATGTAAGTAATGTACAACATGCAGTTGAACACATGTTAATATAAAGTACATGAGGGATCAGTGAGGCAATTGAGGAATGCATGTAAGAAGCAAGGGAAAGGCATGGCATATGTGAGGTAGCCATGCATTGAAAAGGAAGTGTGGTATGCATGAGGTTGATTGTAAAGTGTTGTGAATGAAAGAATATATAACAGAAACATGAGGGAACAAGATGGTGGTTGTAGGAAAGAGGGGAATATAAAAGATATGGGCCATTGCCTTTGGCATGGCAAAAACAAGGCTGGAATTTCATGTTTATTTTTCGGCCAAATGAAAAGTCTATAGCTTTTAAGTAGATGAAGCATCACCAGCACCCAAGTTAACCAGCTAAGTCAAACAACTTTCCAAATGGGTTTGGCAGTCGTTTTGACATAGCCACAATCCAGCAACCCAGGACCAGTAAGGATGAGACCTTCAGTAAACCTCTGGCCTTGTAATCTGGAATGAAAGAATATATAATGGAAACATGAGAGAACAAGATGGTGGTTGTAGGAAAGAGGGGAATATCTGTAGGGAAAGGGAAAAGTTGTAACAGTAAAGCAGAAGGTAAGTCGTTGGTATGAGGCATGTAAGTAATGTGTAGTATGTGGTTGAACACATGTTAATAGAAAGTACATGAGGGATCGGTGAGGCAATTGTGAGCATGAGGAGATGGAATGGTAGACACAAGGAAATGGAATGTTAGATGCAAGGTGAACAGATATAGACAGATAGAATGGAAAAGGGGATGAAAAGAAATGGAGTGTCATGTATGGAAAGGGAAAAGTTGTAACAGCTTTTCATATCAGTGACTGGGCAAAATACCACATGAATACTTCTCAAGCCTAAATAGTTGACAGTATAGGGTAGTAGTACTAGTATTCATTCTTAGTTGCTTTCATGTAGTTTTGTGTATTTTTTTCAAGTATCATAAATTTATGTTTCTGTCGTGAATGAAGATGATCTGTGAGTCAATTTGTATCTGCATAATTGCTTTTTTGGGGCACCTAGGAATTGATGATGACCGCTAAGATGGCCCATCTTGGGTCATCTTAGGTCATCGTAAGGTCATCTTAAGTCATCTTTACTTTCCCTTAAGGTCATCGTAACCATTGCATTAGAAATCCCAATCGCTATTGCGATGACTATTCCTTTGACTATTCTCATGAATATTCATGAATATTTGTTTGGCATGCAAAATCATATAGATACTTGAGGTTATTTCTGAAATTAGACTTTATTTGCAATACTCATGTATACTCCTTTATCTAACAGTGGGAAAAGCAACATACTTGCCTTATTCATAAATATATCATTTTACATGCAAAATCATATAGGTACTCCAAGAGGTTATTTCTGAAATTATGAGGCCAGAGCTTTAGCGAAGGTCTTGTTCTTGCTAAACCTTGACTTGCGGCATGTGGCTGTGTCAAAAACGACTGCCATCCCCATTAATTGAACTTTTGTCATAGTAATTACGAGACAACATAAACACAGACTAGCACCGATCGGCATCAAACACACCATTGAACTTTAAATTTTGTATGGCCTCATAATAGCCATGCAGAGCAGTGGCTCACTCCTGTTTCATGCTAGCATGGTCCTCTTTTAGCCTAATAACCATTTAAATTTTCACTTTTCTTCAAGCATCTGCAGGAAAACTTTGCTTGTCAAGCTCAAAGCAGGAGGGGAACAGGGAATGATCTGACAATTGAAGGGCTTTGGATGACTGTTGAAATAAACATATTAAAAAGTTTCAATTGATACATGCACCTGCTGAGTGTTAATACTTTTACTTACATGACTACACTGTCAACAAAATCTGCAACTGGATTGATTTTCTCAGCTGAACTATTGTCATGTCTTGTTAGACTTTATTTGCAATACTAATGTATATTCCTTTATCTGTCTATTGTAACTTAACTATAGAAAAAGCAACATTTCATAGCTTATGTATCTGAGTTGAACCCATCTTCAACAGTGCATCTCAAGGCATCTTGGGTCAGGTCATCTCAAGTCATCTCAAGGTCATCTTAAAGTCATCTTAGGTCATCTTAAATGCATCTTGAGGTCATCTTATGGGCATCTCAAGGGCATCTCAAGAGCATCTCCAGATGATCTGGTATCCAGCTGGAAATATGACTTCAGACCAAGTAATGCTTCAAACTGAAATTTCTTTATACACTACTATTAGTTCATCTATATGATGCTCTAAAAACCTATGTAAACACTATAGAATACAAATCTATATACACTACTGATTTATGAAGTGCTATTTGTTACAAAATACATATATGGATTCCATACTAATTTAACATAACAATATTATAATGTACCAGAAAATGCAGAAGAACCTGCTAATTATGAGAAATAATGATGGAAGGATTAATATCATTGCAATGTGAGATCAGCTAGTATATGCATGAGAAATTAGTGAAAAACTCATTGAAGCGGGTCACCACAAGGCCATTGCAATCCCATTAGCTATTCCTGCGTGAGAGAATAGTGAACGAAAGGATTACCACAGCCACGAGGTCGTCGTTACCTCAAGGTCATCGCAAGTTGTCGTAAGGTATCGACTAAGCATGCGTGAGAAAATAGTGGTGCGAGGATTTGCACAGCCACAGGTCATTGTAATTCAAGGGTCATCTTTACCTACATCTTTACTACATCTCAAGGGTCATTGTTAATTCCTGGTGGCCCGCTTTTTTGGTAATATCTCTTACAGCTCTCTTAAGAAAAAAATCATTTCTTATCAAGAGGTTTCTGTGGATCTAGCTACTCACCATTCTATAGAAACTGTGGAGATCCCTGTCACAGATAAGAATGGTATATCAATAAGCTGAATATAGATAAGTATAGGACTGATAATTTAAGCAGGTCATATTATCTCAATTTGTGAAGTCTCTCTCTGAAGAGAGAAGCCTTTTTATCTTCCTGTTTATGGAAGAAATATTATGATATAGCTCAGCTATCAATAAGGTAGTGGCCAAACACATCCACCAACCCCAGAAATAGTCACATGTATACTACATAAGCAGCATAATTTTCAGAGACAAAAAATTTTTCTATGTATGCTGTCTATGACGAGCAATCTACATGTCCTTGTCCTTCACATGGGCTTCATCAAATTCTTTCATGATAGTATCCAGCACAACACAATGACCATGATACTTTTTTGCAGCCCAGGCTGCTTGATGACCTAACAGCCCCTTTTGGATAGATAGATAGATAGAATTACACAATAATAACATAAACCATTGTGAATTATTTTAGCATTGATTTGAGCACTAAAACATAGTTACTGACAAGATATACTGCCTGCAAATAGAATCAACAAAATTGATACCAAAACATCATATTCAATTATTGTTATATGCATGATAAATTCATTGATTTCAAATTGTAAAATAACATGTTTATATATTTTCTGGAGAATACCATAGATGACACCCAGTAACAATACTTCTCAAAGTGGTTCTGAATTGCTTTTAGCATTGATTTTAAGCACTAAAAGTTGGAACTACATTATTTGCGGATGCCGGTTTTCAGCTTTTTTCAAAATCTCCATCTGCATCCGGGACAAAACCAGCATCCATGTTGAGCCTTAATTACACAGCATGTTCCTTTACAAATGTCATGAATTGTTTACCTCCACCATCAATTCCTCATCAACAAACCTTATCAGGACTAGACCACAGGATAGTCCAGACCAAACCTCCCTGATATCATCACATCACACATGCATCATCATCTGATCTCACCAACCGGACTGTATTGTTGTCCCATGACAATCACCTGGATACCCTCATCGATTCATCTTTGTTCATTGTTCCTTATTCGGAACAAAGCCTAGGACAGTACATAAATACCAGAGACATTGTAGTAACACCTCAGTTTGTCCTCTTTGTCTCTACACTGTACAACAGCAGTTCTGCACTGTATCTGAGCAATAGACAGCCAGCTCACTCCATCTCTTACCTCTTTTCACTTACAATCTATCTTTTCTCTCTCTCAGTTGTGTGTGCAACTTGAGTGGTTTCAGTGTTGTCGACCCAAGTCTTGACAACAAACATGCCAGATGTAGATGTTTGATAGCCTGCCACAGCATACATCCACTCTCCAACTCCCTACCAATGGAATCGAGCACATCATCATTTGTGATGGTAGTCCTATGGTGGGCAGTTGGATCAGGAGCTTGTGGAGCTGTTTCACAATTGCTGAATCATGGTTCAATTTTATAGATATGTTTAATGAGACCCTTCAAAAAGAAGAATTGTTATGGATATATTTGTGAAGACAGGAAAGAGATTCAATGAGAGCTATATAGTAGGCAGACATGGAGTGGAAGTTTTGTAACAGAAAGATTATCAGGGGAAACTATAGATAGGTTTAGAGTAGAAAATTTCATGAATATTGTATACAAACTTTGCTACAATGTCAATGCTATCATAGTGAAAGACAATCTTTCAAAGATAGTTGAGGGCATTGAACTTGTTATGATGGAGACCACTACTCCAGCACTGGAGTAGTGGTCTCCATCAAAACCAAAGCGCTAAAATTTTTAATCATTACTCATGGCTGTATATAACTATGAAAAGGAAGTGGACCATCACTGTGCATGGCAAATACGAGGCCGTTAAGTCGTAGGCCGTAAAACATAAAGTTTGAAGTTTGACGGCTGTAAGCCGTGTAAAATAATGCCATGCCGATGGATTCTAAACTAATGTGCCTCGAACATCTATTGGATAAATGGGGATAATGCTAAATGGAGATGTCTTGGGATGCCCAGCGAATGCAGGTTTAGTAAAGACGAGACCTTCGTAAACTCGGCCTCGTAATACAAAGCATGCACCTAAAACATACCAAGCATTTTATGTACCTCTGGTGAACCTATCGGGAAATATACAGCAACCAGCTGTATTGACACATGGTATGCAAATAGTAAGGGTGACATGTATTGTCCTTAAGCTTTTATCTGTACATTCAATGTACAACCTCAATAAACAACTCTGCCTTGTCTTTTTTTCCAAATCTGGCATAATTGTATCTGCTTGATTTTTGTAATGAAAGTTTGAGGAGTTTAAACATCTTGTGGTTCTCAGGAATTAGACTCTGGTCTCTGTGAGAAGGCCAACAGCTTTGAGTATTGATTTCAAACCTGAAAGTAAAGAGACATGATGAGGAAACTGAGAGATGATCATAAAGAATTTGAAGGGAAAAGGAAAGTGCACATGGTGAAAGGGAAAAGTTGCAACAGTTGGTCCAGATTTTGGGTTTTTGACAAATTATGCTTGAAGGGGTTGATGCAACATTAGAATAAATTGAATTCTCAAGTAACTTAATCAAAACATAAATACCAAGAAAAATGATCCTTGGTCAACAAAAATTAAAAAGTTACGTGCATGAATTGAACCCTGGATCGCTTAGTAACTCATTCTATGAATTAACCACTAGACCAAAAGACGACTATGGCATGGGAGATATGCCGCCTGAAAAAACTCGATAGTCTAGACACACTTTATTTTGAACGGACTATGAGTCTAGGCACTTCTTGACTCTCTCATCCTCAATTCACTTTAGACTATGGGTTTGGCTGCCCTCTCAATTTTACGAATATTGTGCTCATATTTACTGAGTCAATACCTCTTTGCGATCAGCAGTGGCACCAATTGTCACGACTAATCCAGTGTCGCACAGTCTGATCTGCCCTTCTGCTCTTAGGCCGCTTCACTCATAGTGTCCGGGTTGAGGAGGTATGTTACCGTTCACTATTACATTCATTTACTAACTGTCTACATAGCTATTATTGACTAGCGTGTATTCTTCTAGGTACGCTACGGTGTAGCGACTACAGAGCATATAAACACTGATTTGAATTCTGCTCAACATTCCAATGCCACCTTAGCACTCATATATGAGTGCTTTTGACAAGGTTAAGTAGAACAAGAGAGAAACTGATATCCGAGGCATATAGGTATGGTAAGGTGAAAGACTCAAAAAGGGAAAATACCAAAATACTTACTCATGGCTTTCAGCCATGATCCATAAATCATTTCACACAAGGCATAAATTGCTAGTGGGAAGGTTCTCAATCTTGACGTTCGTGCTATACGTATATGTACTAGTTACACTTATAAACATGGTTTGATGGAACAAATAGCTCCTTGTCCGACCTTCATGATTACAGTGGCTTATTATTGCCGTCGTATACAAGAAAATTAACTCAAGCCACACTCAAGCAATCACATTGTTGTCCTGCAAGGAATTATGTTAGGGCTAGAAGAATTGAGAATTAGGATAAGAACCTTGTTCTGCGGAAGGACATGTAACACGCGAGGTTGGATACCTGCTTGCTTCAGTCGTGTGTGTGCAAAATGACACTGAATAGATTCCAAGGGCAGGAGTATCTGTTCGCTAGTTTGATCATAAAACAGCCTGCCTCCGGCGAATCCAAAACGTCGGTACGGATCGAAACAGAAGTCAGCACTCGAAAGACTTCGATACCGTTGAATCATTGCAAAAGTCTTCCTGATTTCTTCACCTTCAACAGTGATCCAGCGCGCAGTAAAAATATCCCGAATTTGCCCAGCTGCCCATTTCGTGACCTCGTCGTCGCAACCAAAGACCACTTGAGCATCTGCGAATGATGAGTCACAAGTTTGAAAAATCAGATCTAAGCGCCTGATCTTCTTTATTTTCCGTACGTAACGCGGCACCGATTTTGTCTTCGTGGAAGAATACTTTTGAATCCACTGCAGAAGAGCTCTGTGTGTTTCAGTATCCAAACTCGTAAGCTGCTTGACATTACTCCAATCAATATTCTCCTCAAGAGGTGAGAAGACAGGGTCAAACGCGAGAGCATCACTGGCCCTGGTACCACGAATGTCAGATTCGAAAACTCGTTGGAATGACGGGGATAGGAGGGACAACGTGTCCGGCAAAACTGGACTGGTGAACATTGCGCGCAATTTCTGGGTAGTGCAGAACCGCTCGAATATAGTTCTTTCCATATCACCTGTTAATTAGGATCAGTTGGGAGATTGCTTGAAATGATACATGTGGATCAACCTACCGAGCCGATTATTAGTAGGAGTTTGTTGCAGAATATAATTGTAACGCTCAAAAGCAAAACACCTCCAGCTATGCACAGGTCCAAAATTACGCAGAAATTGTCCAAAATGGAGGCTTAAGTGCTGGTAAGGAGATATAGAGGTGTGTGGATAAAGAAGACACAAGCTTTCCAAATACAGTCGCATGTGCCGCTCATATTCTTGAATGCGGTTTTCGGTCATCGTACGCATATTTGCTAGCCGAACCGCTGTAACAAGATGCATGAAATTGACGAGCATCTGATACTCTCGGGAACTATTCTCTTTTGTTCCCCATAGTCGAATGAGCGTGATAGGAAGGTTGACTGTACAAAATGCCCGCCATTGGTCTGCACTGAATTTGCCAACCCCGGCATGCCCAGGCTGGCTTGGAGCCCGGCTCACCCAAGAAGGAAGCTTCAGCCTGTCCATATCTTTTCGAATTTCGGCAAGGACACTTTTGCCTAGTACGCCATGGCTCTTGCGATTCTGTCTGGATTTGTTGCGAGTTCGGGTTGGTTTACTGGTGAGTTTATCACAATCATCGGTGATACCGAGCAGACGTCTCTAAACATGCATTGAACAAGGCAAAGTAATCAGGATAAATGGAAATTACCTTCTCATGTACAGTTTGTTGAAGTTGTTTGATACGAGCTTGTGTGTCTGTTGCCTCTTTGGTCTTGGCTGTGTGTCAATGGTCATTTTAGGAGCAAAGTAGGACATCAAACGTGTCACACACCTTTTCCCCGAGAGCTTTCTTTGACAACAAAACTTGTCCCTGTAATGTTCATCCAGTCGGTTGCTTTTGTCGAGAAGTTCTCTTCGGCAAGATGTTGATTATACGATTGATCTGATGTGTTCTGTGGCTTCAGCGTCAAAATGTACTCAAGAACGGCTTCTAAATTCTTTAGACCGAGTCTGTCGATGGTACTCTTCGAAGCACTCTCCACCAGATCTTTAGCTTCCTCGTGGCTAAGAGTGCCCTTTTCTTTTCTAGGCCGAGCTACAACAGGAGTGTCCGGGGATTTACGCTCTTGAAGCCGCTTATGAATCGAGATTTAGGCAAAATTCCCTACAGATAACAATTTTCTTACCAATTGTAACAGGTCCTCTAGGAGGCGGTCCTTTGTGCGTTGCTTGCCATTTCCGTGGTGAGTTGGTATACCTTTATATTCTGCCAGAAGACGAATGTCATGTGCGAGGGAGGTCTTCAGATCCGTAGCAGTGCCTTTTTCGTACTTTTCCAGCATGGGCTTGAGTTTGGGATTACTGCGTAGCTTTTCGGTTAGCTCATGTGGATTTTCAGCATTAAGAGCTGAAAGTATTGGTTTCTGCTGTGAATCGAACCATCCCTGTTGGACTCGCTTGAAGATATTCAGTTAGCTATGAGATAGTTGAGGATCCAAGGATCTCACTTACTAGCTCGAGTAATCGAGAAAGTAAAGCTTTCTTGTTCTTCCGATAATCCAGGCCCTTCTCATACGCTAGGTAACGGACTGTACAAGTATCCAGTTTTGCCAGTTCAGACTGACTCCCTGTCTGGAGTGTAAAGCGTGCTTTCTCCTTCATTACCTCCGTTGGTTCTTCTATTTCCCAGAGACCGTTACCATCCTCTAAGTTGACACTCATTCCCCATATATCCCGGCAATGGCGTTGCAGTAGGCGGAGGTAGAAGCAGTGCATAGCATCGATAATGGTAAATTGGATGGGATTCCAGTACTCAAGGCGCAGAAGCTCTGACCATCGGATCCCATGTCTATCCCAGATAGCCTTTCTTTCGTCCTCTGACTTGGCATTAAGCCAAGATGTCGCCACCGCTCGGTGTTTAAGAACGTCTCGGGCCGGGAAATGCTTTAGGTCCATCAAGTCATCTGTCTCGCAAACTGAACATGGAAATGAATGACTGCTATGAGGAGCAAATCCTGCTACCAATCTCGCTGCCGGAAGATCGCAAACAAGAGGAATCAGAGCAACCCTGACACGTCGTCCTTCCAGGAACTTTACTGTCCGTGCCAAGTAGATCCCTTGATCCCACAAAACGATCAAATCACCGACCAGAGGTTTCAGGACTTGATTTATTTCCTCGAACGAAGGTTCCTTGGGCCCTGGAATGATACCGACCAGAAACATATTCTCGACCTTGTAACGCATCGAGGGAGGTAGATTAAGACAGACCAGATACATTCCAGAGATGCTAACAGATTTTCCGGAAGCACGGTTTCCGAAGGGATTGAATCCGTCAATATTCATGCTGAAGACTAGCCGTCCTTCAGAATTTTCGGGGGTCAGGAAAGGAAGCTGCCCATCAGGCCCTTTGAAATGACGGATCACAGGAGAATCCATGATGTCGGATAATGCCTTCGTATCCGATGAACCATTGCTGCTTAATGGCCGATCGAGTTGGGGCTCTATGTCAGCCCGTGAATACATCCAGGCAACCCAGCGTTGTAAGTCGTTATAAAGGTAGTACCGTACGGGCTGGCTGACGGTATCTCTGGAAGCTTTGTGCAAACTCCGTCCGCACTGTTTAGTCGAGCCAGGAATGGATACGAATGTACATTTACTAGGACAAGTGTCGACAGAATAGAGGGCAAAACATTTTGGGCAACAAACATATCGTTTAGGAGACGGCCCGAACTTCATGTGTCCAAGAATCGTTCGCACGTCAGACGGTATTTTTGTGGCGGTGTCGGCATGCATTGGATGGCTGATACGCAGAAGAATCTGAAGGCCGGACAAGAGGAAAGACATATGTTGCAGCGAAACGCCACAAAGGAGATAAAAGCAACAGCTAAGGGCATACACTAGTAAGATAAGAGGGTCATAGGAGAAAAATTCAGCGAAAGTGATGCCTAGAATTGAAGTGGATGTCAATATGAATCAAAGGATGTACAAGAAAGCTTTCTTCTACCTGGGTTGACGATCCCATCAGGGTTCTGAACTGCCTTTTTATGCTGCGCCATCCATACGTCCCGAATCACTTTTGTGATAGCACCTTGTTCCTCCAATATGTGGCCTGAAACGAGGCGACACAATAGCCTGTAACGAGACACAGATCGAAGGTCTGGGTTCTGGCGGATTCGTTCGACGAAATCCAGTCGGTTCGATAACCAATTCAAGTGAGAGATAATTTGGCTATTCCCGTACCATTCCGGGTCGAGTTCGGGTACCGGATCTGTTTCTGAAAGTGGTGCTTGATCTGCAGTTGGAGATTGCAGAAATCTCAGGGAAGGGTTGGAATCCATCCATGAGCTTGCCGGACTCTGCTCGAGGATGGCCTTGATTTGGTTTAGTTGATGGACTTCATACAACGTGAAGTCTAAATCTGGTTCAGATGACGTTCCGCGTTCGATGTCATCCATTGTTTCTGCATTTTCGGGCTTTTTCATGCAATCTGCATCGTCAAGGACAGTGCTGAGGGGTGTGGCAGCAGAGGGAAGATGTGGAAGCTCCATAGGGGGAGGGCTGAGATCATACTGAGCAAGACGAGCATTCTTCTTGGTCAGTTGTTGGTGGTGTTTGTATTCATTCCAACCGAGAAGACGACCTTGAAGAAAATGGTCGGATAGAGCGACAACTTCATTGATGCAAATGTCACATTGGCAAAGATGAAGACGCGAACTACGCGTAAACGATTGATTTCGAGGAATACCACCTCTGAGAGAGGCGGGCATCAGGAGATAGATCAAGACAAAGAATTGGACACGCGCTTCTAAATATACAACCATCATTACGTAAGCACGATAGACACCGCAAAACAATGGTAACAAAAAGCGATGAATGCAGCGACATCGTTAAGAGATTTGCGAACGAAGTGGGGGAAGACTAGGATTGTTATCCAGAAGAGGCATCGCGTTCTACGAGTTTGGACATGGGCAAATCGTTTGGGGAGACTTTGAAAGGATAGAATAAAAGAAGTGGGCCACCGCTGCACGTGGCAGGCCTGAATTCGGCATTGCGGCATTTCATGTGAAAATAGTCAAATGCCGATGATCGCACCGCAGATGTCGGAGTTTTAATTTAGCGTAACAGTCACGCGTCATGTCGCGTCTCGAAATACATCTGCTGCCTGCTCCTACCTCCGTTTCTGCCTCAGCTACTATATGCGAGGCCCCCAGGACAATCCTAATGTCCTGGCCTGGCATCAGCAATTAGGGCTCCGCACCGTACAGTATTACTGTTACGCCAGTAAAATTTACGGATACCTTACTGGTTCTCCGTATAGGCATCACCGAACCGGCAAAAAAATGGCCATCATTTTACAATCATTGCCGTTAATGGATTGCGTTGGCCACCAAATGCCATGCAATGGATACTGATGGCCACGTAAATTCCATCATGGCATGCAATGGCATTGATTGTGATTTGATGGCCATTGCATACCATGAATGGCCATGTTTTTGCCGGTTCGGTGATGCCCCTACGTCACCGTCATTTACGGGTTCACAGATCAACTTTTACGGTACTATACGGGGTCAAATACGTCAGTATTACGGGTATACGGCAAGTAAATAGACTTGATTGAAAATTTAATTGGTAAATCTATTCTATAGTCACTGACTTTTGCCTGTGAGCTGGTGCATAGTCAAAGCCTAAGCATGTGAATAGTTTTCGGTGCATTATGCATTGCTTGATGCAGTTAAAAAGCAACTTTGGAAGCCACCAAAGCTGATACATTTGCTGAAAGCCTGCCTTCCATTTATTAAATTTTATTTCTATTTTCCATTCTTCATATTGAGGTTCAATCAGCACTGGTCAGCCATTAAATCATTGGTTTGGGTCTTAATATCCATTTTTCAGACATTCAATTAACTCAACCTTGATTTTGGTGTCAGAAGATTTGTGGGAATTTATGTGAAACCAGTATATAATGACTGAGATTGTATTAAACTAATAATTTATGGTTGGTGAGCCAAAAACTTTTATACAAAAACCACTAATTCTGGAATGTGCATATCGAACTTGAAGACTGGCTGATGTTAAGAGGATGGGCTTATATTCCTGATTTGGAAGGTTTGATTTCACCCCATAAATGGAAATGTCCCTGATAATAGCTTTCATGACCACTGGAAGCTCCTGGCATAGCTTTAACAGATTCATCCATGTAATCCATGGATTCCGGTGCTTAGAAGTTGAAGGATACGTAGAAGAATAAGCCTGATGTGTGTGTGCTGAGCACTTGGACTTAGTACCATATTTGGGTTTCTGGTACCCATATAAAGTATTTTCGGGCACATTACCTTGTTTGGGGGTGAAATTAGAATTGACTGTCACTATAGAAGATGCAATGGCAGTGACCCAGATGACTGTGCCATCAGCCACATACTCATTTTCCTATACCCGTACCATAACAGTATTACGACTGTATTGAGACGATAAAATATGGATACGGTTCGTAAAAGTCTTGGCAAGATATGGGTCACAAAAGCTTGGTTACGATATGGGTCTGTATCCGTCATATGGTACCGTATAACCTGTTTCATTACTGGACGGTGTGGAGCCTTATCAGCAATTCAACACTGACCTTCAGGGTGCTCCTCTTATAAGCAAGAAGGCTGAAGATCCCCTCAGCAATCAAACCCTCAGTCCTCCTGGTCTCCAGTTCTCTGAAAATGCCAAAAAGGACATCACACAATTCCTGGAAAACACTGATGGATTCTGAATAGAGAGGTTTTCATACTCAGATGGGGACCAGCATGCGTATTCAAAATTTCATTGTGGTGTTTTTAGTTCATTTATGTTGGCACAGGGCTCGCTTTTGAGAGATTTGTGACCCTGGATCTTTATCTCCCTCTGGAAGCTCTTGAAGAGAGCGACGGCATTCCCCTGTGCAAACTCAACTCAAAATGGGTTATACAGAAGACGACTACAAAAGAACGCAAAGGCAAAGACAAGTGGACATGGTGGTACAGCAATCAGCTCTTTCAGTGTCAGGCTGGTATCGACAATACCTCGGGTAAACATGCATCAAAAAAGCGCCAGATTCCCTGGTGTTGTGTGGATTGCTTTGCATTCATTTGACTAAAAACCATTCATAGACCCCAGACCGAAAGTACATGCTCAATTCTCTCCAAACTTTAACATTTGCCAATGCCAAATATGCTGTAGGCAGCTCCAAACCTCTCGCTGCCATCATTGAAATTGCAGGGATATTCAATCATACACAGTATTGCCGCGGTCTGGTTCCTGAACCTCCCGCACCAGGTTCAAACCTGGACCTGAACCTTGGGTTCAGGTGTGGTCCAGAAATTTCTCTGAACTGAACCTGGGGGTCCAGTGCAAGGTTCGACATGTCTGCAAACCTGCAGGTTCAGGTTCAGCTGGGTCTTGAACCTTCTGAACCTGAACCTTGCAGAGGATGTGTATGTAACTTTTTTGAGAAAAACCTCGATATTTGCTAACGAAAATTGCATTGAAATTCATGCCGTCGAGTCTCCACCAGGCTGCCATTGAATAAACTGACACAATGTCATGACCAATACTTTAATGCCAGCAGTCCTGGCATTGCCAGACTGGGTGGCACACTCAACGAGGTTCTTCAGATACACTGACGGGCAAAAGTCTTTTCACCCCCTACCATATAGGGTAAAAGATCCGAGCCTGATTCAGTAATGCCAGCATGCAAAACTGCCATAAATGGGAATATTTCCCTTTTTGGGGGTGAAAATATTTTTGGCCGTCAGTGTAGTATTGAACACATTTTGACACAAGACTGGAGGTATTTAACAATTGCTTTGGAAAGTTGAGCATATTTATACCTCAAAATAATTATTACAAATTCTTACAGTGGCTTTAAGAGGTTTGAGAGGTTCAAACCTGAACCAAACCTGCACCAAACCCCTGAACCCGGTGCAGCAGGTTCAGGTGCAAGGTTTAGAGGGACCCTGGACTGAACCCCAAGGTTCCGTGCAAGGTTCAGAAAATTTTGGCTGAACCTGAACCAAACTGGACCCCAGCAACACTGATCATACACCAGAATGCCAACAACTTGTTGAAATGGATTGTGACCCTATCACACCCTTATACCCAAAATTACATGCTCATGCACTTGAGCTTGTATGCAACAAGTTTCCATTACATTTACTCCATTCCAAATGCTCCAAGTGGTCTCGTGAAAACCTTGGTGAAGCTGTTGGTGACAAGAACTATCACTATTGTCTGACAGTCCATGATTCCTCTTCTTTCTACCATACTGTTGCTGCTGAAATGGGTATTCCTCAGTGTTCTGATGCTGAGGATAATCTAGACCTGTGGTTGCATGCTGAAAACCCTAAACCTCCATCTCTGCTTATCACTGAGTCTGTCATTCATTACCAGTTCCATGATGGTACTGCCAATGGCCACTTGGAGCTTATTATTGTGACCCCTGATATGTGCAAAGCTATTCACAAGTATGGCAATACAATCAAGTCTTTATGAATCTGACATTTGGGATTTGTTCCGCTCATGTCCTTCTTGTCATTCTACTTGCATGCAATCAGCAGGGATGTGGGGTACCAGTTGCGAAAATCATTTTTAGTGCTCAGAAGAGTGCCAAGAGAGTTCATGCAGATTATAATGGCAAGATTCTGGAACACCTTCTCAGGATTTTATGTGAGAAGATAGGGGATGTTAATCTAGGCCAGATTCTCAAGATACTTGTCACAATGACTGACAATGACCCTCGTGAGTGTAATGCACTTTCAAAGAATTTCGTTGATATCTTCTTGATGCTATGCATTTACCACATATGGAAGGGTTGGCGTAATGGTCTCAACAAATATCTCACTTGTGTCCCAAAGGATTACCGAAAGGATACTAGGTCATGTCTTGGCAATTTCCTTCAAAGGCAGATCAATGACATTTATGATCATGATGCTGCACTTGAGTCTTTTGACAAGGAGGTTGAGTATTTCACAGCATTTTCATGAAAACACGGCTCTATTGAACAGAAGCAAGGCAATGCTGGGCTCGAATTTTTGCACTACAGTAGAATACCTCATATGGAATACAATTTCAGACCCACCTTATACTTATTCTATACCATAAATGCCTCATAATGCCCATTTAATTTATAGAACTGTCTTTTTACATCTGATATTGATTGTTTTATTTGTCAAATTGGAATGTCCACACTATAAATCAATTGCAAAATGAGTTTTCAATATATTCCATATGAGGTATTCTACTGTATTTTTACACTTATGTCAAAGACTACTCTTTTTGGCTATCTTGGTCTGCTGCTAGTGTCATTGAAGCTGCTAGGATTTTGGGGAAACCTGTCACAGACATTGACCATACCAACAATGTTACAACTTTTCCCTACTACTACGGGAACACCCTCTTTCGTCCTATAATCACCATCCCATTTTCCTCATGCTTTCCATATTTACTTCTTCACTTCAGACACTTCACGATCGACCTCATGCATACTTCATCTCTTCCTAAACATGTGGCTACCTCACGTATGCCACACCCCTCCCTCGCTACCTACATGCATTCCTCGATCGCCTCACCGATCCCTCATGTACTTTGTATTAACATGTGTTCAACCACATGTTGCACATTACTTACATGCTACTTACAGACGACTTACCTTCCATTTTACACATGTACTACATACTGCAGTACGGACCGTATGTAGACACTCCCTCTGTATTTAAGTAGAAGCTAGTTTGAGCTAAATCCTCAGCTCGACCTTGTTAATACACAACAAGTCTTACCTCGTAACATTCTCACACTTGGAACCTTCTCGAGTCTCTCCCCAAGAGACTTATCAAACCCTCAAACAATCCCTAAAGACTTACATCTTTAGGCCCCGGAACTCACAGAGGACTTATGTCTCTGTGTTACAGACTTGCATCAGACACTACGTTAGTGCGTTACAGAACCAGACGAACCTTAGACTTGCAAGACAGTCTGAGACCCTGGTCAGCTGATGAGCTAAGATCTCCAGCTGGTGAAACAACTGATAGGCTTTGATCCTCAGTCAACGGAACCTCGATTCTTACGAAGTACGACTCCCATCGTAACAAACAACCCTTTGGAATCCTATAATGGCCATGTCAAAAACAAGTACATCCATCCACACATGTGTTCTGGATGACTTCCATGCTTGGACATGTGGGTTCTTGTTATAGTCCAAGATGTCATGCCCACATTCTTTCGAAAGCTATGTGAAGAAGTTGAGTTGTGGGAATTTAAAGCTAATTTTTACATGGCTAAACCTTCCAAATCCAATCACACTGCTTCCCTTGACAATGAGTCCTCTTTTGAGAGCATGTCTATACCTGACAGCTCTGCCAGGTCTGCTGTATTCATAATTGGGAAAGCACATGTCAATCTTGTCAAGAAGTGGGTTGAAGAGATGATAGAGGAGGATGCTGTAGACCCTAATCTCATTTTACCAGAGGCCGCCATCTCTGAGCTCAATGTTATCACCTCTGTTTCCCACTCTCCAAAAATCCCCCAAGATTCCGAACACAGGTCCCCCTCATCTTTATTTGAGCCTTTGTCCAGTCACGAGTCCCTTCTATCCACATGTGAATCACTTTCCCCTCTGGACCCCGAAAAATCTCCCACCAATTCTCTACCTAATTCTCCAAGCACCGGGCAGGATTCCTCCTCCATTTTGTCATCTTTGATCTTAGAATTTGATCCTGCATCACAGCCCAGTCATTCCCTACTTTTTTCACAGGAAGCTCAGGCACCTGGGGACAATTATTCTTATTTTGATGAGGTTGCTATAAATGAAGGTGGTATTCTTCAAGACCTCCAGACCCCTCCAACAACCCTGATTCACCATTGATCCTACCAAAACGCTCCCTTACCCCTGCAAGAATGTCAAAGATAACCACAAACCTTATGGAATTACAGCTTCTCGAGGACCAGACTTACGAAGCACTAACGAACCTTAAATTAATAGATCCAGACCATGACCTAACTGAGTATATGAGTCCCAGAATGAAGGCTCGGTTTGAGCTCATCCTCCTCCTCGTCCTCATCGTGATTACAAACAAAGTTGTCACCAGAAGAATGTGTTCAATCAGCTCCCTCTAGTCCTGAGCACCAGCAACAAACACGATACTGCAACATAGACGTATTTCTACATTTTCCAGTGACTTCTACGATAAGATCTGTCATGCTATTTGCAGTAAGATGATGACGTTACAGCTCTAGCCACACATTTTTCTTTAACGAAATTTCCGTATACTTTACCTACCAATTTACTAGTCGTTCTTTGTTTATTTCCATTTCTTACGTCTCATTGAATAATCAGTTCTTTGATTAGTAACACCAAAAAGGGAATAGCGAATTATTATATAATTAATTCGGTAACCAAATCAACATAGCAAAATTACTTTTGACAATTACCTTGATATTTATTTTATTTGGCTTAAGAAACTGTTCACTACAAATATAAAGTAGTCTAAGTCTTTGGAGAAAGCTTCATATAATACCATGTAAAATGTAGAAATACGTCTAGAAGTCAATGCACCACATATTTAATCTTGCCAATGAATTGTGGAATGGAAAACATTGAATAATCTGTTATTTCAAGAGAAAGCAACGATGAGACAATAAATAAATATATTTACAATAATTTATAATTTATACTGTTTATGTCCATAGAACATAATAATTAATGAAATAATTAATAATATACCTTGAGCTTTTCTCGGACGGTCGGAATGTCATAGAAGTGCGAAGTATCTGTCGAAGTTCGATAAGTCGGATGTCACATCACGCTGAAGTTCGAAACTCGAAACCAAGTTTGGAATAAATCTGAAGTTGCGGAATTGAAGGTCAGTCACATGTCACGCTGAAAAGTGCGAAAACCAGCGAAAAAAGGGCAAAAGTGCGAAATTTATTTTTGGTCCCTTTGGCGCAGCATATTCTACAGACATTTTGCTGGTTAGACCTCTATCAACCCCTATAACCATTTTCTCAACTACATCAGGTCTCGAGATCGCTCATTTCCCACCCATTGGCAGCTTTGGCTCCATGCCCACCCGCACTTGGTTTATCAACAGGCTTAACAAACTTTACAGCCGCCGTACTGATATTGCTGGACAGTCTATTCGTGCTGGTGGTGCAACTGGTCTTGCTGAGATTGGTGTTCCCTTAGACCTGATTCAGGTTGCGGAACGATGGGCATCTGGAACCTTCCTCATCTATATCCGAAAAAACCATACTTTCCTCTCCGCCCGTTTATCACTCTAACGTGCATTCGTTCACATCATATCAACTCTACGTTGTATCTTCCATAGGCTCCATAGCCATCCTCTCATGCACGTCTGTAATATATCTCTCGGCCACGGGGATGCCTCCTTTGTGGCGCGTTGGGCCTAAATAATTCGAACGAGCCGCTAGACGAACGAAAAAATTGGCTCAGATTACACCACCGACATATGGACCATTGTTGCCAATGTTCTCACAGCTCGCATCTGTCTCCTCTGGTGTCTCATTCCGTCCACGAGGAGGTTATTCATCAGCTTGTTTGTTCCTATACTTCATTCGACCAGAGTTGCTGCGAGATCATAGCGCTGTTTTGTAATTCCCAAAGACAAAACTAGATTATTATCACAATCATAATTGTAGTCGACCTTATGTCGTTTCGGTGCCACCATACATTTCTGTTACCCATAGACTCTGATAACCTACCAAGCCAAGACCGGTTCACCTGACTCAAATATGCTCAAGGCCAAAAAGGAATGATTGAAATCAGGTCTTTAAGAAGCAGCAAAAGCAGAGACAAACCTCACCCGAGGCTTCAAGCATCATGGTGGAAAGGATTTCTCTTCTACAAAAGATATTAATGATGTTTAATCTCGGCGGGATTGCTTGTAGGGTAAGGATTACCCCATAAAAGTCGCGGAATAAGAACATTGAACATAAGAAAGAATATTGAATATAATTATATCGTGTATATAATACGGATTGACGTTCACTGTTTAGGGGGTTGCTCCTACGTATTGTCGCTTCTCCGCCTTTTTCTTCTTCTTCGCATCTCTCTTGGTCGTCTCATCATCCTCAGCTTCGCTAACCTCTTCCACCTTGCGCTTCGAACCTCCGGCTACTCCCGCGATCGAGGTAGAGTCCATGTTGCGATCTGCACAGTCGATCAATACACTGAGAAGGTGAAAGAAGTCTATGACGCACTTTTGTCTTTCACAATGAAAGACGCACTGAAAGAAAAAAAAATTAGTCAATCTCCATGTAATCAACGCAAAGATTGCACACCTATCAGTATCCATCTTGCGAGAGGCCTGCGACCCATAGTAGCCGTACAGACAGATTGTACTGAGAGAAGATCAAAGCCAGCAAATCAGGGAAAAACAATGGAACGTACTTGGGGCCATCGACCTTAAGTGTATACTTACGCCCACGTTGTAATGGGACGAGGATGGAAGCATGGGGAGACTGCATTGCAGAGATCAGAGAACGTGAATGAAATCAAAGAAAGAAGCGGATCACGAACGCCTCCGGGAGAAAGAATACACAAAGCCACACCGTCGATCGTGGCCATACCCTGCTCCAATGTAATGTCCATGGTGAGAGTAGTGGTTTTGGATAGGTCCTCAAAAGGGCTGCTTAGACACGCATTTGATAAAAAGAGATGTTGATTTTTGGGGACATCGATCACTTCAGGTGAGCCAGGCTTGAGGAATTTGACACTGACAAGACTGAATTAGCATCTGTTGGCAGACAAGTTGAGAGACGTGAAAATACAAGGGTGCATTGCTCATGGTGAGAGACGAGGAATAAGGAAAAGAATGATAGGATTAGAAACAACCCACCAAGCGTTTTATAGCTGACATGAGTGGCTCAAGGGCCTTTGTCTTTCCGACATCACATGATAGCATGTCAAACGAATCAGCGAATTACACTTTATCGAACCAATATCGAACACTAGTTTTCAATACTAGTTTTTGCACAGCGCTTCACTGGAAAGTAAATAGACACATCTGGTCTGCTTCCGGATTCCGTGAACGAAAACGTGTACCTCGGCAGCTATGACTATTGTTCAAGTTTTTCGGGTGGGATATGCTCCCAATGTTTCTCGCAGGCAGAGCCTTTTAGTGTAGTGGTTAATTTGTGTAATGAGTTATCCAAAGGTCCTGAGTTCAATTCATGCTCGTTACATTTCGATTTTTTAAATCATTTTCTCAGTTTGAAATATTTGGCATCCTACTTTACCAGCCTCGTCCCTGCCACAGCGATGGCCTACTTCTTTTATTCGATCATTTATTCAACATGCCCCCTGAAGCCCTCTAGTCCAATTATTTCCACGAACTTCTTGAATTTGGGACAAGTGAGCACTTTTGTCATAATGTCAGCTAGGTTTTCAGTACTTGGCACATACTTGAATTCAATCTCCTTTTCCCGAATAGCATCTCAGATCGCCCAATTAGTATCAAAGTGTTTGGTATGAGCATGCTTTGTGGTTGCCTTGGTAAGTGAGATAGTGCTCATGTTGTCGGCATGAATGGTACAAGGAAGTGGTTGTCCTGACTGGATATCAGTAAGAAACTTATGCATCCATATCACCTGTTTCCCTGCATGAACACTAGCCAAATATTCCACCTCCATAGTCAACAAAGCAACAACTTGTTGTTTCAATGAACTCCAACTGATGGCTCCTCCTGCCAGCATGAAGACATATCCCATCGTCAATTTCCTAGTCACCTCTCCGTTTTCATCTTTCACATCTGCATGCGAAGCAGCCACCTCGGGAATCATTAACTCTGGTTCTCTTTCTTTCCGATGATGATAGGTTATTGTATAATCTGTGGGTTTTCTTCAGGTACGTGACATCAGCAAAAGCCCAAAGACCTGTACAGCTCTGTAAACCTCAATCAGGCCTGTAAAGGTTTTGAATACGTTCCAGGCAATATCTGCCTATGAAAATCTTTACAGACCTGTAAAGTTGTGTACAACCTGTAAAATAAATACATCCTGTATTTGTAAAAACAATCTGGAGAACCTGAAAAGTCAATACAGAATGATAAGTATTTACAGGAAAATCCAGGATGATTAGTTTGTACAGACGGTGCAGGATGTATCTGCAAGGACAGATCAAAACAGACTGCATTTCTAGCTATGTTTAAATGGAACAACATTGTATTTAAAAATGATGATTCCAAAATTACTCAAGGTCACTGTGATATCATGCCACAAGCAAGGATTGAACTCTGTACCTCATGGTTTTGATTACTTGCCTCACAATATAACCACTGAGCCATTGGTCCATAGTGCAGATCTACACATAAGGAAATATATAGGTCTGCATATCATTCACTTCCTATACCTATTACCACAATTTAAATATCAAAACAGTTAATTTATGATATTTTTGTAATCATGGTGTTGTAGAATAGTATAAGAGTCACTACATGTTTTGAGACAGGTCTGCCCAGACCTGGAAAGTTTTCACATCCTGCATTTGTTTGGTTCCATGTTCAGTTTCACTCAACCTGATTAGCCTGTAACAGTGATTACAATCTGTTTTCTACTCACATTCTGTAAAGGCTGTAAACTATTCAAAATCTGCACTATTGTGGCCATTATTTTGATTAGTGGCCCAGGACTAGACATTATTATTTATCATGCTACAGGTGAGTACAGAATTTTTTCAAGTATACATTATGTAGTTGTTAATCCAGAATGGGATGAACTGAATCAGGTTGTTTCATACTGTAGTTTACCTGGACATGTCACTACATCTTGTATTAGTAGGTAAAGGACTTACGGGACTTTTGCCTTTTGCTGATGTGAGTACATGCTGAGCAGTCATCCAATGGATTGGGCTAGGATTGTTTGAGTAATGCTGCAATAGCACAACAACATAGGCTATATCCAGATGAGTTCCCATTGCAATGTGATTGAGACAACTGAGCAAGCTCAAGTAGTCCTTGTCACACCCAAGAACTTAAACTCATATAATCCCTTTATTTCCTCCACTGCCTTTCTCATCTTCCTGTCATCCAAAGAAGCCCCTAAAATATCATCTGTATTGTCACAGTGATGGTATGTCCAGTAGGAGTGTTCTGGATTTGGATGCATGGATCCACAGTAATAGAATTGTGTCTAACAGAGTAGTAGGCGTTGTTAAGAAGATGGAACCAATTATTGCCAGCATCAATGGTTCCATATATATTGATGTTCATAAGTAAGGCTGTCTCTGATCCATTCTGCAGTATGCTTGGCCAAAGTGAACAAAAATATTTTCCAACACTTTGACTGATTTTGACCTATTTATGAACTTTTCAAAGTTGTCTGAAACTTTGGGCATGACATGTGACCATTGAAAATTTCTGCAACTTTGAAGATTTTTCAAAGACTTCAATGACGGCTCCAAACTTCTGGGAGTCAAGGATCTTGGTGTGATGTGACACTCACAATAACTAAGTTAATTCAAACTCCGATGATTGAACTATATAGTCAACATAAGCCACCCAAACACTCGCTCTGTCTCTTACAAGCCTGAGCTCTACTTATTCTAGAAGGCCAACTGTGATTATGTGCAAGTTCTCTTCAAGATTTCTCAGTATGTATGTCTGCAGTGAACACTTGTGTATTGCTCATTTATACTCCTTTTTAGTGTGCATTAAGATACTGCCCCATTCCTGTATGTTGCAACTGTCTCACTTAATTCTGCGCTCTTGCTTACCCAAACTTTTTCTAACTCCATAGTCACACTGCTCTTATTGGACAGTGAGAGGGATTGAGGACTCAGAGCAATATTGAAGTTTATTATATTATGTACCAGGTTTCTTTATTTACTCTGTACTTCCCTGGCTTCGTTGAATATGTTTGTTGCTAGTACTGTAATGGCTGTGCAGTGAACCACCCTAGTGGATCAATCCTTGTCACTTATCTGTCAAGCAACAGAATAGTATGATTGTAGAGTCGTCCTGCAACTGATCCATGACATGAAGGATCAATACAAAGTATGTTGTACCCCCCCAGGGTACCAAGGTAACAAGATTTGTTCATGACACAGAAGCTGGACAAGTCAACTGTCAGATAGGAGTTGTTTTGAGAGAATGTCAATGCTTTCTGGGATTTGGAGAAGTTGAGGTGAAAGAATTTGGGAACTTGATTGGGATGGTTGGTACTACTTCAATTGAGTTGCATGTCCAATTCAGGTATGGATGATTCTGATTCTGTGGGTGTATTTTCTGTTGATGGAGCTGGCTGGAATTCATAGCTACCTGTATATTCTCCCCCTCAGTTTCATCAACCCAATGCCCATCTGATCTTTCCTGGACTGTATTAATTGTGATATGAACATCTCCTTGGCTTAGAACCTTGAATGAAGTGTCTTTTTGAGAAGCCCACCCAAGAATGTTGTTTTTGGAGGGAATGAATGATGAGAAATATAGTGGTGTTAGCACTGTGGCCTCCTGAATTACTCCCATTTCCATCCTTATCATCACTGTTCTTCACCTTCCACCGACTCGGCCACTTTCCTTCCTTTCCACTGCCAGGTCTGAAGCAATCTTGCTCAAGGTGTCCCCTATAATTAGGTTGACTTAGTCTCTTGCAATTATTGCATATGAGATGTGGGTTTTGATGTGAAGGTCCAGAGCTGAATCTGCATTGAGAAACAAGCTGAGCATTCATAGCAGTGATGGTATCAGTATTAGATGTCATGGAAGAGGAGGTAGAAGAGGGTTTATGCAGAGCCAATTTCTTGTTTAGGAGATGGTAATGTTTTTGTAATTTGGTGGCAGTGGCATTTAATTTGGAAGTGTTGAGAAGTTGAGTGGTACATGGTGTCCATTCTAGGGTAGAAGGAAAAAAATCAATGTAGATAACTATTGCTTGATCTTCATCAATTTTGACACCAGCATCCTTAGCTTTCTTCCACTTCCATAAGAAATGATGTGGGGGTGTACGGATATATCGAGGGGAATAGATCATTAATATGAGTCTCATATACATCCAAGCTCATGTTTGTGATTTGGAAATAAGAAGAGCATGGCACGTTTGTAGAGATGAAAAGCTTTGAACCAGTAGTTGCACTCTCATTGCCTGCGGAGGCAGTAGTGCTTTGTGGTTCATCATTGCCTGAGTTCTGAGACATTTGCAACAAGCAGAGATAATGTTGATGTATTATATATATAGGCAATGAGACACTGTGTATACAATGTTCAGTAAATAACTGGATGATATATACTAGAACGTATCTGGGTACAGTGGGCAGTGGGCAAGAAGAGCCCATGACCACTGTACCCACTTGACCAGAAAATTTCAGTATTAAGCAAAGTGTGGCTAGAAGTTTGCACAGCAGTACATAAGATAAATTGCATGCAATGCAACTAGGTAAATATCAATAGTCGGTAGTCCTAGGACTCAGACTTATAGGGCTGCGTCGCAACGCATATATGCCCTCGCCGCATGCGCAAATCGTGCCGCTGCACGGTTTAGCCTGTCGCTACAGGCTTACCTCGCACCGCTGTGCGTTCGTTGTCTGCGTACAACATTTGTGCCGCGCCCGGCAAAATCTCGGCAATGCTGCCTATTTTGGGTACAGCGTGACGTACGAGGTTTCTTACCTCTTTCACTTATTGTCCGCTGTACCCAGGTATGTTTTTCTATTCGCGTTGGACCTTTTTTCACTCATCGTCCGCTGTATCCAGATTTCTAGCGCTTATATTTTCATTCTTCGAATACATCAAACTCTCGAAGGTCGTTTTCATTTTTATCAATGTCTCACACGAATGATGGGTGCAGCAATACACTCTCTTCTGCAAATCCAAGCTCGAGTTCAGGTGCTATTCCGGGGGGCTCGCAAGCTATTCCTGGTCCAACCTTTACTCAGCTTGTCACAGGAGCTACTGGTCAATCCAGCACTCAGGCTCGCACCTCAAATACTGAAGGCACTAGCGGGCGTACAACAGCTCACGCTCTCGATGAAGAGCAAAACCCACCTATGGGGATTGCCTTTGATACCGAAACAGTTCGCAAACTGCAGGGTATTGTCGACAAGTATCGCGATAACAAAATTGACCGGATCACAGCTCAGACAGATATTCTCCTTATTCTTACGAGCCAGCCAGTCCCATCGGATATGCCGGGTGGAAATGCATCCGTTATTCGCTCCTGGCTCTCGCAAATTGAGTCTCTTGACAACGAGCGAGTTCTTGCTGCTGCAAGGGGCCATCCTTCAGGGGAAAGTCTCAGAAGGGTTTCACCTCAAACTGGGCTGCCCATTTCTGGAGACCAAGAGGTTGATGTTTCGGGGGCTCACCATACTCATCTCTCGAATAGCGGGGTCAAACGGAACAAAAAGCGGCGCCAACACCACCACCACCATCGACGTGAGAGTCCCCCGGGAAGCTCATCGTCGTCATCCTCCTCTTCATCTGACAGTGAAGATTCTGGTCCGAAATTCGATCGTTCACTACTCCCTTTCCTTGCCAAGGATAAGGTCGTCTTGGAGTCTCTCTCCCCCGAAGCTCGTGAGACCCGCATGCTCGCGTCCAATTACCATCAAGGCGGTAAAAATCTCAAGTGTCTTCTCAAGGACTCTATTTCTCGGCCCGAGTTCCCAGATTCAGAATGGACCTCTATTATCCAAAACAAGGTCTCTGATTTCGATGCCATCCTCTCCAGTATTCATTCCCCTGCTATTCCAAAATCTCATAAGGAGAAGCTCGGACGACTGGAAGTCAAAATCAGCTCCGAGGTCGAGATTACTAAAACAGTCTCTACTGAGTCTCAGTGGAACAAAGCTTTTTGTCTCTACAAGCGCGCTGTGCTTTTCTTATTTCCAAATCGCGAACATGAGCTGGACGTATACGAGACTCATATTAACGATCTGTTTCTATCCCTTGATATATCTGTACACCCCCGCATCATTTCTTATGACAAGGCAATCAGAAATTTGGTGGCCAACCAAGGGAAGCTCTCGTTGGCAGATATCAATGCTGACAAGTTCCGAAATGCATACCAGTCTCACGTCGAGAGCTATGGCACTTTTGTTACTGAAGGCTCACAGTCGACTTCGGTTTCTGGATCAAAGGGTGGTAAAGGAAAAAGGCCATCGGTTGAGATTTGTATGCGGTGGAATGTGGGTAAATGTACTGGTGGTTGTAGTTTTGCCCATGTATGTTCATCTTGTCGCCGTCGTGGCATCTTGTCGCCGTCGTGGCCATGGTGCACATGAGTGCCCAGAAGAGAAAAGTGAGAAGAAATAGGTTGGCGTTTTGGGTGGCATCTTTGAGTATTATGTCGTCGCTGATTTTAGGACGTCATTTGGGGATGTTCGGTTTTAGAGACGAGTTCATAGGCATGGTGGTTTCCGTGTTTAAAAATATCATATGCTGGCGTTTATTGCTGATTTCAGGGTACCGTCATGCATCTTTTTATTCCTTTTCCTTACCCCCTCAGGATGCGCTGGGGGCTGTTAAAAAATGAACATCCACCTATCTGCTGGATCGAGGCAACCTCCTCGCAAGCCTTGGTCTGAGCAGCGTTTCGATTCAGAGCTTTCGATCGCATTTGGAGCGGCAGTTGACACATCTACACATTCTACATATGTTTCAGCACTCAACTCCTACATTGCATTCTGTGATCTGCACCATTTCTCCTATAAACCTACTCCACAAATCTTCTGCAAGTACATCGTCTGGCTATGCAACAACGAGGTACAGCCGGTTGACCCAAAATCAGTGTCCAAGTATCTGTCTGGTATCTGCAATGAACTCGAAGACTTCTATGATGATGTTCGCTCTGTGCATAATCACCGTCTCATGCGAAAGGCACTATGGGGATGTCGTCGCCTCTATGGTAGACCTGTTATTCGCAAAGCTCCCCTTTCCACCTCCGATCTTACCCTAGCCATCAACCAGTATGGAGATAGTTGTGAACACGACGATTTATTGTTTCTTGCTCAACTTCTCAGTGGCTGGTTTGCTCTGCTTTGTCTAGCAGAGCTCTGTCTACCAGACACCAAAAAACACCGGAATCTTCGAAAGCCTTCACAGAGAGATTCGGTAAAATGGTTCATCAATGGGTATGGTTTCGGCTTACCTCACCATAAAGCTGATCCTTTTTACGAGGGCAACAAAGTTGTTGTTCGTCGTCATCATCTATTTCCGGCCTCTATCGACCCCTATAACCATTTTCTCAACTACATCAGGTCTCGAGATCGCTTATTTCCCACCCATTGGCAGCTCTGGCTCCGGAGCGATGGCACCATGCCCACCCGCATTTGGTTTATCAACAGGCTTAACAAACTTTACAGCCGTGCTGATATTGCTGGACAATCTATTCGTGCTGGTGGTGCAACTGGTCTTGCTGAAATTGGCGTTCCCTTGGACCTGATTCAGGTTGCGGGGCGATGGGCATCTGAAACCTTCCTCATCTATATCCGAAAAAACCACTCTTTCCTGTCCGCCCGTTTATCACTCTAACGTGCATTCGTTCACATCATAGCATATCAACTCTACATCATATCCTCCATAGGCTCCATAGCCATCCTCTCATGCACGTCTGTAATATATCTCTCGGCCACGGGGACGCCTGCTTTGTGGCGCGTTGGGCCTAAATTATTTGAACGAGCCGCTAGATGAACGAAAAAATTGGTCGACGGTAAATATATAATTTACCTAGATCAATAGTCGGTAGTCCTAGGACTCAGACTTATAGGGCTGCGTCGCAACGCATATATGCCCTCGCCGCATGCGCAAATCGTGCCGCTGCACGGTTTAGCCTGTCGCTACAGGCTTACCTCGCACTGCTGTGCGTTCGTTGTCTGCGTACAACATTTGTGCCGCGCCCGGCAAAATCTCGGCAATGCTGCCTATTTTGGGTACAGCGTGACGTACGAGGTTTCTTACCTCTTTCACTCATCGTCCGCTGTACCCAGGTATGTTTTTCTATTCGCATTGGACCTTTTTTCACTCATCATCCGCTGTATCCAGATTTCTAGCGCTTACCCTCCCACCCATTTTCCCTTATTGTATCGTAACAGCCGCTTGTTCTACAGTTTACTAAAAGTGTATCATCTCTCCAAACTTAGTACTTCCCTTTGCCTGTATTGTAAGCCATCCTCTCATGTATGTCTGTAATATATCTCTCGGCCACGGGGACGCCTCCTTTGTGGCGCGTTGGGCCTAAATTATTTGAACGAGCCGCTAGACGAACGAAAAAATTGGGTAAATTCAAAATTTACTTTCAAAGGTTGAGAGTTCAAGCCCTGATAGTGACTATTATGTTATGCTGAATGGCAGATATCTTTTGAAAATGCAAAATACTTCTATTTTCCAAAAAAATAACATTTTGCAACATGCCCAAGCAATACATCATGTTTTGTTTTGTAATTACAATCTCATTCTGTATGAATAGGTGCCGCTCTGCACGGCTCAAACCTTGCAATGTGAAAGCTATCTGAAGCTATCACTACTTTTTGCTTGCCATGGCTATAAATGAATCTGAGGGTTTGAGCAGACATAATTGGTACTACCACACCACAAATATACTCCAATGAAAGTACAAAGTATCATGTATTGTGGTAGAAATTCTGCCAACTTTCTGAGCAGTCTGTACACAGAGATTTTTGAGCATACAGATATTAGCTACCGGAGTGGCTGACATAAGTATTGCAAGCTGATACCAATACATACTTTACACTTAGATAATTCTAATTCAAAGAGCGATGAGGAGACCATCTGAGTGTAGAGACACTATAGCAGCTGTATTGCGGAAGCTGCCATACAGACTCCACCTCTCATGCGGTTGCTAGCGTGTGGTTCGTAATGGTACCTACCATTACATTCGCTACTGTGCCGTTACTTAACATACACAGTACTACATGAAGGTCAGCTACACAAGCAATACATTTGATACTATGAAAGGGAAGTCGACACCATAATCCGTTAGGTTGAGATGCTGGACACACTGCAGATAGACCATCATTTTATTATGCCACTTTTTAGATACACTACATACCATTCGGGAAGGACCCTATCCAGAGCGTGCGAAGACATACCCCTGTACGTTGTTAAAATTTCCTATTTTGTGTCTGTTCCAGTACCAATGATATCGGAAAAAACCCCTCCCAATACACCGGAAACTCCATCTTCTAAAGCACTCATCAAATATGTTGATGTTATAATGCCTCTGAAACAATTGGCCATAGACCTTAATTCTCCACTTGACATGCAAACATCGCTAATCTCCTACCTGTCAGACAGCGCCACAACATTGCCTTTGACATATATGTCAATTGAACACCCCTCACTGTCATTTTCCATCACAGTACAACTGAAAGCGACTAAATGGATAACAGTACATGATGTATTGATGGCTATGATCGAGGCTTTACAATATACATAATCGGTATCTTCTCCCTGATACCACTCTCACAGGACTAGGATTATGAACCTCATTTAATTTACGATCTAGTACATAAGATTCTAACGCTCCAATAACATAATTTTGTGCATCAGTACTTATTACAGTAACGCTGGAACTCTTTGTCTGTACCTGAGCTATGTAAATATATAGCCAATTGGATCGCTTGTTGCATTCAACTCATTGACATCTCATTACACCAACAGACAACTAATTACATCCCGGAAATGGAAACTTACACTATTTATGGCAACTCATAATTTCTGTTGACCAACATGAAAGGGAAGTGGGCCACTGCTACGCATGGCAGGTACGAGGCCATAATTTTGGGGAAATTCAAATGTTGAAAAAATGCTAAAAGCATCAATTACCAATCTAAAGCTCCCCCAGTCCTGAATTTCTGCTCACAATTTTAAATCATTTAATAGTAAATAATCATGCTGCAAAAATTGAGGTGAGAAGTCTGGCTATACTGAGCAAATTTACCAAATCATATCAGCTAGTGTGGATTTGTTTAGTTTCTGAATAAAATAATGTACAATGTCCCTGTAATAATGGGAGGTATTGACTGGCTGTTTTCACAAATGTACATTGTTGCTGCCATTTGATTCAGAACAGGTTGCAATTTGAATCAAATTGAATTGATACTGTAATATGTAATTTGATTCAGACAAGCTCTTGACAATAGACATTAGAAGCAAATGGTGGAGCATTAAATTCTCAATTGAGAGGTACTTTCCGCCATACTGTATTTTTTTAAGGTTTACCACGGCAAGTAGCGGATCTGATCCGGACCCGGCATGAAAAAGCACGAGCCTTCGGGTATATCGGGTTTCTATCCTGAGCATGTGATTTTCCAAATGGGATTATACGTGGAAAACCAGCCAGTCTGAGTTTAGTAAGGACGAGTCCTCCGTAAACTCCGGCCTCGTAATTACCTGACATTATTTAATCTATACATCAGCAGTAATTTGCTTGTTGCCCAAGCACCAATGAGATCTGTGAGTACAGCCAGATACCACCATAAGCAGAAAAACCCCCCGCAATTATCTATCTTCCCAATATGGGCATAATATGTATTTATTGCAATATAATTCAGTAATTTTGTTAAAAAAAATGGTGATCTAGGCAGTTGCCAGCTTGTGCCGACTAAAGGGATCCATTTGGCAGGGAAGTGATCTATGTGACATGTGTGACACAAATCCGCGGCTGTCGGAGTTTGAAATTCTGTTCAGCACTAATTTTCCACTTACGTTCTCGTTCTCGTTCATTTTTCACCACGAGAAGTGGAGTGAACAATAAATATAATCGATTTCAATTTAGTTATCAACTGTTGAAACTGTCCGGTCAATGCTATTTCTGAGTCTGTCGCGCTCGCGAAAACATCGCTTTTGAGACCGGAACGAGTGTCGACATCCATCTCATATACAAATTCTGAGTAGACAATATTTTAAACAAAGTACTATGTCACCCCAAAATGAAGAGCGTCGCTAAAGAAATGGGGGATAGACACTCAAATTTCTCGCCTTAGATCACTTCTAGTACAAAAATAGTATGCCATACAGGGCATGCTAATTGGGACTGGTTGTAATCATGGTACACATGATACATAGTATTGTAAGTATAGGCTTGGTTACTATGAATTTGAATTTATGAGGATTTGTTTCGGTGTATTCTATCCGGAATTTTAAGTGTGAAGTTAACATCTCAGCATTTGACTTTAGTAAAAACAACTTATATATTGGAAACAGTACTAGCATCACCTACAGGAACTCCAAGCTGTATACAATCAACACCCAAGAAAAAGAGAATAAACGGTAAGCATATACTTACAGAGCTGATGTGGAATACTCAAAGCTCCAACAAGTGGGCGGCATCTGCTTACAAACATCTCGCATCAACAGGTCATGCTATTTTCATTCAGACAACAATTTTGGATCTCACACCTTTTGCCCAGACATTTTTCATAGAAATCAACTACAATGATAATGTACACAGATGTAAATGAAATCATGTAATGTGCAGTTCCTGCTGTTGATTGAATAGAAAACAAATAACTCAGTTAGACACATCATGTTATAGTGCATACTGTATCATTTCAAAGTAATGTTCAAAGGTCTGAACTAGGGATTATAAGGCCAGTGTCACACATCACAGTGAACTTTGAACTGTGTGACCAACCAAGGGCTTTGTGTTTGAATAATCAAAAATTTCATTTTTTCTGTCACTTTAGACTTTCTTTGTCTTCTGAGTGGCTTAAACTACCCTTTCCAACCACAAAATGTATGCTGCAGTCTAAAAGCAAGAAAATTTTGTAGATGAGTTAGTCAAAATGAACTAAAATATTGGCTGTCACACATCATCCTGGTGAATGAACCAATTTGCTTCACTGGGTGCAAAAACCCATAAACCCTTGATTTTACAGTGATTTTATGGTGATTTTATGAATTGGCAACATGTCTGTAAAATCAGAAAATTTACAGGATGTTTTACAGCTCAGTATTTCTTATTGTAAATCATGTTGTTTTAATAAGAGATTTAGAGTGCAGTATCTTTCATGGTAAATTACCTGATATTACAGTATGTATTATGGTGACACCTAGTCACACTGTAATCATCCTGTACAGGGTTTTGCATAATTGTCTGCAGGTCACGTCAGGTGCATTTGATTTGTTTGTATTTGTTGCACTGTGCCTTGGGTGGTGCCGTGTGGGCGTTTGCCAGTTGTTTTTGCCACCAAACTGTGTCCTAGATGGATACCGGTAACGCCCACTATGATTCGGAAGTATTGACATTGTCTGTCAAAAGCGTACGGTCCACGAGCGAATAAAAGACGACATGCCGATTCTCGGAATTCTCGGCAATTCATCGGCAAACGACGAAGACGCACATTGCTACATCGCAGAGGTTTTATATCATCTGCCTAACTCATTTCCATGCCTTTTTGCAGTTTCAGCATAGTCTCTGCTGGACTTCTGCTTCCTCGGAGTTCCTCGCAACTTACAGTGATACAAATACAAACAAATCAAACATTCCTGACGTGACCTGCAGACAATTATGCAAAACCCAGTATTATTGGCAAGAAATACTGTGAAGTTATTTAACTGTATTGTCTCTGAAAAATCAGATGATATATAGTGATTTTATTGCATTGTAAACTCACTGTGAAATTAGCAAATGTTATGGACACAAATATGCTGTGACAAAAATGTCACAATATAATCATCATAAAATCTCCAAAAAATACATCAGCGAATATAGTGTGATTATGTGTCACTGTAATCTTTGCATAATTCTCCTGATTTTACTAGGGATATATAGGATTAGTCCCCTCAGTAAAATCACTGTAAAGGTTTGATAAGAATAGAAATAAAATCTTTGCATAATACTAGTTAACTTTATGGAGAAGTTATGGTATTAATGCAGTTAATTTGTTCAGAAAATTCCATACACTGTTCATACACCTTTCATGCACTTTTCATACATCTTTCACATTTCATACACACCTTTCATACACATTTCATACACTTTCCAAACACTTCTTGTTTTTCATACACATTTCATGCACTTTTCATGCACTTTTCCACATTTCATACACATTTCATGCACTTTTCATAGGCTTGTCATTTTTCATATGCTTTTCATACACTTTTCATACACCTATCATATACCTTTCATTCCCTTTTCATACACTTGTTTCATATACATTTCATACACATCTCACATACACCTTTCATACAATTTTGATACACCTTTCATACACCTTTCATACACTTTTCATACACCTTTCATACACTTTTCATACAATTTTCATACACCTTTAGAACACTTTTTGTACACTTTTCATACACTTTTCATACACCTTTCATATACCTGTCATACACTTGTCATACATACTTCATACACATTTCATACATATTTCATACACATTTCATGCACATTTCATACACATTTCACACACATTTCACACACCTTTCATGCACTTTTCATACATCTTTCACATTTCATACACACCTTTCATACACATTTCATACACTTTCCAAACACTTCTTGTTTTTCATACACCTTTCATGCACTTTTAATACATTTTTCCATGTTTCATACACATTTCATGCACTTTTCATAGGCTCGTCATTTTTCATACACTTTTCATACACCTCTCATATACCTTTCATACCCTTTTCATACACTTGTTTCATACACATTTCATACAACTTTCATACACCTTTCATACACTTGTTTCATAGATGTTTCATACTTTTCATACACTTTTCATACACCTTTCATATACCTGTCATACACATTTCATACACATTTCAGACCCCTTTCATACACCGTTCATACACTTTTCATACACGTCTCATACACATTTCATACACCTCTTTTCATACACTTCTCATACACATTTCATACACCTTTCATACACCTTTCATACACCTTTCATACACCTTTCATACACATTTCATACACATTCATACACCTCTTTTCATACACTTTTCATACACTTTTCATACACTTTTCATACACTTGTTTCATAGATGTTTCATACTTTTCATACACTTTTCATACACCTTTCATATACCTGTCATACACATTTCATACACATTTCATACACAGTTCATACACCTCTCATATACCTTTCATACACCTCTTCATGATGCCAGTATCACAGACTCCACAGATGGCTTTTCTCAGCTAAATCCCCTTTGCAAAGGCCATATCATGGCTGCATTTCATACACCTTTCATACACCTGTCATACACTTTTCATACACTTTTCAAACACTTTTCATTTTTCATACACATTTCATACATCTTTCATACATTTTTCATATGCTTTCATACACCTTTCATACACCTGTCATACACTTTTCAAACACTTTCATGTTTCATACACATTTCATACACACTTCTATGCTGTCCAAACTGCACAAAAAATAAGAGCTCCCATTTTCATTGAAGTTGCCCCTGTTTTCATTGACTGTGACCCATTTTCATTGACAAAAATTTTTGCCCCATTTTCACTTTGACTGACCTTCTGTTTTCATTCAACAGCACACATCGGCATATTTTGGCATACCCCAAAAAAGGTATTACTGCCTCATTTGGACAATATTACATAAATTGGATAACTAATGACTAACAGGACACCATAACAGCCCGCAATCATTTTGTGCACATCCACTGAGCTGTTTGGCTCCCTCCTGGATGCATTGAAGAGCTTTTGATTAGGAAAGTGTTTTACCTATATATGTATAAATTACATTGAAATACAAGTGTGTAATTTATCATGAGAATGGATTAAAATGGCACCTGCCTTCCTAGAGAATATCTGGCATGATATTATATCATGCTATTTTTCAGGGCTGAAGATTTCATTTACAATATTCTTTACATTGTTCATAAGGAGAACATGCTATTTTTGTCACCTTTTAACCCAGGATGGTATTACACAATACATTATTATACATCCACAGTTCCCTTGATCATCCTAATCTCCATTAAATGATCAGATGCACAACTGCCTCATTTTTCAGTAACATTTGAGATGGCAGAGGATAAAGTTTTGTACAAACTAACATGTCCTATTATCCTGCAATTGATCACAATGGAAATGCTGGAGAAACGTTTTTGTATGACAGGTGTATGAAAGGTGTATGAAAGCATATGAAAAATGTATGAAAGATGTATGAAATGTGTATGAAAAATGAAAAGTGTTTGAAAAGTGTATGAAAAGTGTATGACAGGTGTATGAAAGGTGTATGAAAAGTATATGAAAAGTTTATGATGTGAAAAAGTGTATGAAAGGTGTATGAAATGCAGCCATGATATGGCCTTTGCAAAGGGGATTTAGCTGAGAAAAGCCATCTGTGGAGTCTGTGATACTGGCATCATGAGGAGGTGTATGAAAGGTATATGAGAGGTGTATGAACTGTGTATGAAATGTGTATGAAATGTGTATGACAGGTATATGAAAGGTGTATGAAAAGTGTATGAAAAGTATGAAACATCTATGAAACAAGTGTATGAAAAGTGTATGAAAAGTGTATGAAAAGAGTATGAAAAGAGGTGTATGAAATGTGTATGACATGTGCATGAACAGTGTATGAAAGGTGTATGAATGTGTATGAAATGTGTATGAAATGTGTATGAAAGGTGTATGAAATATGTATGAAAGGTGTATGAAATGTGTATGAGAAGTGTATGAAAAGAGGTGTATGAAATGTGTATGAGACGTGTATGAAAATTGTATGAACAGTGTATGAAAGGGGTCTGAAATGTGTATGAAATGTGTATGACAGGTATATGAAAGGTGTATGAAAAGTGTATGAAAAGTATGAAACATCTATGAAACAAGTGTATGAAAGGTGTATGAAAGTTGTATGAAACAAGTGTATGAAAAGGGTATGAAAGGTATATGAGAGGTGTATGAAAAGTGTATGAAAAATGACGAGCCTATGAAAAGTGCATGAAATGTGTATGAAACATGGAAAAATGTATTAAAAGTGCATGAAAGGTGTATGAAAAACAAGAAGTGTTTGGAAAGTGTATGAAATGTGTATGAAAGGTGTGTATGAAATGTGAAAGATGTATGAAAAGTGCATGAAAGGTGTGTGAAATGTGTGTGAAATGTGTATGAAATGTGCATGAAATGTGTATGAAATATGTATGAAATGTGTATGAAGTATGTATGACAAGTGTATGACAGGTATATGAAAGGTGTATGAAAAGTGTATGAAAAGTGTACAAAAAGTGTTCTAAAGGTGTATGAAAATTGTATGAAAAGTGTATGAAAGGTGTATGAAAAGTGTATGAAAGGTGTATGAAAAGTGTATGAAAGGTGTATGAAAGGTGTATGAAAATTGTATGAAAGGTGTATGTGAGATGTGTATGAAATGTATATGAAACAAGTGTATGAAAAGGGAATGAAAGGTATATGATAGGTGTATGAAAAGTGTATGAAAAGCATATGAAAAATGACAAGCCTATGAAAAGTGCATGAAATGTGTATGAAATGTGGAAAAGTGCATGAAAAGTGCATGAAATGTGTATGAAAAACAAGAAGTGTTTGGAAAGTGTATGAAATGTGTATGAAAGGTGTGTATGAAATGTGAAAGATGTATGAAAAGTGCATGAAAGGTGTATGAACAGTGTATGGAATTTTCTGAACAAATTAACTGCATTAATACCATAACTTCTCCATAAAGTTAACTAGTATTATGCAAAGATTTTATTTCTGTTCTTATCAAACCTTTACAGTGATTTTACTGAGGGGACTAATCCTGTATATCCCTAGTAAAATCAGGAGAATTATGCAAAGATTACAGTGACACATAATCACACTATATTCACTGATGTATTTTTTGGAGATTTTATGGTGATTATATTGTGACATTTTTGTCACAGCATATTTGTGTCCATAACATTTGCTAATTTCACAGTGAGTTTACAATGCAATAAAATCACTATATATCATCTGATTTTTCAGAGACAATACAGTTAAATAACTTCACAGTATTTCTTGCCAATAATACAGGATGATTACAGTGTGACTAGGTGTCACCATAATACATACTGTAATATCAGGTAATTTACCATGAAAGATACTGCACTCTAAATCTCTTATTAAAACAACATGATTTACAATAAGAAATACTGAGCTGTAAAACATCCTGTAAATTTTCTGATTTTACAGACATGTTGCCAATTCATAAAATCACCATAAAATCACTGTAAAATCAAGGGTTTATGGTTTTTTGCACCCAGTGCTTGTGGAGTTCATTGGTCAAAGGTCACACCTGATGAACATTACTTTTGTATGTGGGCCAACAGAGGCCTGCTGGCATTAAACGAGGCCTAAATTACAGTAAAGCTATAGAGCTTTATGAGAATTACTTCTGAGGACAGTGACAAAAGGAGGCACAAAATTGAAAATTTTAATAATTATTTGCCTATCTAATTTCACTGTCCCAGTTACAACTTGAGTGTTGAGCATATCCCAGAAAACTTACACTTGATCTTTTTTAATAAACAGCTTAAATGAGTAGATTCCCAAAACCATTCAGTCTCAATTTGTGTCAGAATTTTTTAATATAGTGTGAATATGGATATTGTGCATCATGACTGTTATGAACAGTATTTGTTGTATCAGGTTACTTTATACATATTTACCATTACCTTGTTCATGTGAGATATTTGCTTTCCTCCTCATTCATTTATTCATATTCAGCTGAGGAGGTATGTTCTTTCTCTTTCTTTCATTCTCATACAGAATACTGATATATTTCATAGTGTATACTAGCTCATAGTTTTACTTGTTAGGTACTTACCATTTTGCAATCTCATCCATTTATTTGTATTTGGCTGAGGAGTGTATACTAACTCATAGTTTTACTCATTAGGTTGATCAGACACTCACAACAGGTTATGGGCATCCTTTGAGGTTGTTCTGATTGAATCTTGAGTAAATCTACCTGAATACCACCACAGATCAACATCTATAAAACTTTTTCATATTCATCAATCACACATTATCTCCATTTCTCCTTTGCATCCAGTCATGAATTCCCAATTCTGTTTCCCCAACAAGTCTGCGGAACCTTCTGGTCCTGACTCAGGTCGTTCTACAGCACAACCTACATACTCTGTTGACATGTCAAATAGCACTTGACTCAGTGACTCACCTACCTATGCTCAGCTTCTCTAGCTAGTGGCTCTCCTTCTGATCCCAATTGTACTTTTGTTACCAGACTCCTGCCCCACCACCTTTACCATCCCAATACATATTTCCTTCTCCTGTTGCACCTATTCCTTCCACATTTCCTTCTCTTTCCCCAATAGTCAAACATCTTGAGCACTTCCCGGCCTCCAACCCCTCAGAGCCTATTTTGACATCTCTGAATTTGTCCTTTTCTAGTTTTCATACAGCTAACACAGCACCTACTATACCTCATTCTGCATCTGTCTTGTCACCTCAAGATTTATCTTTTGATACTCTACATCTGGATCCTTCCAGTAGATGACCATCTATTGTTTCTCTTAATGACAACATTCTGTCTTTGCATTCTGTACCACCTTCTTGCTACCCTCCCTCACCGCTGATATGCCTGTTATTGGCTTACCAGTGATTTTGCACATTTCCTACTAATCAGAAATCCCACCAGTGTAATCACTATAATAACTAAAGACCAACTCTACTAGTCAGAGACTCTACCTTCAGGATACACTCAAACAAGTTCCCTAATGTACTCCATTCACTTTCATTTGCTCTGCAACAACTCATTATTCATATAGTATGCAGCGCCGTCCACAAGGCCTACAGGTTTTCTTGTTGTGAAGTACATCTCAAGCACTCTCTAAAAACCTCAAGTTCTGTAACAGCTGTTCTACAGATCTGGCTTCAAGGTGTTGTGGCACCGGGAATGGAAACCAGCACTAGGCATTTGGAGTTTGATTTCTGTAATGTTGTGCCACTGCAGCACAACATTTAACTGTGTAGTTTTACTTATCTAATCACTTCCGGCCTTTATATACTGTAGTATACACACATTTTCACCAGTTACCCATACCTATGCACTTAGGTGCTCAGCAGTGTAAGTTGTAAACACTATAGTTTTGTTTGTTGGTACTCTCTAGACCTGAATTGGTTTGGATTAGAAGAAATAGAGAAGAATTCCAGAGCAATCATTTGATCTTTGAGCATTGTAATAGCCAGACTGTGGCCTTTGTGTTAAATCCAGACTGTGGATATTTTACTGTGCTAGTCCTGCCACTGATGATATTCCTGAGGAGCAATCTGCCCTGATGCTATGGTACCAGAAGCTAATAGGTTCACTCAACTATGCAGCCTGTATTACACACTTTGATCTTGCCTTTATCATTATGACCCTTAGTTGCTTCATGGCTAAACCCATGTGAACTCATGCAATCCATACCCAAAACATGCTTCAATACTTAGCTGGAACACAAGATCTCACTCTGCAGTATGGGGGTGTGGTAGAAGGCAGAAGCACAAACAACTGTCTCGCATCTGGTCCAGATGCAATAGCAATCAAACTTTGATTGTTGGAAAGAAGGGGTAAGGGATGAGGAAGCAGAAATCCAATGAGAGAAGTAAATGCCTGTAATCAGAGTGCCCATTTCATAGCATGAGTGAGTGCCATATATTCTGATTCAGTAGAACTCAGTGCAATAGTATGTTGGTGTGTGGAAGACCATGCAACCAGTCTGATGTTGATAAAGAAAATAAAACCAGAAACTGAATATCTATCAACCTCATCTGAAGCCCAGTCCATGTCGGTGAAGCCCACATCATCCATTCTAGAAGGAATATACACAGATCTGCATATCTGCAATCAGCTTTATGCTCCAGGAGGCAATGCCCGCTCTCATGTCATTATCTAGGATGATGGGCACACTAGGGCAGGAATTTCCCATGCTTCTGATCTTCATCAGACATCAAAATATGCATAAATCGTGATAAATCGAGAACATATTCGCAAAAATATCAAGAATTTCCAAAAACAAATTATAACATGCTGTAGATTTCTAAACTGTACACTTTTGTACAATTCCACTTCAATGGATATAAATCAGATGTATATTTTTTTAACACTCCACATGAAATACATCCACTGGGACTCTGCCCCAAGTTGCGCGCTGATACATCATTAATGCCTGATTTCGGCAGCATCTCGCTAAACAAGCTGATCTGTTACAGTCGTTTGCATAAGTCGTGAGAATCCGCGCGTCGGCAAAAAAAGTAACACAACATATGGATGGGCAGTAAATCCTTTATATCTCAACAACCACATGGATCTGAAATTATGTCCAGATATCAACTTGTGCAGAAAAACCCCCCGCACATGCCTATAAAGACAGATTTTGAATAATCTGTGCTTTTCACCATCATATGTGCATATTCCCTCTGAATCTCTTGAAACTTACAGAAATAAAGGTCTAGCATATCTAGAATATTTCGACGAAATATGGGACCCGTCGCTAAAGAATTGGAAGAATTCTTCTATAGCAACATTACTTAGATCACTTTAGTACAAAAATAGTAGTACAAAACCTTATCTGGCAGAATTGTATTGAGGTTTCGGCATCACAACCGGCATAGTACACTCATTACAAGTTGCCAACTCAGCTGATGACTACAACCGACATTTCGGGAGACGTCTTGACAGAAATGCTGTTAAATGGGCAAATTTCGGACTGGACAGAGCTGATAGAAGCAAGAGTCAGCAGATCCAGGATCGGGAAACACTGATGTGCTCGCGTGGCATTTGATGGCCGTTCCAATGCCGGCCTATAGTGACTGTGTATAAGACAATATTTTAATCCTCCTGCATTTGCGACACCCGTCGCATACATCTTCTCTATACCACCTGTTGGTATAGATAAAGAGCGCAGAAATTTTAGAGGATAGCAGGCGACTGCCCTTGCCAGTTTGAGTACATTACGAAGACCCATTGAACTGGGTCACGGCATAGGTCGGCATTGGAGCGGAAAGCTATGGCCATCATCTGCCACGCGAGCACATCAGTGTTGCCCGATCCTGGATCTGCTGACTCTTGGATAGAAGCCTCATTCAATGAAAAATAGATACTTTACGCATGTCTATATACAGAAAAGTAGAAACTAATGGTGTGTACGACTGCTATTGATGCGAGCGTATCCGGCAGTAGGCAGCCGGGTAACTCGAGCAAAAATAGCCGATGACTCGACTCGCGGCAACACTAGTACAAGTTGGCAGCCGATATCACGGTCTCGTACCACGTGCAAACGATGGCCTGCTTCTTTTAAACAAAAGCGGCAAATTTGTCACCGTGACGCAGCTCTCGATACCATCAGCTATTCTGCCCAGGTCCAGAAAGACAAAAACTCCTATGAATGAACACAAAGGGTGATGAAATATTCCTTTCTGTGGCTTATTCTTCCAACGACCTTTGTCACTTGCCACTCAAAACGCATCAGCTAAAATGGTATCATTGCTTTGTCTCTTTGTCTCGTCAAATTCTTATATTTAAACGAGTTCACTATCAATTGTCCCATAGATACCATGTCTCTTCCTCACCCCATTCTAAACATCACTGTATCCTCCGAAATCGGTTAGTGTTCATCGATACTTGTTATGTTCTGAATGATTAAGTCCTGGGTCATTGATACAGGAACCGATGATCTACATGTGACTGTTCGTCCCAATCGTCCCTCGGGTCGGTATTCTATCACCACCGACTCGCTCAGTATTAGTATCCTCACTCGTCTCATCAATGGTGAGCTTCTGTGCCTTTGAGAACCGAGTTTTCAGCGATTCATTCTTGTCTACTTTATAGGACCGGATAATGTGTCTGAACCATCATCGCCGTCGACAGCTTCTTCGATTCTTACTTCTGCACATGTCGGTTCGGTTTCTGAACACTCCCCAACCTCTCACGCTATCGACACGGACTCTAGCGTCAACGGAGCAGCAACCTCCGATGATTCTCATTACGAATCCGTCTCAACAATGTCTATTGATTCAACCAGCTTCTTCTATGACTCTGACACGAGTTCTGTTGATACAAACACTCTCGGCACCAGCTCCGTAAATGATGCCAACTCTCATTCCGACTCTCCCTCTGCTATGTCTGTCGATTCCACCAACTCTTCCGATGGATCTGGTACGGACATCAACACATCAGCTAACTCTGATTCAGTAGAGTTGGGTTCGTCAATCTTGTTTACCTCATACGAGGTTGAAATAACTGGCTATCCGTCGGAACCTAAACAATTTTTTGCGAAGCTGCCGGGCAAGGTAATGGTTATATACAAGGCACCTCACGGTAAGCACGGCATAACTCAGTACATGCGCCTGTAGGCTGACTTTCGACGAGTTTATGTGTATGTTGGCTTACGTGCCTCGGTCCGTCCATTGATCGTTTTACCTGTCTCTGCTGGTAGTTCCTCGACGGTATTGATCACCTTTTCTGCCCTACTCATTCCTGATACCTTGCTATAGGCATTCCGGGACGCATTTTCGGTCTGGAAAATTGACGTGGAGTACCCAACCAAAGACGTAGAGGGGTGGATCAAGAACGTCAAAGCCAGACTTGACATCGGTTTCCTTCGAGAGAACCAGTTCCAGGAGTTCAAACGTGCCATACGTGTCGATGTCGAAAGAGTTAGCACCGCATCCGGTCCCGAATGGAGTACCTTTGCTACGATCTTTAGAAACATAGACGTCCACTTTTTGGACAACGATCTGAATTTCTAAATATTGAAAAGTTTACGATAAAGTTGTATTTTTTCTCTGCTTTCGTACCTTTATGATTCTCTTCCTTGACTACTATGCTGTTCAACTCGTTACAATCAATGAATCAACTGTTCCCAAAAGTATCTTCTGATGCACAAAACCCATGCTACACTCAACATTCAACTGTCTCAACTAATATGACAACTCCGTCTCACGCCGTATTGCGTCTCATTACGAGGCTGGAGGTTTAAAAGTGACAATGTGACCTTCTGGGGGTAACTTGACATCATTGCCAACAGTTTACGGCCTCGTATTTGCCACGCGAAGCGATGGTCCGCTTCTTTTCATAGAAGCAGAAGCAGGTAATTGCTTGCATTCTGTTTACATTTCCTGTCTATTCCATTAAATAAGGTTGGAATACGTCGTTTTTTGGTAAATAGGAAGCATAGGCGGCTGTAAGAGAGAATTTGAGTGTCAATTTGAACAAGAATTGCAAAAGACTCACCGCTCTGAGCATGTACAATGTTGCAGAAGCATTTAAAAGTTGCTACATATCCCTTCGTGCAACAACTTTGAGGCATATAAATACCGCATGGTATGGCCGGGAAACCTCGACTTGACCGCGTTTGAAAATCTTGCCCTTTTCGATCAGACGTGTAGCTTCGCAGATGCTGGCATCATACTGAGTTCAAGTTGTATTGGGAGCCACTCGGTCCCTTGGCAGCAGTGATAGATACATCTGTTTACTGGATCAAGTACACACTAGGAACAAGACCCTGTAATTTTTTTTTGGAAATACAGTGATTTTACAGGGGAAATATGAATTGGAAACATATATGTATTTCTATTTATTTTACAGGAATGTTATGGAAACATCTACTCATTGTATATTAGCTGTAAGTGTAAATCCCTTTTTACACTATAATTTCACTGTATCTTATCCCATATTTTTTTCTGTATATTTACTGAAAATACAGACATGTCTCCAATTCATATCTTCACTGTAATATCACTATATGTCCAAGAAATTATGTGTTTTTGTACCCAGTGACAGTTGAACCTCATAATGCATAGGATCAGTTCTACAAAATCTCTATGCAATATGGGATTTATGGATAAATTTCATATCAATATTATATAAGTGGAAGGATAATCCCGGATCACAGTAAGATTCGATTTTTAGTAACACCACTGGAGTGTGGCCCGGGTTCACGACACACATTAGCAAACTCATATTTGTGTCAATCACGTGGCACATTGGGAAGTTGTAAGAGTGCTATAGCACACATATACTAGAAAACAATTTTCTGATATGAGTGGGTAGAGCCAGTGAGAAATACTGGTCTTGGTACTGTGCTGGTACAGTACTACCCTTTGAATGCTTAGCCTTTTTGAGATCATTTATCATGATTTAGAAGTTTTTAAAGTTTCAATATATCTGAGAAAATCTGTAAATATAGGTTATTCTCACTGGGAATGATAGACTGTGTTATAGTTTGCTAAAAAGTTTCAAGGAACAGAGAGAGCAACAGCTGTCAGTAGACTTCCTATGACATAATCAGAATAATGATTCAAAAAAAGCTGTCCTTAAAGTGGTCACCAACATTTCTGATGGAAGAAATGGGATCAAATGTACTCAAAACATTAGTGAATGTAGCAAATACAAGTTTTAGTTGATGCTACAGATAGATTGCCACTTTGAAATGCATTATCCCTCTTCTGCTCATCATCTATGTCAGTCATTCAAGTTATAACTTGGTAAACCCTAATCATGGTTTGTTATCATTCTCCTCACTTAGTATTGACAAAGACAAAATGCTCATAAATTAACCAGTCAACTGTAGATTTGAGTTTGTATTTGCCTCTGTTACATATGGGCAAAACTAGTGGTTTGACCATTGAAAATTCATAAGCTTACAGCAAGAGATTATGGATTGAGTTTTTGGGGAAAGCTCTAGAGCTAGACTAAGATTAATTACAAACCATGTAGTGGTGACTCACAAGCTTGCCATCCCAAAGCAGATATTCTGAATTGCCAAGACTTTCCTTTACCAGTCTAAAAAGTCCGTTATATACATGCAGATTTAATAGGGAATGAATATCCTATTCCTTTGCTTTGTGTTCTTGTGTTTTTATATTGCAGGATTCCTGTTCCTTACAAGTCAAGTAATACACCATCTACATCTATTTGTTTTTGATATTTCCATAAAGCACAAATACAGGGATTTGATTCCAAAAAGGTTGAATAGTAGCATTCAATGTACAGTAAGATTGCAGATTGCAGATAAGGAATAAGGGTGAATATACTTCTGCTATCTCTAGTTGGCATTTCTATTCCAGTTTTGATAGAATGTAAAGAACTCCAATTGAAAATGGAACATGGACATGAATGTGTCTGCCAGTGCAGCTTGCACAAGCTTTCATGAGTGTAGATGTAATTAAAGTTGGTACTTCACCTGTCAGATACTTGCATTTTGAGATTCTCAATATGATTTTTCGGGGGGTTTTTATGAATTGACTGGTATAAAATTTATGGTACACATGCTAGAAATAGTTACCATCGTATCTGTTCCGATGCACGAAAATAAACTAGTGTGTGCGCGGAAAAAAAATTCTCACTTTTTCGCAAATGATAATAATGAACATTAGTTATCACCCAAATTGTCCTCTGTACCTCTTACAGCAGGCAAAGGTAGTACAATTTTCCTAAGTTCCATTGTGACTTAAGTCGTTTATTATCACAGATTCTACTGAAGGAAAAAATCAGATTTGATTGAAAGCAATTTTGTCCCAAAGGAGAGGTTTGATATAACTTTCAAATTGAAATAATAACATGAATGCATTCAGTCTCATTGTCAGAGAACATCTATGATCTCAAACTTGAGGTAGCTTATTCTATCCAATTTTAGGTAGAACATTCTTAAATAGAATTACAGACAAATAAGATGTGACAGTATAATTTTTCTTATATAGTAAAGGCCCGGAAGCTCTGGTTTTGTTTGTGAAGGGGAGAATATTGTGTCTACACCTGAGGATAGGTCAAGTATATTGTGTCCTAGTAGTACTAACAATAGTTAATCTGGGAAAATGTGGAAGTTGGAAAGCAGTTTATTTATACAGATTTACCAGATAAAAAAAATACATGATATTCAAGATTCATCTATACAAGTCCATGTAAATAATGGCCATTCTCACTGGGTATCATTGCTAGTATTTGCCTAATTTGCACCAAAAAGTTGCAGCTATACCTAGAGTATTCTCTGAGTTTAAGTGGTAAATAGGATATAATATTCATATCCTGGATTGAAGTATCACTAATATGTCTGTATTTGTTTTGAATTCTGAGCCTTCATTTGCTTAAATCACTGATTAATTTTTCTGCCCTTCCTTAAGCTTGCTTTTGATGAGCTTTCCTGCACCAGAAGTGTTCTTGGCAGTATCTATGACAGTTTTATTACCAAACAGCATTCAGATTATGTATTGAAATAAAACATTCTCATTTTTTATGTTACCATATGTAGACTTTCAAGGTAAAAAGGTTTGTAGGGTACCGCTTTTATGTTACTATTCTTATTAATGCAATCAGAAGTACACCCTTGTGCTTGCACTATTTTCCGCTACTATAAAAGTTTGCAGATATACATTACTGTAAAAATAACTAGAATTCAGGAGAAGGAAGCCATTGGACGAGGGAAAAGACCAGTGCTTCCGTGTCAAGTCCCTGTAAGTCCCAGTCTTGAGCGCAGCAGTGAAATTACACTACTTGACATTATCCAAAAAAATGAAAATATTGTGGGAGTGTCTTGAATATACAAAGAGCGTAACCTCCAATTTTGGAGTGAATCTGTTAAGATTTGGTAGCACAGGGTCGATGCGAAATTCGGAAGTGCATCACTGCATGAATAGAAGCGGCCATTAAGGGCGCTTATGAAATACCAGCCCGGTATTATAGTCAGTTATGAGCGCTTATAATGCCGAGCTCATTACAATGACACTATCATTTTTCCGACAGTAATCGTAACCTTGCTCGGGCCTTGCATTAAAATTAGGAGAGCGATAACCATTAATATTGTCTTTCCTGAGCCCGTTCCCGCAATAACAAAAGTGTCATTGCCCAAATAAACAGAAACTGTGGCTCTCAGCTGCATTCCACGAGGCATTTGTGCATTTCCTGTCACTGTCCACGCCAAAAGACAAGACCCGAAGGCCAGAGCACGAGTGGGAATGTCCAGAATATTGAGACATGTCCAAGGAACTTGTTGGCGATCAATAGTCCATTTGGGCGAATAACTGAATAACGGTCGCATCTCGAATGTGTTGCAATTCAGACCGAGCTAACGGATCTACGTCTGCAGTGGGAACGGACTCGGAGACAATGCTCATTACAGAATTCGTACGATAAAACGTTTAAACGAATGTTAGGCGCGCTCGAGGAGCACGCTGAGTGTCGCGTCGTGGTAGAAGTGAAAGCCGTAACCGTTGCCGGCAGCTTACGGAGCCTTCACGTACGAATTTCGCCCATACTAAGTCACAGCCAAATTTAAACTCAGATTTCTGTAGGCTCACCAGGCTAAGCGAAAGCCGGGAAGCGGACGCGGACCGATCACCCCAGTCATGGTGATGTGTATTTCACTCTATGCCCATACTCCCACTAGAAATTCGAAAACGCTATATAGCTAAAAAGGTGACTTATATGACCTCACTCACCTACTTGTTACCCCACCGACTTTTCTAAGCCGTGTCTGTTTCCTCTCATTGATCCTCTACCAGTGTACTTTGGTGAGCTTCAGTACTTTTCGTTATCTGAATGTTCCTGAAAGCATATCTATGATGGAGGCTCTCAGCTCCAGCCATCCAGATGCCGCTGCCAACAACATCACTTTGATTCCGGACAAGTTTCTCCGCCTTAGAAACGCTTGTCTGCAAGACAATGCTATATATGCAGGCGAATCCACTCTACTTAGTTCTTGGAGGCGTCGTTGAGAATGCTTCTAGCTTTCAAAGTGAAGTGGCTGGCGCTCCGGTTTGCATCCTCAGTGCTAAAGCATGTACTATGATTTGATTTCACTAAGCATACAATAGTTCTGACTCTGCGTCACGCTCGACATCGTCCTTCCTCCCGGCTGTTATTCTCTCAAGGTAGAGGGTCGCAAGTGGTGCTCTACTAACACGATTAAAGCCTCGACTGACATCTCGTTAGTGGAGTCTGTCTGATTGGTAGCGTCTATCCTGAGCATGAAAAATGAGCCAGTACTATATAGTTTTTTTTTCACCGCGAAAATGTACAATTCTCGTGAATGGCTCTGCGTTCTTACTGTGCCGTGCCGGTGGGAAGACAACTTGGGTCCTGCCATTATTCTGCAGGGTCCCTTCCTGCTGAACCCGGCAGACAGGTTGATGACAATGACTCTGCGTCTAGCTGATGATGACTTCGCCCTCGTCCATCATCTTTTTCAGCATGTTCAATTCACCCAAACGCTCTCCCGCGAACGATTATCTCCAAGCCATTTCGCTCAGACTCCGTCTCATCGTGTATTAGTATAAATTCCGTCGGCTTAAGATTGGTTGACCGGTTCTGCAAAGGTGTTTTTAACCCTTCGACCTGTTCCTATCATCTATCTTCCCTTCTTCTCTTCTGCCATCAAGCACTACCATAGTTTTCCGACATGTCTCTGTTCTGGCTATTGTCCAGGACAACAACCTCAAGAGGGAGTTCACTCTGGCGGGAGTATACTCATCAGCCCAGTTCGAACCCATGGACATCCCATGGACAAGGGCATCAATGTCAACATCAGGATTCTGTCATCGTTGCCTATATCGACATTCACGCCCCTAAATAGAATTGACCTGTCCCAAAAATTTTTTCCTCGCTACTCAACTCGCTCAGGCCACCCTCGCTAATTCATTCCCTTCTCATGTAGCTGCCCACAAGCAGTTTCTTGGACTGCTTGATTACTAGTCTCACCAGATCGTTGGAGGACGGCTGGTCACGCTGAATAGCGTGTTTGTGTCTCGTATTTAATTGCCGTGTTCATGTGGTTTCCATTCTCTCGAAAGGTCAAGCTGATGAGCTCATCGGTACATGCTTGATCCTCAGACAACTTGATTTCTGCGAATATTAGTCCCACCAGCTCATCGAAGGATGGCTGGTCACGATGAATGGTGTGTTTGGGCATTTGATTGTCTTTTTCATGTCGCGCTATCTTCTTTGCATATTCTCCGACATTTTGAAGGATATGCATACCTGGTCGAAGAAGGTCTGCAAAAATTTCGCTAAAGGATCCCCAAGTCGAGTCCTATCCCAAAGATCTTCTCCTTGCTACTCAGCTCGGAGCCTCGCTCAGACCACCCTCACCAGTTTACTCCCTCCTTGTGTTACTATTCACGGGCCGGAGAAGTAGTCCAAACCTCACCAGTAGAACCAGTTCCTCACCTATGAGCTCTGATCCTTAGCGTTGGCACTCAAGAACTGTCTATATGTTACCTAAGCTCGCCAATACATGCTTGATCCTGGATGACTTGATTCCGGTGAATACTAGTCTTACCAGCTCGTTAAAGGACGGTTGGTCACGCTGAATAGCGTGTTTGGGTATTTAATTGCCTTTTTTTTCATGTTGTCTCCATTCTCTCGAAAGGTCAAGTCAATGAACTCGTTGATACATGCTTGATCATCAGACTACTTGTTTATGGCAAATACTAGTCTCACCTACTCATTGGAGGATGGTCACGCTGAATAGTGTATTTGCGTCTCATATCTCCATTCACTAAGAAGGAGCTCATTGGTACATGTTTGGCCCTTGATTTCAGTGAATATTAGTCTCACCAGCTTGTTGGAGGCCAGTGTCACCTTCTCTACATTCTATCTTTTTGTAATCTCCTGGTTCCAATTAATCTAGACCCAGGATGAGATACAGCAATGTGTTTCAGTGCACTTCCTTGGGCAAAAAGCTGCTTTTAAGGGGCTGGTACCACCTAGAGCCTATGCTGTGAAACGCGTATGTAGACTGCTGTTGATAGAGGAGAAAAAAACATGGTTAACTGATAGTCATTCCCTGGCCGTCTGACTGCTGAATTTATGGTCACCTTTTCTGCAGATGAATCAGAGCATTCAAGTTGCAAAAAAAAGTAAAACGGTGTATCATGATTTTTGATCCAAAGTAGGTTGTTGTAGGCCCATTAAAATATTTTCTCCATATTTAAGGGCATAATATTTTAAATGATCATGAGATGTTTAAAATACTTTTTTCATATTTAAGGGTGTAATATTTTAATCATATATCAATGAAATGTTTAAAATATCTTTTGCATATTTAGCAGGGCAATATTTTAAGTATATGTTAACAGGATCCTCAAAATATGTTTTTCATATTTAGCAGTGGAATATTTTAATCATATATTAATGAAATGTTTAAAATATCTTTTTCATATTTAGCAGGGCAATATTTTAAGTATATGTTAACAGGATCCTCAAAATACGTTTTTCATATTTAGCAGTGTAATATTTTAATCATATATTAATGAGATGTTCAAAATATGATTTATGTATTGCATAAATTTTATTTAAAAATATATATTAAAGCCAATTAAAATATCTCTGTTGATGATATGTTGTTGATAACTGAAAAATATATTTATAATCAAACACTGCTATGATTGAAGAAACAACTGATTTTGGGGTATACCATCAAAATATTACTGTGTCATATCATCAAATGATATTTAATTCAAGTACATAATTTAATATTTGAATATCCAAAGCAGTAATAGATAACTGATAGTATAACCATCTGCTATATTCACACATGCGAGTCAAATACTTCAGTAGAAGTTTGTCTTTAAAATATTATACATGTTTTGAGGGATTGAATATTTGAATGAATATTTAAAATATTTTGACACTAGCACATTTATTTTCTTTAAAATATTTGCGGACCTTGTAGTCAAAAAATATTTTAATCATACCAATACAAAAACCTGGAATCTACCAGACATCAGCCATTAAAATATTTCACCAGCTTATAGAAAAGTGATATCTTAATGATATTTTTTTTTGCAACCAAATTCCTTTAGGTCAAATTGGATGACTTCAAAAAAAAATATTTAACTTGCATTTAGGGAAAAAATATTTTAAAAATAGATAATTCAATCTGGGTATTGAGGCAGACATAAAGCTATAATATATGTTTAAAATATTTGTTACTTATTACATAGCAAGATATTTTAATCTGATTCCAGGATCCATATAGGGTCTGGTAATGTTCATATTTAAATATTTGCAAGTTAAATAGATGAATGTTATTATAAAGATACCTTAATAAAATTTCTGTGCAAAGTTAATATATTGATTGATATATCTTTTGTCTATTCCCTCATGTTTTATTTTAATGTTTGGTTAAAATATCATTAACCTATTTTACAGTATTTTATTTTATTTCCTACCAGATTATCTTCAGCATATTTTTAAAATATTTCACAATGAAATATATTGACTCGCACCCAGTGTGGTGATTATGGGTGATGGAGATGATATCAACGCCGAAAACAAAATTTTTACGTCAAGGTATGCCTCGGACTACTTTTACAAAGTTAACAATTTTGTTCAATACTTTTGCAAAAGTGTCCAAATTGGCTCAACTCCAGGGCCGAATCCTCAACGCTTTCATGAATGGGACCCTATCGGATTCAAAATGCTCCATGTCAAGTCGTTTGCCCAATTTTTTAGGGCTTGTGTAAGGCTAGGCAAAGGTGAGTTTATTAGCTGCATCCTCCGAGTCTGATACACTATACTGACGTTTGCTTTTCAAGGACTTGAGACTGAACCACCATCCCACGATGTTAGCATCCAGGATCTCGAGTTGGTTCCCGCTCCCTCTATCCCTGCCCCTGAAATCAACGAAGATGAGAGCTCGAAGCAGAAGCCAGGCAAAAAAGGCGAGCGCTCCAATCAACCGTCTTCTTCAAAGGGAAAAAAGGCTCCTACAGGCAAGAAGTCCCGGAAATTCATTCAAGAAAAAGAGGCTGAGAGCTCCGAGGAGGACACTGATGAGGAAGAGGGGTTCCAGAACTCCGAGTCTGAAGATGATTCAGAGCCTGAGGATGTTCGACCAACACCTCCGACAACGCTGAGGTTGAAGAGAGGACGACGCATCGAGAAGGACTTGCAGGCGGAGCTAGACCAGCTGACGATTGGGGAGCGTCGCAGAAAGATGCAGGAGTTGAGTGAGATGGGAAAAGACGATTTCGCTAGGGCTAACGTTGATGCGAGGAATAGGGGTTTGATAAAGCAGACTGGGGTTCTTGATGCCATGAGGGAGTTGAAGGAGCTGCTGCCAAAGAAGAACGGGAAGAAGCCAAAGCCAAAAAAGAAGATGGTGGTGTTGGACTCAGTCCAGGTTCCTCTCAGAAGATCTCGGCGGCAAGCTGCCGTAAACCACGAGGGCCAAGCCGACAATGTTGAAGAAAACAAGGACATGGATATTGGAGAAGACCAGAATGAGAATATGGATGTAGACGACGATTCAAATCCCTCCATTGGTACCCCGTCAGACCTCCCACTTCCAAGCAACGCAACGGAATCTATGTGTATCTTGAAAGCATTGGTTTTGGCGCTTCCTGAGACTCTTGAAGAGGGAAAAGACGGAGATCCTATTTTGGAATTGTATCAGGAAGAGCCATGGGGAGAGGAAATGTCGACAAGTGCATCATGGGAAACGTGGAATTCGACACTGGATACGCTTTTGCAAAAGCGACCTACAGAGACCCAGGACGACTTTCATAACCGACTCGTTAGACGGGGAAAGAAGGGGACGGAGGCACTCTACAGAGCTTTAGCTCATGTCATGGAGAAAGTTGTTTTTGATCCCGATATGCTTGACAGGAAGATCATGCGACTGAACACAGCGATTATGGCTAAGTATGTATTATTGTGCTTACTTTTACAAAAGTGGACCACTCACCTTGTTTCCAGATGTCCCGGTATTGGTAACGTACCTGCTCCCAGCCTCCCACCTGCTTCCAGTCCCCGACCTGCTTCCAGTCCCCGACCTGCTTCCAGTCCCCGACCTGCTTCCAGTCCCCGACCTGCTTCCAGTCCCCGACCTGCTTCCAGTCCCCGACCTGCTTCCAGTCCCCGACCTGCTTCCAGTCCCCGACCTGCTTCCAGTCCCCGACCTGCTTCCAGTCCCCGACCTGCTTCCAGTCCCCGACCTGCTCCCAGTCCCTTACCTGCTCCCAGTCCCCCAGCTCTACCTTCGCAACCGACAACGACGAGCAGCACGGGGAAGGAAAAGGAACTCAGCATAGTCCCTGAAACGCCAGCCATACTTATGTCACCCGCTTCCGCTGCTACTGCTCATGATACCCCTGTTCCTCCTATTTCTCTGTCTGCTCCTGTTTCTGGTTCCAGCAAGAGACCTATAGACGCAGTAAGCCATTCCAGGCACTCCGTCAACGAGAATCAAAAGCCGAGGTGGATCAAGGACATGGAAGCTTACCTCGGGGATCCCGAAATCGTTGGAGATGACTGGAAAGACGCTGTGGATGCTCTGGTATCTCTTGAGTCAGCATATGGCTTCAAGAGTGTATTGAAGAGCCTTCCAACCACAAAAAGACCAGCTGCAATACAGCACTGGGTCTCTAGAGGCAGAGCTGAGCGCGTTCCTAAGCTTCTGTTGGGCATGGTGCCCTCCGAGTTTCAGCAGCAACTTGTCGCATGGTGGAATGAGCTGCAGCCAGGATGGAGAAAGCTCGAGGACAGCTGCCAAGAGTTGAAAGAGATGAGGTGGAAGAAGGAGGTGAAGGGAGAGTGGGGGAACCTCAGAATGCCTGGTAACAATGGGCTTTATTCTGTCTTGGCTTGTTTGAGATGGTGGCTGTTGATGGAGGTAGATCCTGAGGAGCTCGATGAGAGCAACGACATCTACCGTACATCCTCAGCGTCCTCAGGATGGAAGGCCATGTTGGAAGAAGTTGTGTGGGTTATAGATACTCTGGCTAGTGCCGAAACGCCCCATAACGAATCATCTCCTGCCAAAAAGCCCCGCTCTTCTCCGAGTCGGTCTCACCCATCCAGCAGTTCTGAGCCTTCGAAACCCAGGTCCTCTTCATCACAGCGTCATGAAATTCATTGAGAAGGGGTCGCTTATACGTTGTATTCTCATTTGCTACATGTCTCAATTTTTACAAAAGTCTCCATCTTTGAACTTAGTGTACGAAACAATGATGTAGACAGCTTTTATAAAAGTATTGTTTTATCAAAAATATGAATTTATGAAGATGCCGAGCCGGAAAATTTGTTATTATTAAGCTGTCAAGCCACTGCCGTAGTGCCGAGAGCTTACCGAGCCATCCTGGACCGGTATCTGGCTGCTAGACCGTCGGTAAATCCTTGTCGAGAACTTTTGCAAAAGCCGTTCCGACTAGTTGTCGGGTACTTTTGTAAAAGTTTTACAACATCAGCTGAAAGCATCTCCCCTTCATTTCTCGCAGGAAGTCATCTCGCATTTTTCCATTCCAATTTCCTCCTCTTCCTCCTCCGTTTCCAACTCGAGCAGCATCTATGTCCATGGCGTTTGGGTCAGATCGGTGGCTGCTAGCGGCATTATAAGTGGGATCGTGTAGAGCTAACTCGATTTCAATAGCTCGGGAGACAGCTTGGAAGAGGGATTTGGGTTTTCCCTGAGTGATGTTGATGCTCACCATGTGGAGTCTGATGCTGGGGTTAAGTCCACTGCAGAATTGTTCCATAAGGTCAGCATCTGAGAATCCGGTTTGAGAGCCAATGTCTTGGAACTTCTGCGCAAACTGTGCGACGGTCAACTTCCCCTGCTTCATCCCTTTGATCTGTTTCCTCGCTTCCGACTCCTCATCTAACGATCCAAACCTCGTTTTAAACTCTTTCACGAAGTCATCCCACTTCCCGTTGAAGGGGAACTTGACGCTAGGGTCACTGTAGGACCGGAAGATTTGGTCAGCGTATTGAGCAGCCCAGTCGGCTGCATCTTCGGTCATGTAGGACAGGGCGGAGGCAATCCAATCGTATGAAGTTCGGATGCCCTCTTGTTTGCTAGCCCAGTTCTGAAAGAAGGCGAGGAAGGTGTGAACATCACTACTCTTCCCCGTGAAAGGAGTGGGCTTGGCATTGGCATTTTTCTTGTCTCTTTTTTCTGCGATGTCAGTCCTTCCAATAGAATGGGCGAGGCGCGTGACTTCGTTCTGGAGCATGAGCTGCTGTTTCATCAGGAATTTGATGAGGTCGTCTTTGGACAAGTCGTCCATGTTCTGGTCTCTAGCTGGAGGTGGAGAGTCGTCTCTAGGTTTCTTTGGGATCGGGATAATTCAATGCTGGACTCCGTCTTTCTCGAGAGTGGTTTCTTCTGTGATGGAGGATAGAATTGCGTTGGGGCACACTTGTTGTGCGCACAGGTAGAACTTTCCGTCGTCTTGGACGTGTAAATGGCTGGTAGTAAACAAGTCTACCGCATGTGGTAGGTTGTGGCAGACGTCTGTCATGGTAGGTTTGAAGGCTGATTTCGATTACGAGGACGGGCAACCACCTTACTCCTTTATAGGGAGTCTGGAATTACGTTTCGAAGCTCGTGTGGACGGGGGATGACCTTACGCAACAGCTCCTTGAACTGTTCGTACCTGCCCACCTGTGAGGCTCCTCACACAGGCTAGAGTCGACGGGCTTGTGGGCCCTTGGGGGGGGGTATGGGAGGAAGGGGAACGGGATACCAGCGAGCACAACGTGTCTGCACAGGTCTTTTTGATAGACGGGCGCAGTAGAAGATCTTGACCTAATGTCGCGAAGAGGTGACAGCGAGAGAGCTAGTGAGTTCGAGACGAGTACGAGAGACCTTAGACACAAACTAGTCCGAATAGACCAAGTTAGATTAGAGCAGTAAAAGAATACAAGGCATACCTAGTCTGAATAGACCAAGAGGTCAAGATGAGGACTAGGTTACAGGATGAACAGGTTAAATACTGGACTACAGGAATCGGCAATGTGAAACTAGGGTTAAGGGCGTACAGCACTACTAACACATGTTCGGGAAAGATTATGGTAAGGCTATGGAAAGGTTATGGACAAGTATGATTGAGAGTTAAATGAAAGAAAGGTGTAAAGGTGCAAGGCTGCGTGCACTGCGTTGTTAAGGTTTAAGGTTTGAAAGTAAGGTTTAAAGGAAATGGTAAATAGGAACATACAAGTGTAAATGTCTGAAAATAAAGGAAAAATGAATATTAGTAATCGGAATAAAATGTCAGTATTTAATCTTCAGAACAATCACTGCTTCAGTAGATCTATTCCATTTTGATCTTCTACCCTCCCAATGCATTTATCACAAGATTTCTACTACCTGTCTTTAGTCTTCAATTACCAAGTCGGTAAATCCCTTGAGTCGTAACAAGTACACAACTTAGTTTAAGTAGGAATTTGAAGTTATCTTAGTAACTCCAATAGGGTGGATCTGCTACTATAAACTGTTTCATTCGGTAGTACATCTGTCATAGTATTCAAGATAAGCTAGATCTCTATCCATTCATACTTAACATTATTACTACCGAATGGTCTGCAATACTCAATACTTTAACTAGCAGTTCAGGCTCACTCTAGTCCTTTATTACCCATTTTACATGAGATATTGTGCTTTATCTGTCCAAAAATAGTATCTAAAATGCAATTTTTGACAGCGTATCACCAATCTCTGTAGTATGGTATTTAAACTCTCCATCCTGTAACCTGGTCCTCATCTTGACCTCTTGGTATTTTTGGACTAGGTATGCTTTGTATCTCCTTTACTATTCTAATCTAACTTGGTCTATTTGGACTAGTTGTGTTCAAGGTCTCTTGTTCTCATCTCGCTCTTAAGTTTACTCACCTCGTCTCATGTCTTTATGACACAGACTAGTTCACTGACCCAGGAAGAAGAATGTGTTAGCCAATGCTTTGTTCTGTTTCTTGACCCATCAAGTAACCAATGAAGAGGATAACCAAAAGCAAGTAATACTGAAACCTGAATACTTTGGATGACCCGCTGCAACCCATTTCACCAATCCTTTGGAAAAGAAGATTTGGGAGGCCTCAGAACAGGAAGCCCAGGTGGTGGGGGGACTTGAGAAACTGGGTTGGAATGGCTCACCAATGGGCTAACAGAGTGAGAGAAGAATCAGGGACTTGTGTATCACAGAGGAAGTGTACCCAAACAAGGAGCTCTGGAGGGAGGTGGTGCAACAGACATGGGGGGATTCACAGCATATTAGACTAAATGGGTACCCATTACTGGTGGCCCACAATGCAGTCATTTGTAGAAAAGTATGTGGAGGGACATGACCCCTGTGCACAGAAGAAGCTGCAACAACACCCACAAGAAGTGCTGGAAGGACTGTGAGAAGTAGCAGGAGTGGATTTAATCATCCAACTGCCTAAGTCCCAGGGCTACAATCTACAATGCCATCCTTGCCTACACTGATCATTTTGGGAAATAGATTCATGCCATCCCTTGCACCTTGAACATTGATGTGGAAGAAATGGCCAATCTTTACTACTGAGAAAATTTCCATCTCCATGGACTCCCCCCTATGCTTTGTGTCAGATTAAGGACCACAATTCACAACCTGGCTCATAAAGCTTCTGCTCAAAAGACTGGGCATTTCTTCATGACATTGTCTTAGTATTCAGAATAAGCTAGATCTCTATCTGTCACACTTAACATTATGACTACTGAATAATCTAGAATACTAGTACTTTAACTAACAGTTCAGGTTCACTTTAGTCCTTTATTGCCAGTTTTACATGAGATGATGTGCTTTATCTGCTAAAAATAGCACCTAAAAGGGTGGTTTTGATGGTGTATCAGCATGCAATCAAAACAGCCTGATTGTGTCATAAAGATTACTCCAACATACATTTTCATTTTCCTTTCATCACTGAGCCCCTATCTCTGTTTACAGACATTTATTATTGTATGTTCCTACTTTCTATTCCCTTTAGACTGTAAACCCCTATTTTCATTTCCTTGTTCCCTACATATTACACACATACACCCAGATATGCCCTTGTTCTTTCTCTCCATCACAACCCTTATTCTCTTCTTGGTCATACCTTTGTTCTCATCCCTTGTTCCAGTCCCTTACACTTACCAAGCCCTTATTCTATGTTTGGACAATGCATAAGTATATAAGGCACTCTCTTGTAACCTAGATCCTCATCTTGACCTCTCTGTCTTTGGGACTAGGTGTGTTTTGTATCTATCAGCTTTCAATGTTTGGGACTAGTTGTCAATTTCTCTGTTGTCATATCTGTGCCTTATCTGTTGCCATCTTTGCTGCTGCTTCAGCTCTTTGTGACAGGTAGCCAAACCTGCCCTCACCCCAGTATATATATGCCACCACCAAAAGCCTACTAGGTTGAAACCCCATCTCATATAGTAATATTGGATGTGAGGTACCCATACCAGTATATGTACAGTATGCCAGAGCCCCCTCAGGTGAGAGTTCAGGTTTTGCATTACTGTTTGCAGATCCAATATAATCTCTGTGAGTTCAAAGGCTATTCTGTTTCAAGGCCCAGTTCTTTAAGAAGGAAAGGAGCCTTATAAAATTGGTGCCTTTCCCAGTAAACAGGTCAGGTTTTGCATTACTGTTCTCCCTGTCTTCCTTCATGGTTGTCTTTCCCATGGACTCAGTGAGTTTTGGTTACTTTGGCTTGAAGCAGTACCTGCCACTTCAACAACATCTTGATCAGATCATTGTTTGATACATCTCCCATTGGGTTGGGCAGTGGTGATAGTGACAGGGAAGGGTCTTGGGGTCATGTTTAGAATTTTGTTGATTACATGATCAAGAATGACAGTGCTGGCTTCAGTGATAGACTGGTAGGTTACAACTGGGCAGATGGCAGTTCGCACAGAGGTGAAATCTCCCATCCTTAATGTGAGTGATATTGACTCCATGTGGGAGGCCAGTGCAGACTGGCATTTTGGGATGAAATAGGAGTGGGACTTTAGATACAGGAACACATGGGATTGTAAATGAAAGAGCTATATGTATGGAAAGCAAGACAGTATATCTATGAGTTTACATATTCTCCCCAAATTCTCTTGATGGCTATTCCAAATGACCCTAATGACCCTAATGACATTCCAACCACAGTGAATCGAGATATTCATGTACCAGGTAATGACCATATTCATAATTCTGCTGTTTCAGGAATAGTTTATTATGACTCAGGACATTTTATAACAAGAATACTATTCCATGGAGAACACCAGTGGATTTATGATGATATCTTGAATCCACTACCACGGCTATGTGAGAATACTCCTGGAAATGACTTGAACAATTTTCTGGGCAAAAGCGTTAGCATTGCGCTATATGCAATAATGAACTAAAATCCAATAGCAATGAAATGATAGCCTAGAAATACTGAAATCGCTGGCCTTGTTCCTGCCGTGCAAAGCAATGGCCCACTTCCATTTCATGAATACTTACTTCATGAGCATATCAACTTCAAGGAAAGGATTTGTTCAGCCTCTAATATTCAACGGAAGATAGAATACACGGACCCCAGTGACCGTGCCTCCATGAAGATGGCACATAAAACTATTTGATGTGCTATCCTCAATTGGTAGGCATGTTTTTTAAAACATGCCTACCAATTGATATTTTACTAATAATTTATCGGTTTGAAACATATTCAAAAATGTAAATATTCTACTTGTATAACATTCCAATTTTCATGTAGATCTGATTTCACAATTTTAACCCCTAGTTCCAACTTCCTTCTAGCATTTTGATGAATACCATAACTTTATTAATTCCGGTCAAGTCTCGAGAGATTGAATACAATAATACTCAATAGCAATGACAAAAAGACACATGTCAGCACCCCACCGCAACATTACTGCTTGGAAACCCCGCGCAACACAGTGACAAGGTGCTGACCTGCATCTAATCTTCTTAAAATGGATTCTATGGAGAAGCTAACTTTTTTGATTGTGTAGAAGCCACGGGGTGCTCAATATGGAAATCGTGACCATAAAAATTTATTCACGAGTTATTTTTGGGCACTGCTGTATCATATCTTATTGTTAGCTCATATTATTTCTTCGGCATCCTCTCGGAGACTTCCTCCGTACCGAAAGAATTTCTCTTGTTGTGTTTGCACCGTATGCCATGGGATTTGAAGCAAAAATAAATTGCGGAACTTTGGCCTATTTTTAGCATCTGCGCGGAACTTTACATCATTTTTTGATTCATCCGCACACTTCTAGCGTGACATTTGACTAGGCCAAATCCGCAACTTCTTGGACATCGGAAACTTCAGCTGCAAAACTTTTAAGACAAGTTTATCCATTTATTCAAGCAAATATATGATTGTAAACATCTAGAGCTTGTATGAAGGGTGCTCAAGCATAAGTTCTAGAAGTGAGGGATGGTGCAAAGATGATTGAGTTTGAACTCCAATAATATTCAGCACAAGGCTGGCCTTGCAGTAAGGCATGCTCTATCTTTTACTGTCACTTTGCCTGTTCTCAGAATGTGTGCATGAGGACTCAGGATAAGCAAGCAATCAGGCTGATGGGGCTAGATAGGTAGCATGGGTGTATAACATTTGACATGGCTGCACATTTCAAACAGTTACCTAGGAGACTTGCCCATCAAGAAATATGATTCTTTAATGTTTGAATGTCAAAATTTACCAAAACTTCATGAAAATTGGTTAAAGCTTGTGGGATCCTAATTACGAGGCCGAATTTATGAGGACTCGTCCTTACTTATCCCAGTCTGCAGGTAGTGGCTGTGCCGTACTAGATGCTATTCCCTTTAGGCATCCGGCCCAACGTTACACTATCTTACCGGAGAAGATCACGGCACTGACATTTCGGCAGAAACAGAAAGCGGCCTCGTACTTGCCACGCGCAAGCGATGGCCCACTTCTTTTATTACTATATTAGGTGACAGGATCCCGGCAGCTTTGTGGCACTAGCTGTTTCATGAAATATCTTGCCAATACCAATTATTGGTCCTCACATTGAAAGGACCTTATGATTAGGTGGACATGGGATGCCCTTCCAACAGCAGTCAATCCCTTTGACCTGAATTCAAGGTACAGGCGCAACAGTGGGATAACTGGAAGAAGCCAAAATAAGCTGAAACAGTGGTGTCAGAGGAGATTTGGATCAAAGGAACTGATGCTAGTTTTCTGGAAACTGAAGAAGCTTCACTTGAAGCTGATGGTACTGGAGAACCTATCACAAATTGAACAGAGTGATGATAATGAATGTATAACAAAGCACTAATGAATATATACAGAAAAATGTGTGAATGTGATGGAAAAGAATCAAGTCATAGGTATAAAAATCAATACTCATTCTGATTGTTTCATGACATGAAAATATCTTATTGTAGTTGAATACCCAGACATTTATAAAATCTGCTAAAAGTGGTCATCTTTATATACTCCATTCTTTCATATATCATATCTATACCAGATGTTATTGTAACCAGGAAGTATGACCTAACATGTCACAGATTTGCCAGTTTGGTTATAACCGTGTTATAACTTGGCTATAACCAAAATGCCGGTTATAGCCGGTTGAAATTGACCGGGGTGGTTATAACCAGCTATAACCAAAGTCGTTCCTCTGGTTAAAACTGGTTATAACCACAGCATATGTCATAACTAGAACATTGGTTATAACCTAGTTATAACCTACAAAAACACAAATCGCACTAAGTCCTAATAGCGTCCCATCACGACATCGGAAATTCCCACAGTTTTAGTCCAAGTCATTGTCTTCGCAAGATCCTTCACTTTGCAATATGCCGTAGCTCCTCTTCATCCGCCATAGACCTTTCCAGAAGCTCCCTGCCATCCCTAGATGCGATGGACAGCGTAGCACGAAGGAGAAGTTCGGGAAGAGTTGTAGAAGGACAGGATCCTCTCCATCTGGAAATCCCATCATCATCAGGAAGGGAAGAGCCCATATTTAACGGCTCGCCCACAAACCCTATCCCAATAACCAGCACTATTCCTCATTTCAACTCGAGCAGGACCCATACCACCATTCTGGATCCTCGATGACCTCATTGATTGCCGAAAATGCGCTGAAAATGGAGACGGTGGGGCGAGGTTGACCACGAACATGAATCTCATGGAACACGAGTGGCACGTTGACGTTGACGGTGACAGTGGTGGAGACCTAGAAACACCTGCTACCCCTTGAGGTGGGAATACGCCAAGGAGATAGTGTCTCGCTACCACCCCTGAAGAGGACGGGAACTGCAATAAAGAGCACATAGAAAACATTATGGCGGGCTTCATTACAGGTTGTGAATATTGCGAATAATGGGCTGGAGCATCAGGGCAGGTTGGCTGGAGATGATGGGAAGCTAGAGGAGGATAGGGATGAAGAGTTGCCAGACTTGAGCAGGCGGTGCCAATACGTGGAAGGACACTATGTTGGTTTGGGCAGAATAGTAAAGTAAGGTTAAAGTTGTACGAGTGATTGGTGCATCTGTGAGTATTCGTTCTGTCCTTTCTACTGTATTATGACTTTTTTCTTATAGGTGGACAGAACCTACTCTTCATAGTCTTGAGGCCTTTGCTCGAATATGCGTCAACAGCTTTCTCTTTGACCCCGAAATCCCTGTGCTGTCCATCTTCACATCACCATTCTCAAGCGCTCCTTCTCGGACAATTGTCTCTAATCTACCTCCTGACAGCACCGACCTCTCTCATCAAGGCTCGTTATCCATCAGAGGCCCTCTCGCACGTGGGCTATCCCTGACAAACGGTTTAACCGAAACGTCAGACACCCTTCCAACTCATCAGTTTTCTTAAAAGGTCCTATTTCTTTCGAGCCTAGTACATCCGCGAATATGATTGTCAATGAAAAAAAAGTAACATGCCCCTTCCACCTCCACTGCTCACCAGACCACACTTTCCCTTTCTCAACAACATCCACCGACATTCTTCTCTACCACTTTTCAGTCTGACACTAAACATCTGACTGAACTCTCTATTCAAACTCAACATAACTGGGGTAACATCCAAAACATCCCAAAACGGTCCTTATTTGCGACATTCATAGGGTCACATCGATTTTGTCGCTATTGCTTCGACGTTAATTCAGGTCTTGGTAGTCATCATCGAGTGTGGGTGTGGTACGGTCGAACGATCACGTCTTTGAGTTCCTCAAATTGTTGGTGTTCCGGTGACCGCAAAATTTTACCACGAGTGTTTGATGGTGTGGAAGGATTGTTGCAAGACCCCTTGTAGTGACGAAACCTTACAGGATGAGCACAAATAGATGCCTGGATGCTCTAGTTGGACGTTTTGATGTTATTTTTGTGCTGTGGTGTCATTTTCATATCGTTATTATCTTCTACTAATTACGTTGATATCTCAGTGAGGGTGTTATACCTCTTCTGTTTTGCTTTATTCCTGACTTGTTGCATTGAATTCCGTATCGTCTATTTCTTCTACTAATTACGTAGATAATTCTTTGACTATGGAGTACCTCGTACCAGTTGGACAGAATGGTCTACTGTGTGTTTGCCTCTGTCGAGCTGGTATTACCAGCTGAACCTTTATGGTTCCCCACTTATTGCAGAGCCGTGTAATCTACCTACCTCATGTATGAAACGACCGACTCCGAATTCTTCGTGTCGAGTTTGTTCTTCATCATTTGTGTCACTGTTCTCAACTTTTGGCTCATCAGTCTTTTCCTGGCGGTCATTACGAATGTGTTCTCAGCAATCAGAGACGAAGAGAAGTGCTTTTGGAGCTGCACCGTGAGTTATCTTCATTGGATCTCATTCTGAGGCTGGGTATAGCTGAAGGCATTGGTAGCACAGGAAGCATCAGAGTCAGTGCAATGGATCTTAGTTTGGCCATGGCCTGTACCGTTTCTAGAACAATATGCGCTCTCTGGGTGTTGCTGACATGTACGCGTCAGCGACACATGATCTTGTTGATTAAGAACATGGGAACTTTTCGACGCGCGTCGCCTCTTTCTCTTCTACCACCACCATCTCCTGTCCTCCCTGTGGTCTCTGCTCCTTTCCAGTCCTTTCCTTAGGATTCTGGCCATTTGGCATGTATTCTCTCTCCATTCTGTGTTACGACGAGTCTGACAGCTAGTCCCAACAGGCTTTAGCTTAACGCGGAACTGGTCTCAGCAGCTGTGAGAGACAGGGTGCATAGTACTGAGGACTATCATGCTCACCTATGCTCATAGTCTCAATAGGACTGCCATCTCACTGCCTCCTCCTTGTTGCCTTCACCCCTTCTTGCTCATATTCACGATAGGACTGCCATCAGCGTGTTACCCTGAGGAGTCTCGGAGCAATTTGTGGATATATGCATGTTGTTGGACTGTTGCGTGAGTTATCTGTCTGTGCCCAACTCAGCGTGTCTGCTCACCTTCAATGCAGATTGATGTTCGACACCATTCCTGTCAAATGACCACGGATGTCCCCTTTTCCTGGTTTTCTCGACCTTTAAACGACCACCGATGACATCAACTGCATAACTGGAGGCCATATCGTACTGGACGGAAGCTATCATGGGTGTAATTCATCTTCGGTTTCAACTCACTTTGCTTGTCTGACTGCATTTATACCCCCTTGCTCAGGCTCAATGGGGATGGGTGGTCTGACACATATACCCATTTCTCCATGGGTTCGCGTGTAAGTTATTCATTTATGATTCAACCTGTACCAATTGCTCATATAGCTTTATATGCATTGACAGTGTCATTTGGCAAAGGTCTGTCGTTCGACTTCACTCTCATTTTGTCTTTTGGTTTGTCCTTGTTTCCCAGCTGCTTCTTGACTGCGTCTTTGTCCCTTGTGCTTGACCCTGATTTATACTATGTATGTACTGTAGCACAGAAATATATACTTTATTATAATACATGGCATTGTTGAATCTCGTATGACTTTTATGTGATATGCACTATGGTTATAGCCCGGTTATAACTAGGTTATAACCATGTTGAAACCAATCCAGTGATGGTTATAGCCAGTTATAACCGTCGTTCTTCTGCGGCTATAACCTGGTTATAACCAAAATTCACAACCGTAATAACCATCGCGATTGGTTATAACCAAACCGGCAAATGTGTGACGCAGTCATCTTCCATTGTTATTCTCAAATGATCTATAAATATTAAATGATCAAGAGACATTTGGTGTCCTGCAGGGGAGATGTGGGTACAAGCTCTGGATATTTACAATCATATACTTGCTTGAATAAATGAATGATAAACTTGAACATAAAAATTTTGATTCATGTCTTAAAGTTTTGCGACTGAAGTTTCCGATGTCCAAGAAGTTGCGGATTTGGCCTAGTCACACGTCACACTAGAAGTCTGCGGATGAATCAAAAAATGACGTAAAGTTCCGCACAGATGCTAAAAATAGGCCAAAGTTCCGCAATTTATTTTTGCTTCAAATCCCATGGCATACCTGTCACATGTCATGCCCAAAGTTTCGAACAACTTGCGAAAAGGAAATCGGCCAAAGTGTCGGAAAATAATTTTGTTCACTTTGGCCAAGCATATGATGGAGATACTTCCATCGCTACTCTCCTCCATTACCAAAACATCCAAAGGAAAGCAATGTCCCTGAAAGTAGAATATCGTCAACTGGGAACTTGCGTGTTTCTGTCCCAATTGTAATGCTTGATTATTTACCCCCCTTTCTAACCTATAACCAATACTTAAAATACATGCAGCTAGGAGCTTTAACTTTTGGAAGCCTGGAATGGCTGGTAAGTAGCTTTGTCAATGAGTATTGTGGAATTATTATTAACCTTTTGACCCTATCCAGCCTTGGCTTCTTGGTGAAAATGAGGTCCTTGAACAATAAAGAAAACCCCCATAATTTGACTTATGCTAACTAACTTTACGCAAAATGTTGGACTTCTCAAAGCTGCTTGGGGATATTGGAATCAATACTATTGACACGGCCAATGCCTACTCAAATGGAGAGTCTGAAAGGACTGTTGGGGATTTTTTGATTAAAGCATGCTCAACTTTTCACTACTACAAATGATATCACTGATCATGAACTATTATAGCATAACATTCCTTGAGAAAAATTTATTGTAATGTCTAAGGCTGAACTCCTAGTAGGTGACCATCCCGGTTCACTCAGCCTCCAGCAAGGTATAGAGGAAGGTGTTGAGACGTCATAAATGACTGACAAAGATGCCCCCAATACAAGAGACTACGTTAATCAAGGGGGCTTGTCACACTCAGCGCTTTTCAATCAAGTTGATGCTTCCCTTCGCCGGCTCAGAACCAACTATATTGATGTCTTTCAAATCCAGGCAATTTTCTGAGATGAATCATATTGTGGAAAGAAATGGCCAGACTCAGTTTATTTGTATGCAAGTAGAACATCCATTGCGATACTGTGCCAAAGTGAGTGCTTCCCATTTAATCTTACATTTCCTTTATGCTGAGATTTCAGCAGGAGCTAGAGATGTTTGCTTACTGCAGATACAGGGGATTGAAATCCTGGGATATTCTCCGCTATTTCAGGGTGGACTTGCTTGACCAGTCAGGACAGAAACCCAGAGAAGCAATTTTCTATTGGCAGGCCATTCAAAGCAATATTCAGAGAGTCTGATAAGATTATTGTAAATAATATTGAGGAAATTGTAAAGAAATACCAATGAACAATGGGAGTGATTGCACTGGCATGGAACTCTGCAAAAGTGAACAGTCTATTGGTGGGAGTAAATACAGTGAGCTTTTAAACTGTTCAGGGACCAAGGAAACTTCCAATGAAACTGATAGGTGGAAAGATTGAGAGGCAAAATCATATCTGAAGAGGAATGCAATTACCTAAAGCCAGCTGACTTCATGTCTTTGTGGCTTAGGACCCTGTGGTTGATTGGATCTAGCGGTAAAGCTAGTCTAGAGCTTCATTTCCTTACAAAGTATGACTTCTGTCATAACACTTACAGTCATAACAGCATCTATGAAATAAAAAGAATGACTGATGAAGCATTGGATAGTGTCTGTTGGACATGCATCCAGTCACTTAATGGCTGCTTGTTTTGCATCTTCAAATTTTTTCTTATCCTCCTCACAATAACAGTACTTAGCCCATCCCCAGTACATCTCTATAGGATTGAGTTCACAGTGAAATTTGGGTATGAAGATAATTTCATGCCCATAGTTTTGCATGAAACTCTCTAGCATTGGAAGTTGATATTTAAAGCTATCCTGGTAGCTTAGAAGACAAGCCATGCAACAATCCAAATTTTCAATCGGACAAACTGATTTGCATTCAGCATGCATCTTCTGGACATTAAAGCCTCAGCGAGGATCAAGCCTTTTTGATTCACTGCTTCTTGCCTCATTTGCAAGGATCTGGGTTGTTGGCAGGAATAGTGGTGTCTTTTTACAGCCTCCACTTGAAAGTTGATATATTAATTGATTCTACATCAGTGGAAAAAAACCGGTGATATCAAATAAGAACGGCTCATGGGAAATTGATTTTTAAATAGAATCATACTCAGATTCACAAAAGGTGTCGATTCCGTATTTCCTCGGACTTTTAGTGACTTTGTTTAGGTTTTACCAAATTTTTGGGGTTCAATGTATTTCCTATCTTGCCAACAGATCGATAGAATCTTGTAAAAATTTTATCAGAACACCCTTTCAACGAGTTCTTTCTATTCTGTTCATCTCCAAAGACCCCAAAATTGGTCAGTAAAATTAGCGGGCTTTGATTGTCCGCAACTGTAGACTCAAAGAGGCATGGTGACCATCATAACATTACACAACATTGACGGAATTTGCAAAATGGGTTTGCAGATGGAATTCTGACTGCGGGCTCGAGTTAAGTAAGGACGAGTCCTAAAGCTCGTGATGTCGAATCAATGCCGGGAACGCCGATAAAAAGTGCCGTGATTACCTAAGTGTGCCATGGAGTTTGCACCACAGCCAACATCTGCAGGCTAACTTTAGTAAGGACGAGTCCTCATTTCATTCGGCCTCGTACTACTTTCCTCTGGCCTCAGACTGAGCTTTTAAAAGATACGTGGGTATAGCTTTTCAGATCTAGAAAGGTCAACAAATGTATGTAAAAGCTGAGATCATTTTGCTGATGAAGGCATGGCTGGATGGTGGGGATCACAATCTTGATGGAACTTGGTAGGGTGCATTTTTCAATTCAGTAGCATCTGTATGACATGATGGACAGAGGATGAATGTGCACCAGTCCTTCCTTATATAGTCTGAGGTTCCTCAGGATGATATCCACCCTTTGTGACAATGTCAAGAGATCCTCAACCTCAAATCCTAAATCCAAGCACACCACTTGCCTTTCTACCTCCTACCCTTGCATCACAATTTGAGGTCTCTAGATATATATTTGCAATTTCCTTTGGGGTAAAGATTAGTTTTTCAATAATTTTGATCATCTTTCACCATTATATCTGTAGGCTTATTTATGGGACATCGCAGTAAATCTTGACAGTGACTTTCAGATGCTGCTCAAACACAAAATAAAGTGTCTCACGTTTGTTTACTGTGCATCTAGGTTGGCATTACCAATGATAATTTCAATTACTCTAAAGTCATAAAAGGGTTTTCACCATGGCCTATATCTTGACAGGCTTTATTTTCCAAGGTACATGCTTGACAGAGACTTTTGCAGACTCTGTGAATACTTAGGGATGCTTCTTGCAGTTGGAAACGTTCCCAGCTGTCAATCACTACAAGTTGCGCTTGGAATATGTTTTGCCCTGTCGCAGTCCTTCACTGCCCTTCTGTTTCTTTTCCGTGTCAATGCGGTATGGAATTGGAACAGATATATTGTTGCTTTATTTAGCATATTGTGGTTCGGGGTTGTTGGATATTCCTTGACTGTCCCTTTTGCTATTAAGGGTGCACACATTGGTGACACAATGGCTTGTATAAACACTCAGGTCCCGGAATATATGGCAGGCGCTGCTATAATGCCTATGGTCTATGACAGTGCAATCTTTGGGTTTATCACATACCGAGTCCTCCTCAATTCTTTAGTTGAAAAAGGCACCAGGTCTTTCCTTCGTGCTTTTTGTGGTCGTGGTTTTCTACCTGTGGTTTCTCGAAACCTCTTGCACAGTGGTCAGCATTTTTATCTGTAGGTTGATTTTCCCCTTCTTAGTTTCGATTAATTCACTATTATTTTCCGTAGCATTGCAGTCTGTGGTAACATTGTTTTGCTGGTGATGATCAAAGTACCCAATGCTCCTACAGTATATCGTGGGATGTGCTCAGTTCCAGTACTTGCTATCACCAATGCCATGGCATGCACAGTATACAGGAGAATTAAATTCGGTTTAATCAGTCCGGATGGTACAGTCAATTACAATACATTTGGTTCCTTTCATGCAGGAGAATACTATACAAGCAACCCACTTCCTCTACAATTTCGTCGGGATACAGCTCGCACTACAGTCTTTAAAACATTCAATACTGAAACACAACTCCCAATGGGAATACATAGTACAGAAGACCAAGACACCCATAACCAAGCTGACAAATGAGCAGTGTCAGTGAGGTGCTTGATTATTGAACATTTCCCAGCTAGTTTGCTATAAAACTTCTTAGATATTAACAAATAATTTATTCTTTGGTTGCATGAATTTTGACTGAATAAACATGGGTTGACTCTGAAAGGGCTTTCCCTTGCTGTCTCTGTACAATATCTTTGACAGTCATCTTGGGTCCCTGATTATCCTCTGCTATATATTGTTTGACCTTTGTGACTATATCTGCAAACTCCTTGGCTTTCTTTTCTCATTTCCATAGTAAGTTTGTTTTTGTCTTTTATTTATCTTGATGGGTGCAGGGCCTTCTAGTACCCTGTTCTCTCTCACTGGGCTTTGGATCCTTGTTTAGATTAGAAACCATTTTTTGTTTGCTGGCAGCCTCAATCCAGTCATCACAAAAATTAATGTTATGTTTTAACCAAGTTCCCAGGATCCCAATCTTGAGAATAATCCTTGCTTTGACCTTATCAGTGGTAACACATATCTTGTTATTTAATCCACTTTACCACAGGCTCCGTTCCTTTAACTGGGATGCTAGGAGCATGATTTTCTTTGGTTCCCAGGACTTTAAAACTGTACTACCATCATTTTAAGAGATTAGAACACCCTTATAACAGTACTGGAACTCAAGGAAATGGTTTGTAGTTTGAAACCTTGGTGGAACTCTGTTGGAACTCCATAAAATATTCTCAGAACATTGGAACTTAACTGGAACTCTGTTAGAACTCTATAAAATCTTTTCCCCATGTCAGAACACCCTAAGAGCAAACCCATAAGGTTAAGAGTTCAGTCCTCAGCAATGGCAAGTTTAAAGTTTGAACTTATGGGAATTATCCCAGGAACTTTTGGGGTTCTGGGGGTTCCAACTTTGCAGTTGGAACATAGTGTAATTTTCTGTGATGAAAGACTGTCGTAATGCAGATCCTGCATTTATACAGAGACGTTAGCAATGCTTGGAACCCCGGCAAAAGGGAAAAGTACCTCAGCCCTTATCCTACCCGGACTGGATCAATTTGAGGAAAACAAGACGTCAGGTGGTCTCTGTGATATTAAATGGTCAGAAGAAAAATACAGTAGTGTGTGTGACCTTCCTTCCATTCATATGAAAATCTCCTCAAGGGATCCAACATAATTAACAGCAATGGCAAAAAGACACAGTCAAGCACCCCGGGCACTACAACGTTGCTGCATGGAGATCCCGCGCAATACAGTAACAGCGTGCTGGACTGTGTCTGATCTATCGTAATTCAATTCTATAGAGAAGTTAGCTTTTATGATTGTGTAGAAGCTACGGGGTACGTTGGCCTGTGACTTGGTCCCTTCTGAATTCGAAGTGACTGGCACAAGCGGAGCTTGACTTCGCAGGCTCCGCTCGTACAAATGCTTCGCATTCAGAAGGTACTGTTACAGGTCTAGGGTGCTTAACCTGATAGGGATTGCAGAGCTTAGTAGTAAGTTTCCATTAAATTTCATTCACGAGTACAATGGGTGTTATAAGTATCCAACCATCCTAGTCTTAGACAGAGTGTTCGTGATACACATTCCTATGTATTCATTCTATGATACAAATAAGAAACATTAAAACTCGATGTACCATCGTTTCGTCGCCCTCGTAAGTAGTATGTAGTTAAACAAGCCCACATCGTCTTCGTAGATAAGCTATATCGTCTCCACCGCCAACCAGCTCATTCACCATCACAATCACACCTTTACACCCCCTTCCCCCTCAACCACCTTCCTCCTCTTCAACTCTCTCTTCTCCTTCCTCAACCTCTGACTCTCCCTAACCCCAAAACCGCCCTTACCCCCATTCGCACCCTTAAACACCCCTCTCACCTCTTCCAAACTCAACCCCGCCGTCTCTGGGAAACAAAACACGACAAAGATCCATCCTAAAAAGCACAACCCTGCATAAAACCCAAACGCTCCCGCCGGTGTAATTTTCGCCATTAAAGAGAGATACGTGGATCCGATTAAAAAGTTGGCTGCCCAGTTTGTCGCGGTGGATAGCGAGGTACCGATTCCTCGGTATTCGAGGGAGAAGAATTCGCCTTGTTGCCAGGGAACGTTGCCGAGACCTGTTGCGTAGGAGGCGACGTAGATGATCATGGAGAGGAGGACGATGGCGGACCAGGATTGGGGGTAGGATGTGTTGTCGACCAGGACGCCGTTTGTTTGGCGGGTTAGGACTAGGAGTAGGATGTTAATTGGTTGTGTGTTCAAAGGAGACATGTTGTACAATACGCACAATGGAAAGCAATAGCAGCCAAGACTAGACCGATAACCATACCAGGTGCACTCCAGACCATGATACGTCTTCTGCCGATTTGGTCTATCCATTTGAGGGCGACGAGGGTGAAGATGAAGTTTGTACCAGAGACAATCAGGCCTACGGCTGTTGGCTGTATTTTTGCGAGCAGCGAGGTACGAGATGAGGTAGTGTCGACGCGAAGATAAGCCCAGAGTGAAGATGAGAAACCACGTAGAGAGTGAGAAATAAGAAATAAGAATCAGACCCTGTATATTAGCAGCAAAAAATGGCGGTGACGAACCTGGTCAAACCCAATTTGCTTGAAAATCGTGGCAGAATAGTACATGAGCGTGTTGAAGCCGGACAATTGCTGATATGCTTGCATGCCGCAGCCGAGAACTGGAAAAGATGATAAGAGCGCAGGGCGTCAGTATCATGCGGTAGATAAAGTAAAGTGAGGAAGAATAAGAACTGGAAAGAGAAAACAGAAGCGGTTCCTGAGGGCAAATCAAGAACGAAGACCATGACCGCGAAACAAAGGAGAACTCTAAAGAAAGTCGCGTCTTGTTCGACAAGAAGCCCAGAGAAAGAGGCATGTACTCGAAGCAGGAAAAAAGAAGTCACTGAAAACTCACTCAACGCCCGCCTGTTTACTCCATCCGATAACATATTCCAGAACCTCTGAAAGACAGTAGTAGTATTGGCGATATCGATAGATTGCTGTACTGAAGCTTGGAGGACTTTGACCTAAGAGGAATGACAATTAGCGGCGCAAAACAAAAGCGGACCACAAAGCGCGTACCTTCAGATCCACCTCTTCAGGCTTTGCATACGCGTAAATCTTGCCCATAATACGCGTTGCGGCTTCTAGGTTTCCCTTCCTAACCAACACACGAGCTGGGATCGTTATCAGTACTCTCCCAACAGCGACCAGGTGCTGGCTACTCACGACTCTCGGGCAAGAAAAACAGAAACGCCAGCTGCAGCCCTGCAGGTACCGCTCCGAGCCCAACCATCCATCTCCATCCCCCGCTTACATTTGCGAATCCAGCATCGATTCCATATGCTATAACTTGACCCAAGGTGATCATGACAACATTGAGCACGACCATTCGACCTCGAAGACGAGTCGGTGACAATTCCTGGATGTAAAGAGGGGCGATACAGGATGCGAGGCCAACGCCAACGCCGATTAGGAAACGACCGCCGATCTACACGAGAAAGGTTGGTTTGAGCATGGATAGAATAGAATAAGGAGGTTTTGTGTTCACCATAGACCAAACATCGTGACAAACAGCCTGAGCTATTGCTCCGCCGATAAAAATGACATCTGCGATCCCGAGGACAGGCCGTCTTCCCGTGTAATCTGATAGAATGCCAGCGACGATACCGCCTAACAAGGCTCCGAGTGTCGTTGAGGATGTGATGAATTCCTACATATTGGAGTCAGCTGACGGGTGCGCATGGAGCGAGAGCGGGAAGAGGAAACCTTTTGACTATCACTCAATTCAGCTGTACCATTCGTCAGGTCCGTGCCAATCGTGACTAGAGCTCCAGAGATAACTCCAGTGTCATAACCTACCGCGTATTGTCAGAGCTAGTACAAAGAGAGAAAGTAGTACTCACCGAAAAGCAAGCCGGATATCGACGAACAAGCAACTAAAATCCAAACAAACCAAGTCGTCCTCTCCTCTCCTTCCGCGACGACAGCCAGCTCATTGATCTCTCCCGAGTCTATATCGTGCAGGACCTCTTGAAGATGATCTACCCGTTGCTTTCCATCGCTTGCCCTGCTAGGAGCGTCGTCGTTGCTTGCTCGTTTTTCGTCAAACGAGGTCATGTTCCGTCCGTTACCCAAGGCCTAGGTGAAAGAAGGAATTGATGCGAGCTGTAGGACGTATGAAAGACTTTATATGCGGCTGGAGGTCATGGGATGGAACTTGCGAGAAGTCAACCCAAACGACACAGAAGGATCAAATTTTTGCGCAACATCAAAATCAAATTACTTTCGGTCCGCGTGAACCGGAATATCAACTGACTTTTTTTCCTTGCTTCCCCCACAAACTCCAGTTTCTTCACGACGACGAAAATTCCTTTAGAGCAAAGATCGTTCATTCTTTGGACGTGCGTCTGGTGTAGATACGCGCAGTGGTCGCATTCTCGAACTCAAGATGATTATACCATGACGTCGACTATATACAACGACAAACGGTCTTTACGGCTTTCCGAGCCCAGCTTATTGGGGTTATTTGCAATACCAAGATTCTCCAGAGTCCGAGTTGTACTTGAAAACACGAGCTTGAGCGTGAAGCTTCAAGCTTCAAGGCTAGCCTTACCCAGACCTAGTGCGTCGAAAACAAAACGCATTCACCACCCTTCCTGTACTTTCCCCGCTTCTTTCAATCTCCTCTTGCATCACTCAATTTTTGCTAGACTGTCAATGGAAGTGAGTCATTGTTAGGTCCTTCGAACGCGACCTCAAATTCGCAATCGAGAGGCGATGGATACCATTGCATGGTATGTACGCTCCAATTGATTTTCCTCGCGCCGAATACAATCATGAGAAAGCGATTGAAATGTGGATGAGTATCATAGTTGCTTCAACAGCTTCAAGTTTGCGTTGCTTCTCTTCAGTGTGAAAGTAATGAATACGTTACGATTACGAATTCATTGATGACAGAGTATTTATACAGCGTCGACAGCTTCCGCAAGCGTTGATATCCTCAATGTCCCAGCTTCAGTCTGCCTCCCGACCCCCAGAACCGGCTCTAGCCTCAACTCAAACTACTCCGCTACTTCCGAATTCGACTCTTTTACCTACAGAAGTGCTAGAAAGGATCATAGATCATTTATCAGAGGATAACCATACACTGAAGTCGTGCTCGTTGTTATGCTCTTCCCTACTTCCACGAGTGCGCACACATCTTTTTCGAGAGATAACTATCAGAGGCTCGTTATTTCTCCCTTTATATGAAATCTCAGGCGACCAGGCGGATCTTACAGCGATATCCCCTACTTTTGATACTAGCACTACGTTAACATTTCTCCAAAAAGCGAGCTAGTTAAATACAGCAATGTTGATAGATTCAAGATAGCATTTCGATATAAAAGATATTATTACTCTTCCTCTTGAATGAGTGACTGCGTAGAGAAATCCGAAGAAGTAGAACGGGTGGTAGTAGTGCGTCTATAGGTAGTCCTCTGCTGTTTGAAACCGCCCCTCAGTATGCCTCTCTCGGACAGCGATATTTGCTGCAATTGTTGAGTAGAGACTTCGCTGGCTCGCTTGGACACCCTAATGCCGTTCGGGTCATAGTCCGGGATAACATGCTCGACGCGAACAAGAGCTTTAGTGGGCCAATCGTCGGATTTGAGAGAATCTTCAAACTGCTTCATCATCCAGTCTGAAGAAAGTAGGCGATCCCTTCTAATCTGTCTCTGATAATCTATATGATGTTCAAATTCTTTCCGGTATTCTTCGGGTAGACCTGGTCGACTGATAAACTCGCGCACTCTGTTGACGGCTTCCATGTCGGGATCCTTTTCGTATCGCGCGGCAAAGGTATCTTCGAGGTCCACAATAACGTCACGAAAGGCACTCTGCACGAAACCAACATATTCCTTCATTGTTCTATCATGCATTGCTGCAATCTTTCCGCCCCCGCCTAATGTCTTTTGCTGTTCGTATTTAACGACGTCGTAAACATCGTGTAGCAGATTATTCAGCTGGTCGCCTGCCAAGTCGTGATGTGTGTACTGCAAGGCAGTCCATGAAAGGACATGGAAGAAGGATTCGAGATCGTCACGTATGGTGTGGAAGAGAGGTGTAGATATAGAGGACGTTCCTTGTTTCAATAGAGCTGCAGAAATGAATTGCCAAGTACCCTACCAGTGCGAGAGGAGCAGATATAACAGATCAGAAAATAAGATTGAATAGGTCATGTCGAACTTACTGTACGTTCGCTTTGGCGGGCAGTTCCCAGGTTATTCAGGTCCTTGCTCATTTCCCAATCACTGAGAAGGCCACAACGGGTTCCGGTATCCTTATCGTGATAAATGAGGATGTTGCCGGTGCTAACGTCGCGATGAAGAAGTGAACACTTGGTGCTAGCATCATGGTGACCTTCATAAGAATAAAGGAGTCAGATTACAAAACTTGGGGTGAGGGAGAAGAAAACGAACTAGTGAGGGCGTCACGAAGAACGGTGATCAATTCTTTCGTGTCCTTGAATCTGGTGATGTTTCCTTCGCAAACTTCTTTGAAAACGAGTCGATAATGGATATGCGAGCGAAAGTCCTCGTCAGGGGAATACATTTGAGTACGTGTTCGATGGTCTATGAAGGACGGGTTGACGTCCCCCGCCATAAGACACGTCAAGATGTTACGGACCTGTTTCGCTGCGAGCCGCGCATAAATCTTACCCTCGGGTTTGATGGCAGGGGATGCCACACGCCAAGAGTCCTTGAGTGTTACGCATTTACCACTTTCGGGGTCAAAAACCTCAAAAACACGAGTGCAGCGCCCATTTACAGACTGGACTGCACTAAACAAGGGTTTGCTGCCATAGAACAACCGAGTACGCTCCTGTTCTTCCTCGACTTTTGCCGCTTCCTCGTCCTCCCAGATGATGTTTTTGGGATCATCCCATACCTTGAATTTGAAGATTGGAAGCGAAGGATCCAGTCGCAACTTTTCACGAGCCTTGGAGGTGTTTCCATCCGTTGAGTTTGCACGTTGAACAGTGGTGTCATGTCCACGAGCTTGAGGAGTGGCACGAGTATAGCGAGAGTAGAAGTCGGCAAGGTGAGGGGTCTTGGTATAGGAAAATGACTTGGTTACCACAGCACCGGCACGATCCCAGCGAATGAGGCGAGCAGTATCTCTGCGAATAAAGACCATAAAGACATGTGTGCGGAATTGATGAGCGAATTGGCTGACAGCGTAGGCGATAAGTTGACCGCGAATACGTCTACCAGAAATACTGTCCCGTTCGAAACTCTTTCCAGAATCGTCAAAAGGATCGTCGGGGTGATACTTGATCTCGGTGAGCATATCAGAAAACTCCGAGTCCGAGTTGGCAATTCGGTCATCACAACGAGTGTCTTCATAGAGAGTACCATCCGGCTTAATATCGGGGCAATTATCCATCTTGCGAATGTCTGTGTCGTTTTCCGTAGGAACATATGTGAAGGAAGAGTCGATACACTGATTAATGGCAGCTGCCTGGCATAAAATTGTCAGAATATTCAAGACAGGTGTGAGCAGGCTTACCAAGGGACTATACATTCCATCTTCTTGCTTGTCAAGGGGAACTTTTGTGAACAGCTCTTCCGTTGCAGAATTCCAAGGCGAAGGGGGGATTGTGTTGTCGAGGAATGCCTCTTGGCCAAAAAATTGCTCGAGAAAATCTTGAGGAGATATCGGGCCCATAAATTTGCCCTGCATTTCCCTTTTAGTGTAGCAAGCGAATCGGTCTTCTCTTTCACGTTTTCGAGTATTTAGTTGGTTGCTTCCGGATTCCTTTATTTGAATAGGGGAATCTGAAACAGTACGCCCATGTCGACGAAGAGGAGTGGATGGAGCAGGAGGAGCGTTAGCCATTCCGGCGAGAAAAGAAAATCAAGAAAAATGAGGAACATACCGCCGTGAGGATTTACTTATAAGAAATCAGAAAGTGGACAATGGTACCACTGCTAATACTCGTTTTAAGAAGTGGAACAGTGCAATGAGAATTAATTGCCTTTGAACAAAGTCGAAAACCGCGACTGGTCGAAGCAAAGAAAAGAGACAACCCGCGAACAATGGAGTTGAAAAGCAACCTGTGGCACAAGACGCGTGACAGAAACACGTGCATTGCGTGACTTCTGTGTAGTCGCAGGTTCGAATCTTGTTGAAGTCGATCAGAAGCGACCTGCGTCCGCCATTCTAAAATGCAAGAAGATAGAATAACGACATTCAATGATTATGATTCTTTTTATATGGTATTTATCCGTTTGGATGCAGGCCAATGAACATTTCAATCTGTTCTATGAGTTTTGAATCCTAGATTGCAGAGTCAGGGTGTAAACTACTGTAGCTTGGAGTATGCATGAGACTAAACCAAGATCTTCTTTCTTTTCTTTGCAGCATGCGGTGTGCTTATCATTTCTCCTCAGGCCACACTATGTGAAATAAGGATTAATCTCAGAAGGCGACTCGAAGGAGTAAAACGTGAAGCAAATACGATCCTTATGCATCCTAGATAAGTTCTCATCGACTTATTCGTGAGTATATCTCAATTATTAACGCAAGCCGGACTGATTACAAGCCTTCGTATCCACGGTTTCATACACCTATAGTTCACAAGATTAGGATGAGACATTCCTATAATCATTATTTAAACACACCTATTAGAATTATGCGAGGTTCATGCAGCAGATCCGATTATACGGGCACTGTGGATACATTAGAAATGGGAGTTGGATCTTTGTGAAACTAGTGGCAGCAAATATCATCGCCAGTTTTGCCTGAAATATCAATAGGTCGTTCATCTCGTATTAAACTTTCCAGGTTATAACCAATGTCTTCGTGTAAGAGTAGCAGCGTGGCATATAAAATTCCTCGTATGCTCAGAGTATTCTGCGAAGTTGTTCGGGAACGGTTGAGGGTCTCAGTCTCGACGATCCTAGTAAATACTGCCTGTTTTAGTCTAGGTTAGTCTGACACATAAATGCCTTGTATTTATTTAGCGGGGAGATTAACCAACATCGAACTGTCCAATTTCTTCGCACTAAAGACTTTGGATATCTATGCTGCTGAATTTGAGCAAATATTATTTTCAATCCGAAACACGAATTTTTCGTGTTTTCCGAAAGTTTGAGCGTGACATGTGACATGTCAAATTTCCGAAAGTCAGACAATCAACATCTCCGAAAGTTTGAGTGTGATGTGTTACATTTCTTGCTTTCCGAAACACTTTGGAAATTCACCTTCTAGACAACCTCGAAAGTTTGAGCGTGACATGTGACACTATGGAATTTCCGAAACTTTGACGACCCTCCGAAAGTTTCGGTTATGATCAACAATCTCTTATATACTGATACAATTGAACTTAACAGCACGATAAATTGCATGACACATCAAGATCATTTCATTAATTTCACATCGTAAATTAATAAAATGGCTTGATAGAAATGTAATTAAAACAGATACCCCTATTTCCCTATCAAGAATTGTTTATGATTAGGTATTACTGGAGTCAGCTATTATTTGATTATACACAGCAAGAGCATGAGTCCATAGCCCTGATCTAGGCCTCCACAATTACATGATACTTATATCCGGATTATTTGATTAATTTTCCACATTTCCTCATCATACATTAATAAAATGGTTTTTGCATAGTATGGAACATATGGATCATTGCATTTGGATGCTAAGTTTATTTCTGAGTTTAGTAAATAAACATAGTAATTAGCAACTATATGACACAAGAGTGCATAAATCTTGATCTGGAACAAGGCTAAGAATTGAATATTTCTCTATCAGGGTTCAAAGAATTGTTTATGATTAGGTATTACTGATCTATATCTAATTCAGCCATTATTTGATTATACACAGCAAGAGCTTGAGTTCATGACACTGATCTAGGCCTCCACACCATGTCAGGAAGTTCAATCCTAAGCTGTTGATTTGCCTTCCTAACTACATCTCAAACATTCTTCATATACTGTTAGCCTTGTTCCAGATTAAAATTTATCATGATGCACTCTTGTATCATATTAGTTGCTGCTACTATGTTTATTTACCAAATCCAAGAACAAACTTGCCATCCAAATGCAGTGACCCATATATTCCATACTGCCATACAAAGGCCATCTATGATGTGGAAATGTGGAAAATTAATTAAATAATCCGGATATAAGTATCACATAATTGTGGAGGCCCAGATCAGGGCTACAGACTCATGCTCTTGCTGTGTACAATCAAATAATACTCCAGTAATACCTAATCATAAACAATTCTTGATAGGGAAATAGGGGTATCTGTTTTAATTACATTTCTATCAAGCCATTTTATTAATTTACGATGTGAAATTAATGAAATGATCTTGATGTGTCATGCAATTTATCGTGCTGTTAAGTTCAATTGTATCAGTATATAAGAGATTGTTGATCATAACCGAAACTTTCGGAGGGTCGTCAAAGTTTCGGAAATTCCATAGTGTCACATGTCACGCTCAAACTTTCGAGGTTGTCTAGAAGGTGAATTTCCAAAGTGTTTCGGAAAGCAAGAAATGTAACACATCACACTCAAACTTTCGGAGATGTTGATTGTCTGACTTTCGGAAATTTGACATGTCACATGTCACGCTCAAACTTTCGGAAAACACGAAAAATTCGTGTTTCGGATTGAAAATAATATTTGCTCAAATTCAGCAGCATAGATATCGTATGATGAATCGATACATTCACCACTATATCTCCCTCGTTGCAAAGAGTCAAATTTATTTGTACTTCTTTTCCCGACTCAGACGGTTCGGGTCTCAACACCGAGTTTTGGAAAAAGCTCTTCAACATCTTGAATGATACTTCAAGGTACCCATTGCTCGATTCTGTATCCGTTTGAGTTGGCGATAGTATCATTAGCTTTAACAAACAGGAGCTTTGGAAATGATAGGATTAGACGGTTAACTTTCAGAGGGACAATGGGTTGTTGAGCCTGAGCTCAGCAAAACGAATGAAGGGCCTTACAATATTTGTGGAGATTATGGAAAGCATTGTGTAAATTCACTCAAGTACAAAAATAACGTACCGGCGGACCTCCGACTCCGATTTCAACGTTCTTCAAACTGGCAGCTTCACTAGACTAGTAAGCATTTACAAGAGGTATATCAAGGCTATGAGGGTATAACAATAATTGACTCAATCTCTATCACGCACAATCCCAGTCGATTTCCACTTGCAACCCGGAGCTCTCGAGTTGCATCATAGAGGCATATGCCCTCGTCCTTTCTACACTACTTTCTTCTCCTCTTCCCATTATCACCAACTTTACCATCCGTATACACCCTACTCCGATCTGCGCAGAATATGATGGATTAGGCAACCATCGTGATATGACCATCTCCGCAAACTCGTCTATAGAGAAGTGTGCTCCGATGGCTCGGAGTTCGAGATTACGGAGTTGGGGTAATAAGGAATGTCCTTGTCCATCTTCATTCCCATTCCCAAACCCAAGCTCAGGAATCAAAATATGGAGATTTTTGAGAAATCTGTCGGTGACGATTACGCCAGCCTCGTGATTTCTAGGACCCGAGATGGGAATGGGCCGTTCTCGAATGTCAAGGCTCGTGAGAGTAGGCATGAGGCGTAGGATAGAAAGGGCTTCAGAGTCTGTTATAGGGACTTGATCGAGGGAAAGGAATGACAACGAGCATCGGGAGCGAATCATAAACTCTGAAAAGATCTTGTGGGGCCACTTCGTTTCGGCCGAATTCAAACTGACCCCCCAATTTGGTTGTCTAGAGGACGTTCGGGGCGCAGTACTAGTATCGCCAGAGATGACTAGCCTTTTCAGCGCGGGAAGGGTAAGGGAAGAAAAGATTCCTTTCAAAGATGTTGTAAACTTTGAGGCCGTCTCGGAGTTGGAAGTGCTGCTAGTGAAAGGTAAAAGGCGCAGAGTATGTATGCGCTCAAGAGTAATGGACTGGAAAGCAGGGAAGTGCGCCACTCCATCAGTGTATGATTTCTCCAGCGACAGCGTCGAAAGATGGCTACATCTGGACAAGATCTTCACCATATCACTGTGCACGGCACCAATGAGCTCCAGATTAGACAACTGGGCCCATTGAATAGTCTGCAGCACTTCTTCGTCGATTTCCATAGGTTTCTCTCCAAGGTCCAACCGAACCGAATGCAAATGTGAGGCTTGTTGGATTACGGGCATAAATTTCTGCAACTTGGCAATCATATGCGGTTTGGTTCCAAAGTGCTCCAGTAAAGGCAAGTCTCGAATCATGGAGAGCTGGTTGTCAACTTTGTAATAGGTTTGAGTTTTGATCGACTCTGAGAGTGAATCAACTAGATTCAGACTCAATAACCTCCATCGGTAAGAGTGGCTGAGGAGATCATTCATAATACCATTTCCACTGTCTCCGAGATCGTCGAGAGATCCAAACTCCAGTCGAAGAGCTAGTGGGGCCTGCGAGGATCTCTGCAAGCAAAGTTGTAAAGCGGCTCGCACGGAAAGCATTTTCCGCATCACGTAGCCTAATGGCACTATCGTGACACATTCGTCAGAGTCGGAGTCGGGATCTTCAGCGTAAATCCCCGAGCTAAAATCCAGCTTGACAGCTATATTGCTCCACATCGCTGGTGTATTCAAAGCCGTGTCACGCCACATCTTGCATACCTGACTGTATAAAAATGCTGGCGAGAGATGATTGGTGGATTGTGGAGTCGTGTCAAATATGTTCCCATCACAGTTGAGGAGGAGAATGTACCCCAAAATCTCCGAGGGAAGTTGGCGAATAGGGGCTTGCAGGAGCTTGTAGTCCGTCATCCATTTCTGTAAGCGCTGTTTCCTCTGCTTGGCAATGAGTAGAGCGTTTTCAAGTGCAGTGATTTCTGCATTACAGTCCGACAGATCGTGCTCGGCCTCTAGGAGAATGCGAGATGTTTCGTCACGAGTGGGGCCTGGAGTGCGTAGCTTTCGGAATATCTCATCCATGTTGGTTGAGACTCGGGGTTGGAGGCCGTTCTGGCCGCAGTACAAACAAACCATTATGTGGGGACCTAAAGGCTGGAGGGATTTCATCAAATTATGCCAAGTTTATGCTTCGGAATAAAGACATACTTACTGGATGATTTTCGATACAAGAGGAAGGATTTATTAAAAAGGTTGCAGTTCAATCGCGGGAATAATTGTGTACGACTGTATACTGAGGCTATCATTCAGCATCCCAACTCTTTGTAAGAATAAGAGCGGCTTACCTCGAGGGAAGTGAATAGAAGGGAGTCGCAGGGTGCTTATAATAAAGGAACTTGTTCTCAAAATGTATTCGTGGTAAGCTCTATCACGTGGATAATTCCCGATAGAAGTGTCGCTGACTGAGCATGAGAGAGAAAGAGACTGAATGCGACTTCTCCCATCTGCCGGGATTCTTTATATTTACATGTGGGTCAGAAGGGGCCAGCCGCAAGCCAGCCGTGGAATGTGTGAGCATTCTATATGCTTGTGCTTCTATTTATTCTGATAGAATTTTGTAGGCTTTTAGAATAAGGTTGATATAAACAAAAAGTCGAGGCAGTGCCATCGGAGGAATAGATTGGTACTGTTATTAAATTGCGCTCATATCTCGTGTATACCCGGTCCGAGTCTGCATCTGCGGTTATTGAGTGAAAATCTATGCAGTATATATCGTATTTCAGAATTTCTGTTCGAGGTGTCAATCGACCGGAAAAAATGATGGAGGTAACTAGCAAGTACCAAATCTATTGCGTACGTGTGGGCGGAGTTTTTGTGAGTGTATGTAGTTGGTTTATTTTTAAGAATATATGTGATGCAAGGATGTGGCATGACCAGAGATCTAGCCCCTAGATGTTGCATATCGCACCAAACGCAGGAGAGGGACAAAAATACAGTACTGGCATTCAAAAGCGTCTGACCAGATGTACATAAGGAAATTACCTTTCTCTCCCGTCAGGAATGTCACTCTGGCGTCCCGTCCTCATAAGTAGACATCAGCAGATTTTACCGAACTGCCGTAGTGATAATGCATCTATCATTCAATACTTAGGCGAACTCTCGATAAGAGCAGTAAAGTCTTCGACTGCCCCTTAAGTACTTGGCCACCCAAGGCACAGAGCGGGAAAGTAGGTTATAGCGAATGCCACCGACATTCGAGGTCTATGTTACATAAATTTGGAATGTCCAACCCGAACTTTCGGCGCCATTTTAGTGTCTGCGGTCTGTAATTATCCTTCGCGGCGATTTCAACAACCATCCTACAAACAGACATGATTAGCAGCTGCTTTTGAAGCTATAGCGGCCACCCGGGACTTCCTAAATAATCCTGCCAAGGTTGAATTGAATGTAGACTACTTCCACTTGAATCCCTGATCGGCGTTTTGCCTGGCTCAGGGTTATCAAACCGAGGCTTGGGTCCATAATAGCTGAGCTGGACTTCTACACCCCGTGCGCGTAGTTCCTGAATGTCCTCCGCAAGAGAATCGTCATAGTACCTGTCGGGGAAAGAAGCAACTAGTCGCTTAAAGCTGGGAATGTGGGGCTCTGATGATTCTGCAGCATAAAGTTTTGATTTCACGAGGTCAACGAGGAGCCTTTCGGATATTTGGAGACAATCGATGAATTGTAAACTTTCCAGACGAGGACACAGATAGCTTCCCGTTTGAATGGGCATGAGCGAACGGATGAGGTCATTACCTGCCGGTGCAACACTTTCAGGTTCACCAATCTCGAAGGAGAAAGTTTTTTCCGAAAAGCTAACGACTAGTGATGACAAATTGGGCATGAATTGTAGACACTCTGCTAAGGCCTTGCTGGAGATTGGAAGATGAATATAGAGTGCCCTGATATCCGAGTCAGAGAGCAAGCTCAGGAAGGGAACATGGTCTGATATGATGAAACAACCTCGGCCTGGTTCACGAGAAGCATGAACCGACAGACTCGTGAGTGACGGTGTGTGCAGATGACAGAATAGCGGAGAAAGGATGTCACCAGAGTATCCACCGAGGTCTCCACGAAGCGAAACTTGATTGCTCTCCACCATATGTATGTTGAGATATTGGAGGGCAGGAAGAGCAATCGCACGTTCATCCTCTGTAATATCTGTTACACTATCCCATGAGGGAGAAACGGGAAGTGTACAATACTGGATGTTGACTGCCATTGAGAGGACATCCAAAGCAGTGCGAACTGAAAATGGATAGTGCGTACGGCAGCTGGATATCGAAATCTCGGTGATGAGAGCCCAATTGATCATCAGGTCTCTACAAGGATCAAAGGAGATGTTACGAAGATGAAGAACCTGGAGAAGAGTTTGAGTCTGAACAACGTCCTGTGTGATTTTGGCTGGATCAAGAGAGTCTAAACACTGGGAAGACTCTGAGAAGTCAATCTTGAGCCGTGTCAGAGTCGATTTGGGGAGGCACATGAGAAGTGCTACACTACAGGGGGTGAAATCGACCTCGAGACTAGTTAATTTACAGGTAGCGAGTGTATCGACGAATGAACGGAACGGTTCCACTAAGCTTCGAGGGTGAAAAGAATCATAAGGAGTGTGTGTTCTGACCATTCGATAGCCAGAGCTACCGATAATATTAACCGCATGCCCTAGGGGTGAAGAACGCGGTTGGGCACAAGTATAGAAGGAAAGGGAAGCCGGAAGCCGGTTCGCTCGATATAACCATTTCGCTACTCCGTTCTTCCGTCGTTCTACTGTAGTATACACATCTCCAAGATAAATACGAGGCAAGGAGATATGGATGGAAGACCACAGCTTCGGGGTCGCGAATGCAACCTCACGCCATCTCTTGCATACTCTGGTCAAAAGTAAAGGTGCACCGTGGACGCTTCGGATTGGATGGTGCTCGGTGGGAAGGCAATGAAGGAAAATTTCGGATAAGATTTCCGAAGGAATCTGGCGCGAGGCAGATAGCAACGAGCGATGAACAGATATGAAGGATGAGAGTCGTTGTCGTCGAGAGAGAAGGTCATCGAGCAGACGTGAGAGTTGAGCAATTTCATCGTCTATGATTTGGAGCTCGCGCTGAGGGCCATGAAGAAGATCGTGTATACGTTTCGATTCCGTTTCAGAAGGAGATGCATTGCTATTGATATAGTTTGCAAAAGGAGACTCCTCAAGCTTCCACTTCATTTGGACGGCGATGTCTGGAGAGATGAGTGCTGACTTGACTAGCGTGGTTAAAGTTTGAAGAAGGAGAAGAGTGTTTTTCACCCGGGACTGCTGTTCCCCACGTACATCATGATCCAGTTACCGGGAGAATGCAAGGTCGAGGTGGCCGATCTCAGGGCACTGTTTAATAATAGTGCCAAATAACGCGATGGTACTACCCAGCACATGACCGCATACGATTTCTTCATTGCTTCGTCCGCCCAGCCAGGCCCGGGTATGTCTGATTCTACCTAGTTATGCCGAGTATCGAGTTGAAACTACCTGTAACGTATAGAAGATAACACAGGGGCGTGGTAGGTAGGTAAACCCGACACTAGCTAGCGGTCGTCTTCGACGATCAAAAACTTTCCCCCTAATACTACCACTATTAAAATCACGTCCAAACTCGTATGCCAACTATCTCCCTTGACAGGGCTCCTTGGCTGAGTCTATCACACTCTCTCCACTGTCGTCCAGGATCTGGAATCCCCGACCGGACAAATGCGCTGTAACACTCTCGTCTCTTTTCTTGGCCTCATTTTTATGCTCTCAGAGCCCGTTGATTCACTTCCAGCTCATTCGTCTGGTACGACTACACACATGCGTCTGCGGCTCAATGCTCATAGACAGCTACGAGGAAAAGCTGCGCTAGCTGGTCTAGAACACAGTACACTAGAGGGTCTACACCGAATTCGCAGGGATGACGGAGATGGAGATGACCAAGAAGGGGACTGGAATAGTGGAGAGGATGACGGCGAAGACGATGAAGATGACCGGAATTTCAGCAATGATGTCGACCCAATTAACAATATAGCATCATCCAGCAATGGTCAATCTCCTTTCGAAGCCGCTTCTGACATCGACGTTGCTGGTATCTACGCCGCTGTACAAACAGCTACTAGCAAACCCCTTGGAGAATTCTCTTCTGCGGAGCAGTCTGGATCAGGCGGAGACGAGATGGTTACCGTATATGGAGATTTTATGGACGGAGATGACTTGAGCATAAGGGCGATGTCCTTCATAGCAGATATGGATGTTGATTGTGATGGCGTAGAGGTGCGTTAACTTCCAAAATGTCTTACTCGTCTAATTCTTACAAAGTCTTTGTTTTTCTCAGTCTTGCGTGAGTTTCTTTATTACGGAAACATGTCCATGTCCATGATATCAACCTCCTTCACAGGCAAACGACCCCAGTGGCCAAGGTCAAACTACTTGGGGATTCCTCAACGCAGAACAGGTCCCATTTTATGTTCTTCCTCAGAGCTTGGTATTCGGTGAGACGGATGGTGGATTCGTCCAACCGAATTCCCTTGGGGCTATCATCTGTGGTGGGAAGATGTTCTATGCTATCATGGGCGACACCAAGTGTGTTGTTTATTTTCGCTGCGCTGGTAGATTCTAATGCACGTTCATGTATCAGTGGGGACGAAGTAGAACATATCGGCGAAGCGTCTATTTTGCTGGCTCAAACGTGTTTTCAAAACGACGGTCTTGGTGGAAATTGTGGACATGCTACATTAGACGTTGCTTGTGAGGAATCATCGAATATCTTTGATCTCTCGAACGTGAACTGAATCCCTTTTTTACACAGATATCGTATTCGGAGAGGTCGTACCACCAGGGGACAAACAAGTTACAATTGACATACAAGGCTTGAAGGATTTGGGAGATAATACTGTCAGAGCATTTCAGAAGGGTCTCGGATTGAGGAACTAGCAGGCTAGCAGACTGATGGCTTTCCTGGTTCTTCTTAAGGGTAACATTGCCTATGCAGATGATGCAGGTGCGATTTCAAACTATCTTTCTTCCTGCAATATCACGCAGCTTTTTGCACGAAAAGTGGAGAACGAACTATTTGTGAACGTCCCTATTCTATACGGTGACAATTAGACGTGCATAATATACTAAAGCAAGGTATCCTCAATTATCCTTTCATTTCTGGTTCCGTTCAAATCTTTTTACATTTCTTGTCTCTCAAATGCCTCAACAACGCGTCCTTCCTCGACATTTTGATTCCACAGTCATGACAAGTCCATTGACTAGCGGCATATGCGTGAGACATAACATGCCTCTTGAACTCGGCTAAACTGCGCCCTCGAGAATGAGTGCAACCTAGGAAAGCCGCAGGACACCGAGTCCAGGAACTGACAACAGATTCCTGAGATAGCTGTTCGAGAAGTTCCTCTGGGTTAGGATGTTGAATATTCCGTGGTCGTGGTACAGACACTGGACAGGATTTTCGACTGGCGGATGAGGCCATGGATTTCTTGGAGGCTAAGAAAGGGAGAGGGAGTTGAACACGACGTCGTTTGATAGGACGGTAACGGGGTGGTGTAGGAGTATATTCATCGGCTTCATCATCGGAATCATTTGAAAGACGTTTACGACGGCGAGTCGAGGTTTGCGTTCTTGCGGTATCATACTCGCTCTCCTCGACTTCGATATGAGCCGGCTGATAATCTTCGCAAATTGTTTCAGCTCGAGCTTCTTCGTCTTGTTCAGTTCGCTCCACGCCGAAATCGGTATGAGATTGATATTCCTCCAAAATCTTAGACTCGGACTGAACTTCTCCCCTTTCCTCTTCCACGTCGAGTTCAACACCATCATCATGATCCTGCTCATAATCAGACACGTCTCCATCCTCCCCCAGGCAGTTTTCCTCTGGCCTTTCTAAAGAGCCCTTTGAGCGCAATAATTTCTGCTCGGAGACCCATTTCGCAAGAACTGACATTGGGGTATCTCTAGCATAGAACTTCCAAGGAATGTCGGGTACCTCGTCCGGCCTACAGTCTGCAATCAACGCAGACGCATCACTGAGGGAGAAATCTGGCACAGGGGATACTTGGGGGCCCTGCAGGATTGTGCTGGAGTCTATAGAGACATTGTTCAAGCCGCTGGAGTTGCCCGTAGTTGCGGTGACCGAAACCGGTGCCTGCCTGAGATCCTGGCGTGATTGTATGTTCGAATCGAGAGTAGAAAGCCAGAGTAAAGAGTCAGGATGGAAAGGTTTGGAGCTCGTCGAACAATCTGATTCTGAGTCGAAGGAACTGGAGCTATTAGAGTCATCCGTGTCTGGGTCTAGTTGGAAGAAGTAAGGAGGATAATAGTCTTCGACGACGATGGGATTGTCACTACTGCCCGCAGTAGGAGCGGATATTCTAGATGTGACGCTATTGCCTGGGTAACCGGAGACGTCGTTTAGGTTAACAGACCTCTCTATCATTATGAGTAAAAGAGCGAAGTTCGATGCAGTCGACGGAAATGACAGGAATCTTTCGCAAGATGGTGTAAACGAGAGTGAGAATATCAGGCCCAGCTGATAGTGAGATGGCTCAAGGAAGTCGTTATTGAGAATTGAGTGGCTAGCTTGCTCTCTTTATATGTCGAAAGTATCCTTTGAAGTTGTCTTTTTCTCCTGGTGCACAAAGGAATTTTAGACAACCGTCGTTTGTCTTGAAGGTCAGGGAAGGTGTAGCATTTAATGTTACAAAGAAAAAGCTTCTAGTATCATGCATGTTGCAGACAAACCTTGAAAATGCACCATTGGGCGAAAATGATCCTATCGACAGTATTTTAAGTCTCTCACTGGACTCAAACCTAAAGTCTGACGTCATAAGTAGTCGTTCAGTCCTCTTGTGCCGTTTCTGGCACCACTCTGGGTTTAACACCCCGGAGGAGCCGTGTAACCTACCTACCTGCAAACTCTGACAAGTGCGTCTGAAGATCGGTTTGACTAGTGTGAACAAGCACGTCTACTGGCGCGGTTCTGTTAAACTGTTCAGTACGCTCTTGTCTAGTCAGAACGTAGCAGTCTTGCACCGACAGACGCTGGTGAATGTGAATTTTTGACCTCCTGTCCTGGTCCTTACTGTGTTTTAATTTCCTCAAACTAACGAAAGCTTCGCCATTCTAGAGTCTGCAACGCCTCGAGCCGTGCAAAAGCTGAACACAAATATCACCAGCTTTCCACCACTGACTCGGTCGCCGATTCACCATTACTCAATGTGACCACTACGTGCGCCCTCTTCAGCGAGTAGGGCTTTGCCAAGCTCGAGGGTAATACTTAGGAGTCAAGCTGGTAATCAGCCACACCCAGAATCTTCGGAGTTATCCGAAGCCTGATCGCAGCCCCTAGACTATTTGTGCACATTCCCAAATTCTGCGTCAGCCTTGCAGAACCAAATCTTAGCAGATTACCTCCGGAATTGGGAGAGTATATTTTCTACATACACCCAGAATCTTCGGAGTTGTCCGAAGCCTGATCGCGGCCCCTAGAGTCTCGGCCTACTATTTGTGCACATTCCCAAATTCTGCATCAGCCTTGCAGAACCAAATCTTAGCAGATTACTACCTCCGGAATTGGGAGAGTATATTTTCTACATACATCGGACGCTTCTATAGTATTTTCGTACTTTTTGGGCGATGTAAAGTGGAGCTATTTTGCTGCCGGAGCCAAGATCGTGTAATTTGGCAGGGAAGTGCATTCCCAGTCTTTGGCCTCGTTCGATGGTTTCCTCATCTTGGGTCCTCTTAAGTTTTTGGAATTTGGTTTTATTCATGACAATGCACATCTGTCAAACATCTGTGAAATTTTTGAGAATTTTTGAGAGAGGGAAAAATAGTGCAAACACAGGAATGCATTTTTAGCGCACAAGTAACTATGTGTGATTCAACGAAAGAGGACTTTTGCCCCGTGGCCCCCGTAGTGATCTAAAATGAGGGTGACAGCACCGAGAATCATTGTATGACTGTGGGAGGGTTGAAAAATACTGTAACATTTCAAGGTGATGTTCATGGTCTTTTTCAACCACTTCGCAGTGAGACAGTGGATTCCTGGTGGATTCATGAAGTAGACACATTACATCAACAATTTTAAATGCTACCTCTTTCACTGAATTCGTCACAGAGGCCATGGGGCAGGAATTCACTTTTGTTGCATCCACCAATAGGCATCATAGCTAGGTGGAGAGTAGCTGATCAGGCTTCAGACAACTCTGAAATCTGGTTTTTGGGTGCAGATCACCTCTAATAGCACTGGGGTTTTAAAACCAAAAGTGTATTCTGGTTTCTTCTGGTCTATGTCTAGAAGGTGTTGACCCTACCACTAGCAATGTAGCATGGCATAACAATCCAAAATATTACCCACATCTCCAGCATCACCCTCATTGACAAGTTCCTTGCACCTGAACTCCTAGATGTCATTAGTAACTGCAACCTCTATCCTCACAGGAGCTCCACAAGTTGAGATTCCTATTCCTTCTGGGGATTTTGCTGACTCTCAGTGAGTCACCACCTTTGCACTGGGTAACACTGTTTGGAGCAATTAACTTGAGTTTGGTGTTGTTGGTGAGTAATGTGCCAGCATTGGGTATTCCAATTGGCAATCATGTAATTCTTTACCTCCTCCTTCTTGTGTTTAGCAGGCTATATCAATACAGATCATCTATTTTCAAGAACCATGCTTATTATCACCTTGGGCTTGCCTGGCATGTATGTTTAAAGTTTAAAAAGCACAATCAACTGTTCAGATGGGTGTGATCAAAATAGAGTTGTTCATGTGTTTGTTGATTCTAGAGAGGAATGAGGCAGTGGAATAGCCTGTGTAAGTGTCTTGTTTTCCATTTTTTTCTGTTTTTTGGCCAACAGTCAACGGTGACTTGAGTGGTCTTGATCTTGGTCCCTGTTCTTTGTTGTATTTGATGCTTGTCATCTTCAGACTAGATTCTATCCCTTTGACAAATCACTTGAGCTCTCTGCAGATTTACCTATACTATGTCACACACTACATGACAATCTGGCCCATCAGGAAAAACCAGATGCTCTATCATGTGCTACATATTGTAGCAACCTTTTTACATTTTCCACAGCTGGCTTTGCTTATCTCAAACTTTGTATATTTAGTGTAAATATACTTTGTTGGAAGTATTGTCCTACATTGTAATTTGTTTAGTTTTATTTGACCCCCATTTGACCAGCTTGCCTCTGTTGTAAAAGTAGATCATGCCAGTCAATTGACAATCTCAATAGCTGCCCAGGTTGTGTCACAAGTTGACTTGGCAAAGTTTGAGGACAAGGTTTATAAATACAAAACAGCCTTATTATAGTATCAGCTTGTCATGCTTGGTGAATTGTCACTTGGCAGCAACCTGACAACTCAGCAAAGCCAGCCAAGAAAAACATGTCATTCCTTGATGTAAGACTCTTGATTGTGCTACCAATCACCCTGGACTTTATTTTGACATTTTATTTACCATACTACTGATCAACTACATATACTTAATTGTTTTGACCAAATAGATTGATTTTGACTCCCAACAAACCACTTTGCTAACACCTGTCCTTACTTGTCATGGGTTTGCTGAGTGTGGCTATGCCAAAACAACTGAACTTATCCAACATCTGACACAACCAATAGATGCTGGTATAACATTGTTTGATCTAAAGGCCAAGGTCTTCCAACTTGGTGTGAGCACTTGATAGTTTACAACTTACTGGCTGGACTCATTCTTGCCATGCCAAAGGCAATGACCCATGTTGTAACCAGTTACTATACTGTGCAAGTAAAACCCTCCACTTGTCACTACACACACTTGGTTGTACATCCACGGACCGATAGCTCAGTTGGTTAGAGCGAGGTCACTAGTTATGCCTAGGTCCTGGGTTCAATCCCCAGTTGGGCCAGTCATATTTATCCCAAGATCAAGTCACCACAACAACCCATATATTTTATTTTGTATAAGGTACTTTGATTGATCATAAAGATGTTGGCATCAACAGGATTACACAGTCTTGGATTGACCAAGGTGACAAGGAGGCTGAGATAGGGAACTATCTAATACAGGTGTGCTTAAGCATTCCTGAGTACAAAGGCATGCTAGAACAGTGCAGTAATGATAGCCCAAACGCATGGTAAATGAACAGGGTTCAGGGGAATTGACATGCAGTAGTGGTGATGATTGGCATGTGTACAGAGCATGTGGGGCAGAGGTTAACACTGTGGGGTTCACATAGGTTACTTTCTAGCCTACAATAGATTAATATGCGGAATCAACCTATGAAATTGAGCAAGCTATGGAGTAGCTTGATATCTATCCTACTAAAACAACCTATCATAGTCTATGATTCAAGCTACCAATTCCAGCACATATTTGAATGTTGAAAACACATATAGTACATATCATACATGCATTATTCATTGTCAAGCCTAACTTGGGCATGTTGTCAAGTGGTGGGAGACATTGAGCAAGCCAAAACTTGTCAATGTGTCAAATTCTTCAAGTCATTTCAAACACCACGGTATGACTGTACAGTTTATAAGCCACACCTCCCACAGCATTTTTTCACTTTCTTTTTCATCAACAACGCACGAAGAAGGCACTCCTCTCCCCTGGACACATCAAGGCACAATGAAAGGCTATTTCTTTACATGTCTGGCTCCCTCAAAGTCTCAAGCCTTCAATGAACCCAAGCCACTCAAACTGCAAGACTCTGCCATCAAGCAACTATATTCCTTAAGCATCTCGGACAAGTGGAATCTGCAATATAAACTAGACTCATTTCCAATGGTTTTCATTCTGCTTTATGGGGTTTGTGGATGGAAGAGTAGAGGGGAGTGAGGTGTATGGTGGTTTGGGATTGTGGATGGTTGATGGCATAATGGTCTGCTTTATGAGTATTACTGCATTTACTGTAGTACTGTAGTACTTCTGTCTTAATAAATGGATATCATTTTTTTACCTGGAAATGTGATTTGAATATTGATATAAAAAGAATAGGCCTACAGAAAATAGTCAAAGATGATACCTGAAAAAAAGTAGAAAATTAAGCTATGATAGACTTTATATGCAAATCAACCTAACTTGGCCATAGGCTAAAATGTCCCTCATATAGCATACAATTCAACCTCTAGTATAGCATGAAATATAAGTAACAAGTAACAAATGGTAGACTAAATTTCAAGCAATCATAGATTACTTCCATAGGTTGAAAAATAGCCTATTCTACCCACACAGTGTAATGATCAGCAGAACATGTGGGGGAGGTGTGTACAGTAACAGCAATAACACAATAGAATGGAAGTGGAATGGAATAAAACAGAAGTAGGAACAGTGACAATAAAGCAAAGGAAAATGGAAAAACACATGACAGCAACAGTTACTCACTAAGGACAATGCATGAGCATCTAATGGGTGTGTGACAATACTGAAACAAGCAGCTAAAATAACCTAGTTGCTGTGGTACATTAGTTGGGCATTCAATACACATTGCAACTCATAACAGATTTCAATGATTAGCAGCAGACCCACAATTAGTAGACCCTTTTGGGAATGTTGTATACACAAATGAGCAAAATTGTCAAGTTGTGAATGGTTTTTAGCAAAATATGAAGCTATTACATCCATACATTCCATCCGGATCCGCTTTGTCCGACTTATTTTCCCGCACTTTATTCAATCCCTATTCCGCTCGGATCCGCTCTGTCCGAAATATTTTCTCGCACTATTGAGCATCCTTTATTATCCGCTCGGATCCGCTTCATCCGAAAATATTTTCCCACGCTTCATTCCTTTATTATCGCTTCCTCACGGATCCATCGGATCCGCATTTTTCCACACTTCTGACTTCTCATATTCCTTCCGCTCCGCTGTTCCGTATGTTCTGCTTTCCCATCCACATGTTTTACTCGTCTCTCCTCATGACCTTTTCTCATGATTTATGTGCTGCGCACATTTCTCCTTCTATCATTTTATTCCCTTGCTATTGTCTTTTCTCTACAACGTGTTTTATTCTGGTCCATCCCAGATCCGTAGTATAAAAGCTAGATACTTTTTTGTATGTAGCTTAAGTCAAAAATCGACTAAGCTGGTTTTTATTCTCTTGTGTTCATTCTGAGCCAACACAAACGTCGATCCAGTTCTGGCCCGGTAAATACTTAGACTTCGTCCTCTCATTTCTTATTTCATAGGATCCGCTTCGGATCCGATATTTCTATTTTTAGTGCTTCCGAGACTTCGGCCCAGGCTCCGGAGCTCCAGAACTCTCTCTCCTAGCTTCGGACTTGCCCAGACTTAACAGAAGCACACTGCAACATTGTACTAAAATTACTCACAAAATATTCTCATTAAACAAGGGAAAATAGCAAGAACAACCATTCACTACTGGAATTAAAGAAGTAGCAAAAGACACAATTTTGTCATGCCTACAGAACAATTGCTCTGCTATCTTCCTCCATTATTCTGCACAAGTTTTACAATCTCAATATGACCATTTAATTGTGCAGCTTGCAAAGCAGTTTCATGTGTACTTCCTAGAATATTAGGATCTGCTTTGTTGTCCAGGAGAAGCTTCACAACTTCAACATGACCATTTGAACATGCATCTTGGAGAGCAGTTGTTCCATATTCCTCTTGGAAATTAGGATCCACTTTATTGTGCAGCAGAAGTTTTACAATCTCAAGATGGCCCTTTTCACATGCATATTGCAAAGCAGTTCTATCAAGGCCTCCTTGGAGATTGGGATCTGCTTTGTTGTCCAGCAGAAGCCTTGCAATCTCAACATGGCCATTTAAATATACATCTTGCAGAGCAGTTCTATAATAGCCTCCTTGGAGATTGGGATCTGCTTTGTTGTCTAACAGAAGCTTTACAATCTCAAGGTGACCTGCTTCGCATGCATATTGCAGAGCAGCTCTATAAATGCCTGCTTGGAGATTAGGATCTGCTTTGTTGTCTAGCAGAAGCCTCACCACCTCAACATGCCCATTAGAACATGCATCTTGCAGAGCAGTTTCAGATCTACTTCCTTGGATATTGGGATCTGCTTTGTTGTCCAGCAAGAGCTTTACAATCTCAAGATGGCCCTTGTCACATGCATATTGAAGAGCAGTTGGTCCATATTCCACTTCTTGGAGATTGGGATCTGCTTTGTTGGCCAGCAGGAGCTTCACAGTCTCAATATGGTCATTAGAACATGCAATTTGCAGTGCAGTCCCATATTTGCCTCCTTGGAGATTGGGATCTGCTTTGTTGTCCAGCAGAAGTTTCACAGTCTCAATATAGCCATTAGAACATGCGCCTTGCAGAGCAGTTCCATATTCTCCTCCTTGGATATTGGGATCTGCTTTGTTGTCCAGCAGAAGCTTCACAGTCTCAATATGGCCATTAGAACATGCAACTTGCAGAGCAGTTCCATATATGCCACCTAAAAGATTAGGATCTGCTTTGTTGTCCAGCAAAAGTTTCACAATCTCAACATAGCCATTAGAACATGCAACTTGCAGAGCAGTTCCATATATGCCTCCTACAAGATTAGGATCTGCTTTGTTGTCCAGCAAAAGTTTCACAATCTCAACATAGCCATTTGAACATGCATCTTGCAGAGCAATGTTTCCATATTCCACTCCTTTGAGATTGGGATCTGCTTTGTTGTCTAGCAGAAGCCTCACAATCTCAGCATAGCCATTTGAACATGCATCTTGTAGAGCAGTTTGTTCATATCCCATATCTTTGAGATTAGGATCTGCTTTGTTGTCCAGCATAAGCTTCACAATCTCAACATAGCCATTTGAACATGCATCTTGTAGAGCAGTCTTTCCATTTTTCACTCCTTTGAGATTGGGATCTGCTTTGTTGTCCAACAGAAGCTTCACAATCTCAACATAACCATTTGAACATGCATCTTGCAGAGCAGTGTTTCCATATTCCACTCCATTAAGGTTGGGATCTGCCCTGTGGTTCAGCAGAAGCTTCACAATCTCAGCATAGCCATTTGAACATGCATCTTGTAGAGCAGTTTTTCCATATTCCACTCCTTTGAGATTGGGATCTGCTTTATTGTCCAGTAGAAGCTTCACAATCTCAACATAGCCATTTGAACATGCACCTTGGAGAGCAGTCATTCCATATTCCCCTCCCTGAAGATTGGGATCTGCTTTGTTATCTAGCAGAAGCTTTACAATCTCAACATAGCCACTGGAGCATGCACCCTGTAGAGCAGTTCCATATCCAACTTTTTGGTCATTAGGATCTGCCTTGCTATCTAGAAGAATCTGGACTACATTTTCTAGTCCCAGGACAGCTGCGTAATAAAGTGGCTGAGTCATATCTTTAGACTGGAACGTATTGTCCCATGCATCTGATTTATACCCTTTAACACTATCATAATATTTGCCATTGTTTAGGAAACTAAAAGCCAGATGAAATGTTATTGGACTTAACAATGTCACTGCTTTTGTATGTCTAGCCCAAAACTTGGTAGCATAACTATTTAGAGTAAAACCAGTGGTGTTGATGGAGTTTTTACACCATAAAAGATAGGTCAAGCATATTTGAGCAATGCAATCATGAGCCAATTGGCTATTTATGTAGAAAATTGCAATGTCATGTGCCCTGATCTCTTGAGATAGTAAATAGTCTTTTACTGAAGGATGAGCTAACTGGACTGCCAAGATAGTTTCAGTTCTCCAACCTGAATGATCCAAGTCAATGACTGTGTCAGTTATGAAAACCAAAGTAGAGTCAACTATTTTATGCAGTTCTGTCCCAAGGTTAGTGGGACAGTTTTCAACTGAAAATGTACCATCTTCCAAATCAACTCCCAAAATATGCTCAATCTCTGTAATTTTTAATGGTCTAAATGAGAACACCAGCCACTGGAGGATATTTTTTGTATCATCCTTTTGATCAGGATCAATCTCTTTTAGGACTTTTGCATATGTCTCTTCCAGAGTTTTTGGCAATTTTCTCAAAGCTTGTTTGATTGCCTTTGGTGTGACAAGTTTCATTAAAGCTAATAACTGACAATCCACCCATCTGATTCTATGAAATATTAGCTTAGTATAAAATTGAGAATGATGATAATATACTTACTGGCCATGAGCACCACTTATCAGTACCTCCTTGATTTCATTTTTTAATTCAAGAGAGCTGGCTTTTCCTCCAACTTCAAATCCACATATTTTTCAATATCAGATTCAATGCCACTGGAACCAGTGTTTAAAGATATCTGACAAACATTCTCACCAGCAGAAATGCTAATATGGGGTCGGCTAGACACAAGTAGATGGCAACTAATATCATTTTTTGATAGTTCACTGATGAGTTGAAGAGCCTTTGATTGTTCTTCACACTCATCCAATGCATCAATGATAATATAGAAGGGGACTTCCACAGATCTGAGCAAACTGATAAGAGTGTCCTCCATCCTATCAGCTTTATAAATTTGGCCTTGGAGGGTACTGTTGTAGAGCTCTGCAAGCTCATATTCAGCATGTTTATTGTTTACTTTAATCAGTTCTGATGCCACCTGACAAAGCAAAGATGAAATAAGTCCAAGATATTTCGTTTTTTCCTTGTCACGGGTGTCAAAATAGTAGACAAACACTAAGCCATAATTTTCATGCAAGTGATTCAAAACATTGGTGCTGAAATCAAAAAATAGTCTTTGAAAGTTGTATGCATGTAAATTTTCAGAACTTACCACAAGAAGGTCTTTCCAGATCCAGCTAAGGAGCAATTATTAACATGTTATGTGACTCATTTGATCAAGGCAACTAACCTTTTCCTTCCAACCACAGAAGACTTCCATTCTGCTTCCATTCATTAAACACTTCATTCTGGAATAACCAGGTACCTGTTCCCTTTGAAATTTTATCATAGGCAGCATTGAAGTTTTCAAAGGGGTTTGGTGCTTTAATCCAATCTGAAGTACCAGTGCCAATTGCTGTAGCGTACATAGATTTATAAGAGTGTAAGTATTTTCCCATATATGCTCTTCACCTTGATAGTTATTCTAATTTCCAGCAACAACATTAATAGTGGTATTGTTAATGCTAAACATGGAGGCTTTATTGAACAAGCTACATAAGAAAGATATCAGTTTATCCATTATAAGTTGCATCGCACAGTTACCAACCTGACAGTAGATGCATGCAAGTCTGAATGATCCCCATCAGCTTGGTCTGTTCCATTCAACTCCTGGTTTGGAACACTGGCAAAATGGTAATATAAGGAGTAGGCAAATACAAAGTCTGCTCTTGAATCTCACCTGTTCCCAAAAGTCATGATGCCGAGTTACAAAGCAATGAAAATGTGGTCGTACGTAAAGTTGGTGATGAAGATACGATATGCAAACTTGGTCAGAGTCATGTGCATGTATGATCAATATAAGAGCTTTTAAAGTTTGAAAACGAGCTTTTAGGTTTGGGAACACATTTTAAAGTTTGAGAATCTGTAAAACTTAATTCTAGTACTGAATTGTTAGGGAGTGTAATGAGTTTCGGGCTCAGAAAACTTAGTTGATTGATAAAGGACAATAGAGATGCGGTGAAATCCAGGTAAGCTCGCGCGCTACAGAGGAAATCAGAGGATCTCAAGCACTCATTGAATTCAAAGGCATCAGCAGAGGTCAAGAATAGCACGTTGTAAAGGGTGCCGAAACTTACTATCAGTCAAGGTGTAAGAGGAAGAATGCAGATGTGTATTGCAAGGTAAGAAAGGCTCTCTTTACATTGTATTACTTAGCTACTTATATATGATACTGTAGTTGAGCTGGAATACTATAGAATGCTCATAGAAATAATTTAATACCCGAAACACCGCATTTGCAGGTGAGGTCGAAAGGGAGAATACTTACTAAGGGCTAAAAGCTATGATCCACCCATAGAGATAACCGCGCAGCATTGAGGTATCACAGTATAGAAGGGTAATGATATACTAACTCGGGATAAAGCAAACTAAAAAAGCTACCGAAAGTATACAACATCACTTTTAACCCACCCAGGATCAATGGGGATGATGCTAAATGGAGATGTCCTTGGAAGTCCAACGAGTGCAATTTTACTATTAGACAAGACCTTCATAAACTTGGCCTTGTAATTGTCTATGGACAACTGTCTGCTCTACTATACTTGACACAGACAGCAGTATAGCCACATGTAGACACTTCTCTGTATTTAAGTAGAAGGTAGCTCAAGCAAGTTCCCCAGCTTGACCTTAATACACTTTCTCAAGTCTTACTCCAAAAACTTGGTGTTGCTGAATTGATAGGGTGCAGATACCGCAGTTAACTGCTGCCTTGCAATACCATGATGAAGAAGGGCTCGGGGTGATGCTAAATGACATACTGATATCAACTCGAAGTAAAACCAACAAAAAAAAGGCATTGAAGCTGCTAAAAGTAAGTAAAGTCATTTTTAACCCCCGGCGGGACTCGAACCCGCAACCTCCAGATCCTATACAGTAGAAGTCTGACGTCATAACCATTAGACAACGGGGGCACATTGACAACGACGATAATTTGTTAGAAGGCTTACCATTTTGTACTAGAAGTGATCTAAGTAATGTCGCTATAGAAGAATTCTTCCAATTCTTTGGCAACGGGTCCCAAATTTTGCGGAAATATTTTTGATATGCTAGACCTTTGTTTTAAGAGATTCCAAGAGGATCTAGGTAGTTGCCAGCTTGTGCCGACCAAAGGGATCCGTTTGGCAGGGAAGTGATCTACGTGACATGTGTGACACAAAATCCGCGTCCAGCCAAATCAGTCAGAGTTTGAAATTCTCTTCAGCACTAATTTTCCACTCCTCCGTCCTTGTACATTTTCGTTCTCGTTCATTTTTCACCACGAGAAGTGAAGTAAAAAATAAATATAATTCAGTTCAATATCATTATCAGCTGCTGAAACCATCCGGTCAATATTCGCTGTTTTAATGGCTGTCTGCCACGCTCGCGAACTTGAAAACATCGTTTTTGAGACCGGAACGGGCGTCGACATCCATCCTCAGCTCACATACAAATTCTGAGTAGACAATATTTTAAACGCACCGAATTACAGAAACAAACAGGGAAACGAAAAACTCTATCAATTTTGCATTTCCTGCGTGAAATATGAATGGATTTTCTTAAATGTTTCTTTGTCATAATCTTTAGGTCCTGTTCTTTAAGCTTTAAGTTTAAAAAAGGATTTGATAGAGAAATGAGAGGTGAAATTTTTAGACGAAAAACGCGTCAAAGCCGGGGAAGCGGTTTTGGCTGACCAAGGTCTCTGAGCAAAAATCCACTTGCACGGGCCAACTCAGGGACCTTGTAGACCCCCTCTATGCACCTCGAAGGGAGGGGTTTTACTTGGTTTGGGCCCGCTCCGAACAACTTTTTATTTTCGGTGAAAGGTTGTTGTGGGAAACTATTACCAAAAATGAAGCGTCGCACAAAAATAGTACTCTCGTCAAGTCTTTCAGAACAGCACAAGCGACAGCTTCCATCAGTTTCCTCCATAAAAGTCCAAAGATGACTACGTCTGAATCGCATGTCGTCCAACTGGATATCAGCGTCCTTTTCCTCCAATTCCTCTAGTTCGCATTCGCCTTCTGACCAGGCCTCACAACTACCCAGCAGGCCAGGCATAGCCACATTCATCTCTCTTGCTTCTACATTAGAACAAGACCTCCACGATGACGGCCCGTTTCTCTTCGACTTTGACTCGATTCCCTTCAACTACAGCACTCGATCCCAAGTCGCTTCCGGCGCCTCCTTTTCCGTAGAACGTGTCCAACTTGATCAGACTTGGTTAGAGTCTAAAGACAAGGACGATAAACCGCTACCACTATGGCACGACCCACTCCTTCCACCTCCAAAAACCAAAGCAGAATTCGCTCAAAGGACGACGGAATCGAGGATGCCGTGGAAGTGGTGGGGGAAGTATGTTGCGCTCAAGTTTGTGAAGAGGCGTGGTGAAGGAGATGGGGAAACGGAAAGACAATGGACTCAGCTCATCCTCGAACTACGTACTCTTCTGCATTCGCCTATACGGTATCACCCCAATATCGTTAGGTTCCTAGGGTTGACGTGGGATCCTTCACTCGGGACATCCACGCAAAGCCATTTCCCCGCGTTTATACTCGAGCTTTCGGAGTTGGGTACTTTGGCGCAGTTTCAGGTGAACAGGGAGGGGGAGATGGAGATGGAACTGAAAATGCTACTAGGACATGACGTAGCCAAAGGCCTAAGCATCCTACACGCCTGTGGAATCGTTCATGGAGATTTGAAGCACGAAAATGTGTTGGTTTTTCCGCATTATGGTCGGCGTCGTCGCAGCAGAACTGGGGAGGAAATCAAGTTTATAGCCAAAGTAGCCGACTTTGGTGGGTCAGTTATGGATCTTCAGCCTGAAGAGGACGGAGACACAACAAGGAAACAGTACAGACTACACACAATCACGCCACCCTACGACGCACCGGAGACTCGAGATCATGCCCTACTCTTGTCGGCGGAAACGGTGAAGAAGACGGATGTATATTCGTTGGGGCTTTTGGTTTGGAGGGTTATGCTTGACGGGAGAAATCCGTTCGATTACTTGGGTGCAGTGACGGATACGCAGATTTGTGCGTTGAAAGAGTCAGGGGAGGTACTGGTCAGTGGTCAGGGCGAAGGAAAGCATTAGGAAGTATCTCGGAATTGGATACGCAGACGAATTGGATCTCGTCGACTACGCCTTTGATCATACTATTCAAGCCGAACCCGTGAAGAGAGATTTGGTTCAGGCCGTTGCGGCTCTTGAGGTAGAGAGGTGAGTACTCCAATCTAGTTCTCACTTGGAGTTGCTGACCTGCTGTATTTAGGCTATCAGACATCCAGCTCCTCCTGAATGAAGTAGCGGAGAAAAATGCTGAACGTGATGAACAACAGCGAAATACGGCTCCAGTATGCCCATGGCATTTGTGATTATTGATCATAATCACTGACCACCTACATATCAGGGCGCACATGGAATAACATCCGAATCCATCACTCTATTCCTTGCTAGGTTTAACAAACGTGGTGGAACGTATGACTACCAAGAAGAAGGGTGTGTAACTTCCTGTTGTATCGAACTCGACATCTGACTTTTTTCTTTTGTTACCATTAGACCCGGGGCAAGACCACATCTATCTCCACCGCCAAGAGTTGACAAGGTACGTGTACCTATCAGACCTAACTTGCTGTGCCGACTTACCCCATCGCATAGTTTGTTTTCAGCCCCCAAAAGCTCAAATCCATCCTTCCCTGGTCAGACCGATTTACGCTATTTCAAGACCTCGAGCGTATCGCTGCTACTCCTTCCGAAACCAAAACTACTATATACCTTTCTTCCAGCACCGCCTCCTTCTACCTCTTCCAATGCTACATGCATGAGCTCGGTACATCTTTCAACCCAGACCATGCATGTCTTTGTTTACGACAAGCCGCTCTTTCCTCCTCTCCCTCTTACGAGACGTATCTCGCACAATCCTGGTGTCCACGCGTTCACCTCGCTCTGCACGCCTCCTTCAACTTTGAACACCCTATTATTGCTCAATGGTTGGTGTATTCGATTATACGTGGATACCGGGGATGCATTCGAGATCTCAATTCCATTACACGAGTCTCAGACGATACACGGGTGAAAAATGCTTTTTTGGACGGAAGGAATATTGGAGTGAAAGGTCTCAACACTATCGGCTCAGGTCTAGGCGCGCGGTGGTTCATGCCAGGAAGCCTTGAAGAAGAGTGGATGTATCACCTCGACGACCTCGATAACTTGCCCAAATCCATCATGTCCCATAAATACCCCCAGACTCAACGGACTCACGGGAGCAAAGTAGACAGTATCTCAGTCAACAAATGGGGACACGGCTTGATCCACCTCGCTGCTGCGATGGGGGAATATCCTGCGCTCAGGGTGTTGGTAGAGGTGTTTAAAGCGGATGTAAACCTGAGGTGTCGGTTTAATGACGATACACCTCTGTTGTGTGCGTCTAGAGGTGGACATACGGATTGTGTATTGTATCTTCTCGACAAAGGAGCGGAACCTGATGGGTCCCCGTACGCATCTGAAACACCTCTGTACTGGTTGTGTGCTTTCAAACCAACACTGGAGGATATGCTCGAAGTTGGGAAACGTCTAGTCAGGGCTGGAGCATCGTTGAAGAATAGCAATCGGCCTGTGAGGATCCCAAAGAGGAATCAGAGGTCCGAAGCAGACTATGAGGATCTCTTTCTTCTACCCGTGTCTCCGCTCTCGAGAGCGGTAATGATGGAGTCTGAAGACGCAGTTACTGTGTTGCTCAATCTCGGTGCAGATCCTTTGGAAGCGTACGAGGCGAGGTCGAGTGAGCAGTCAAGTATATGTCCGGTGGTGCTTGCTAGTGTCCTGGGATATTCAGAGACACTCAAAATGTTGCTGGAACATTTGGACGAGACGGAGGAAGGAAGAAATAAAGTACTGTTTGATGAAGCAGAGGCGTTGTACCTTGCTTTGGACTGCCAAGTCACTATCCATGACCCCACATCTCTGGAAAGTCGGATAACGAGGCGGAGTATAGCTGCGAATTCGCAGATGAGGGATACTCTGAGGATGCTCCATGATAGACATGAGAGATTCAAGACTTCTGGATACGTATGTACAGAAAAGGAGAATTACTATAAACAAGTTATTCTCGCGCTACTGGTCGCACTCGAGCGCAAGGAGATGGCAGAGATGCTCTTGGATATGGGATACGATCCTCATGGAATTCCAGAAGCTTGTCCCGTCGTTGAAGCCGTCAAACTCAACCATGAGCCTCTATATCGGCTCCTACTTGGGCATGGCGCGGATCCAAAGACCAAGATTGTATCTGAAGACGTGGAGTATGACTTGTTGCAGATCTTGGCGGAGAACAAGATAGTCTATGGCAGACCAGGGTTGTTTATCGCTGAGCACTTGATTGGCTCCGGTGTTCCTGTTGACTGTCCTCAGGATCCTCGTGGTATATCACGCTCTGCGTTCGTCTCTGCGGTGATCAACCAGGATTTCGAGCTTGCAGATTGTCTTTTACGCCATGGGGCCAATGTGGATTTTCAGTTTGCCTTTCCAGAAGTGACTATTAGCGGATACAAAGTCTCTGTGCTGTCCTATCTCATACACCATCCAACGGAGCGAAGCCTCGAGTCGGTCCGTTACCTCCTCAGTATCCCAGATCGTATACCCGGCACCACACCACCGTCTTTCATCCCATCCCAAGAAAACAAATCCTCCATCCTACACCATGCTGCTCTTACGCATACCCGTACAGACACAGAAAAACGCTGTTTAGGACTAATGGTTCGCGCCATCTTATCCTATCTAGAATCCACCGCCTCTCAATCATCCTCATCTTCATCTTCGTCGTTAATCGACTATCACATACCCAACACGGTCGAGGTCCAGCCAGCGTTATTTCTGGCTGTCGTCACGCTCAATTTGGAAGTAGTCGAAGAACTGGTAGAGAGCGGAGCGAATATTAATGTTGATGTTGGTTTTGATGGTCGTTGATATTTGCGAGGAAGATTCGGGATATGTATCCGGATGTACCGCCAGGGATGAAGGTGTTTTTAGGTGAGGATGAGGTGGAGAAGAGGAGGGTTTTGAGAAGGCTAGAATTGATTGTGGAGATATTGCAGAGTAGAACTGCAGAGTAGGGTAGTGTAATTTGTTTTAAACAGTGAATAAGGGTATAGTTTTTCAGTTGGAAATGTTTAAAAGGATTGAGCGCTTGTATGATAGTTTGGGCGCCTCAGGTTAACGGCGTACCTCGGTCTGCAATTCTGGTAACTTCTATGCTGGAGAGGTGATGGCGAATGCGTACGCTCGCTATGGCGCCCGCAATCTCGTGGGTTCTGTTCTGTACTCTACCGGTCTTTCACTGTCTCGCTGCTCAAACGCCGTTCCAAGCTCCCAAGCTCTCAGAGGCACGACCAGCCAATGTCTTTATCACACCAGAAATTGACAATTTCATCACCGACCTTCTCAAAGAATACGAATCTCCCGGACTTTCTATAGCTGTAGTCAGAGAAAACTCTTCCTACTCGGACGGTTGGCTTACAGAATTCGGCTCGTACGGTATCGCCAAGGGAGACGGGGCGCCTGTAACCCCAGATTCCCTCTTTGCCATCGCGTCAAATAGCAAGCTTTTTCTATCACTTTCCGTCGGGCTTTTGATCAGTAATGAGATTTTAGCAAGGGAGAGAAAGAGGGAGCTTTCTTGGTTGACCAAGGCAAAGGATCTGTTTCCAGAATGGGGATTAATGGATAAAGATATGGAGAGAATCGTGAATATACAGGATATGCTGTCTCATCAGACTGGACTTCCACGACACGATTTTTCGAGGAGGGTTCTGGGAGGTGGGACTGCTGAAATGGTATGTCCCTTGATTCTTGAACTCGGTATAAAGATTGATTGACATTTGCAGATATCTACTCTCCGCTACCTACGCCCCTCAGCGGAAGTACGCCAGACGTTCCAGTACAACAATATAATGTACGACGTCCTCTCATACCTCCCTCAACTTCTCCTTAACCAATCTTACGAATCCTACATCTCTCAACATCTCTTCCAACCCCTCAATATGACCTCCTCGACCTACTCTATCGCAGAAGCCGAAGCGTCCGGGAACTTTGCAGACGGATTCCAGCGTTCAATGAGGGACACCATCGCAGGTGTGAACGGTACTTTAACCCCAACAATTCCGTACTTTTCGAGACCTGGAGAAGAACATATTTGGAGTGGAGCGGGGGGCGTTATCACTAGTGCAAGGGATTTGACGACATGGCTGGAGATGTTGCTTAAGGAAGGAAGGCATCCAGTGACGAATGAGATTGTTGTCCCGGCCGAGGTGGTTAGGCATGTTGCGGAAGGTGTGAGTGTAGAAGAGCCAGAGGCGAAATATCCAGAGCTGGTGGGTAGTCGTTTTGACAGCATAAATCGGAAATTGACAAAGTTTCACATATGGTAGAGTCCAGTCGTGTATGGCGCAGGTCAACAGCGCTTCACATACCAGGGGCATGAGATTATGGAGCATGGTGGACACAATCCCGGTTTTACTACCCAGGTCAGCCATTTGCAGCTCTTTAAACATGTCGCTCATGGCCTCTTCATCTAGGTAACCCGTTTTCCCAACGACAACCTCGGCCTCGTGATACTCTCCAACGACGAAGAACTAGGGGCCGAAATCCACGAGATCGTTGGATTCAAACTCGCAGAACATATTTTGGGTCTTGAGAGCATCGATTGGAAGGCGAGGTGAGTAAATGAACTTACATTCTTCGCGGCTTGAACTGTTATCTGTTCTGTCAGAAAACAACAAACCCGTCTTGAAAACATCCTCTTCGAACGATCCAAAGCTCTTCCCCGACCATCCAACGCCTCGCAACCTTCCACATCTCTCGAGTTGTTGGAAGGGAGAGAATTCTTTCACCCTACTTATGGTTCTCTGAAACCATGCTACGTCGGTCCTCGTAACACTACAAAAGTTTCTTCGGAATGCCGAGAATTCACCAACAATCCGGCAAGTCGAAAAATTCTCAACAGTCCTTTACTCGAGTCATCTTCCTCTGAAGATATTCCCACTTTCCTAATCCCGGTAGCTTCCTCGTCCACGACCCATCTTCTCCTCCGTCACTTTGATAAAAACCTATTCAACGCATCTGCCGTTTGGACGAATTATGATGTACGCATCAAAGAAGGCTACGGGGAAGAAGGGGATGTGATAACTGGTTTGAGTGAGAGGTTCTTGGTAGAGTATGTGCCAGAGGAAGAGGGCTTTGCGTTTAAAGGAGGATTTTGGGGTATGGAAGGCAAGGTTGCAAAGGAGCCGACTGGGACTGGGAAGGAGAGCGCAGAGGTCTGGTTTGCCAGTAGGGTGTGAAGAAAAAAAATCCACATACATACTTCAACTTGAGATTCTGGAGTAATGCAATGCCGTGCTCATGATTAGGGTTTTGGGGTTTGGAATGAGATTCAGGAAGCAAATTATACGGAATCGACTAGTAAATAGTACATAATGTGATGCAACCCTACAACAGTTGAATAGAATGCCGGTACAGTTCGATGCAAGAATCTAGCAAGACCTTAAAAGAGCAAAAAGGAAAGAAGCGCAAAAGCAAGATTATTTTATTCGTCCATGGGAGGTGGTTCGGGCTCAGGTTCAGAAGGATGTTGCCGATGTTGCAAGAGCCAAATTGCACGCTGTAACAAAGCACATAAGAACACCAACTTGTATATACAAGGAAAATACTCACTTCGATATTGATAAGATTTTTCTGTTAAGAACAAGACCCGTTAGTTACATGTTTATAGAGATGTTAGAACTCACCTCTATTTGAGACAGCCTTTTCTCGATTCGAACGATATTCAACTGTTGTCACTCAAAAATGAGACCAACCGATGAAGAGAAACGTAGGAAGTCTCACCTCAATTTGCTCACGGGTTTCCTCCAACTGAACGTGAAGCTCATGCCACCTCGAACCACCAACCAGACTCGGACAAGCAGGACGAGAAAGGAACGGATTCCTTGAGCGGAAAGGGTTGCGATACGATTGGTGTTGATGATAAGAACCATGTTGAGCTGTAGTTGTTGTCGGATCTTGACCATAGTGGGGTGGAATATAGAAACGGCGAGAACTTGGTTGATAATATAGCGGATGATTATGTAGGAGCGGCAGTTGAGGTTGATATTGATGTTGATGTTGCAACTGGCAGTGACAGTAGACATTGTAGTTCTCGCACATAACCACTGTAGCTCCTTGGATTTCGAAATCATGGGCTTTGTCAAAGGATCGTTTTGAGTGTGGAGGAGACCAACGGGGAAAAGGAGAGAGGGGTGCATGGTCAAAAGGAAAGGGAGGATACGGACCAAAGACAGAAAACGCCATGATTAAGATTTCAAGAGCTAAAGAAGTGAGGAGACAGACAATGCCCACAGTGAACTTGTAGTAATGTGATTAGTAGTGGTGCAAATTGGATGATGCGATGTGATAGAACGATTGGATATGCGCCGAGTAGGTAGTAGCGAGTTGTTAGCGATGGTCAAGTTCAATTTACAGAGTTTCTGTAATGAGAGTCAACATTTGGGAGGACCAATGACACTGAGGACACCCACCAGAAGCAACAGTGACAATAACACGGGTAAGATAAATAGAAAATGGCGGGAACGCATTTTGAAGTTGAGGTTTATGGATACAACCAGAGAGAGCTATTGATACAGACGGGGATACGATTGATACAGGTTCCAAAGACGATAATGATAGAGTATAAGATAAAAACCGAGAACGCGTTTCATCCGTTCCAGGGGGATCGGTGGTAGACATTGATAGCATTACTGGCGTGTGTATTAACCCATCCCATTCCCAGCGGGACATGTCCTGTCTGCTGAGCTTGGGATGGTTACAGACATCTAGATCAGCAGTTGGCATTGATGACGTTATGGATATCAAACCATCCCAATCCCAGCAAGACATGTCCTGTCTGCCGAGTCTAGGATGATTATGTGACTTGCGCCTCCAAAGCCATGGATCACACTCGGGGCTATGGCCAGAGTTTTCGAACCACTGAAACTCTGGCCACCTAGTTCGGATGAAGGGGATCGACAAGTAAGAGCCTGGATATACAGATCTAAACAGGTCTCCAGGCTTCCAATTCCAACGGTGACGCCTCCAAGGCCTCTTGAGACTCGGGAATGAATCAACGAGGCATGATGCAGGATCACATAGTATGACCAGCACAAAGAATGCGGATAGTTCCAATGCTTTGCCGCCATATGCCAGTGCAGACATTGACAAGATAGACCAGCAGAAACAAGCTTGCGATTTCGAAATAACCCACCGGGGCAACAATACTTGGCCCAAGGCTACATTGTCAGAGTCGTCATGGCTGTCATGGCCTTCGGGGAGCTGGTGAGATGATGGTTTTGGGTTGTTCGGGGAAGAGAGGGTAAGGAAGCCCAGCAGAGTAGAATTGATATATGGACTCGGGGAAAACGTTCGGCCAAAGCAAAAGATGAGCATAGCAAGTAAAATTGGCCGCGACACAATAACACGAAGGAGAATATCGGCCAGGAAAGAAACTATCGTCGGAAGTTTCATCCAATCCGTGAGGAGTCCGAGACCGAAGGTAAGAAAGACGGCGGCCGATAAGAAAGACAATAAGGACACTTCGTGAAGGGCATGAGCCCTGACACGTAGATCAGCGATCCATTTGTACATCAGTGCCGTGAAAAGCGCTTTGTTTCCCAGTTTGGTGACGAGCTCAGCCAAATAGTTTAGCTTGGGCTGGAGAATCGGAAGCGGTGTATTCTGCGAGCGAGCCCGTAATGCTAAAGACAAAGTTGAGCGCAATCCAGGTCAAATCTGCGAAAGCCGACCTACCCATCATAATTTTTCCATTGAAGCTCTTTTGGCCAACGGCCACCACAACATAGCGACCTATGCCTTCGAGCACTTTGCTACCACTGACAACAAAGCAGTCTGTATGCGCCAGTTGACTGTGCAAATCAAAACCAACTGAAGGATCTGAGGACAGAAATTAGCCGCCGAAAATTAGGGGTGTTCAGACGTACCACCACCAGAATTGCTTTGCCCCGCACACCTTAATGCGGTCCACTCTGCCCAACTCACTTTCCTGATAGCGTCACTCTCACTCTCGTCACATCGAACGCTGTGACCGCTCAGAAACATGCCATCACAAGGGACGATTTCACCCGGTTCCAATATAGCGATGTCTCCGACAACCACTTGTTTGACGTCGACAAGAGTTTCTCTACCCCCTCGAATGACGCGAACACCACGCTCTTCCTTCTTGTTATTCAGTGCCTTGAACTGACGTTCCTTCTGCCAATCGTTAACAGAGCCGACGATGACCTATCGAAATAATTAATCAGTATTAGGGAAACGAAGCGAGTAGATGATACATACCACAATCAACATAGCGACTGTGACGGCAACACCTTCTACCCAGTCTATAGGCGGCTGTTTGGGATCTCGAGGATGGCGAAATTTTTGGAAAAAACCGAGGGCAAGAGATACGGTGACGGCAATGGTCAGAAGAATGAGAACCTTATCCTTCATCGCAGCGAACATCAACTGCGACAGAGTTTTACTTGGTCGAGGGGGCAATGTGTTTTCGCCGTAAACCTTGCGACGGTCCATTATCGATGCTTCGAAGGCGACTGAATCCTCTGACGGAGCAGGCGAAGAACTGGCAGAAGGAAGACGATGTGCTGTATGACGCGGAGGAGTCGCTGGCGTCTCATCCGAATCGAGGATATTAATGATTCCTTTCTCCTTCATTGCCCCGACACGTGTAAGAGATGTTGCATCTTGTTCAGGATTCAGACCCTGGGAAGAATCTACCCCGAGACCACGTAAGAGTCCCGCCGACCCTCCAATTGCTCTGAGAACATGGTAGCTCTTCGAGTCAAGCATGTGAGCTAGTTCATAGGGCTTGAACTGGAAAGGCACGGGTTCGATGCTGATATCCTGCGGGAATTCTGCGACCTGGTAGGTAGCGCTGTCATCAGGATCGAGGGTGTTCCTAGGCCCTTCCTGGTGAAAGGTATGCATGGCATTGGTCGTAATCGGAGAGCAAGGGGATGTCGCTGCTGAACTTTCACCCTTCCATAGTCCATCAAGGGAAAGAAATTCAGAACATTCAACACGTTGGTCGATGAAAGCCATAGATTCGCCGATATTGCATCTAGAAACAGGTCAAGAAAATGGAAGATAAGGGGAATCTGCAAAACACACCGAGAATCAACAATGTGAGCAACATCAATTTCATCAACTTGAGTAGAGGACTGGAGTGATTGAAAGGGAATCAGGGCATTGGTGTGATTATGGTAATGGCGATCCGCATTAGAGCGGTTGCTGAATGATCTACGGCAGCCCGGGTAGGGACATCGGAAGGCTATGTCGTCGTCCATAAAATGAACGGTGGACTAAATAGAGGAACACTCACGAGTAGCGAATCCACTGTGGGTGTTCGTGTGGAAACGTAGGCTACTGGGACGCTTGAAGCATCTATTGCCCAATTTGCAGTCATGGGAAGAGCGAAAACGCACGCCCTCCAGGGATCCTGTGATCACGATAGCAGGAACAGAGGCGTCTATATCACCCGAACACCAACCAGGATCATGTCCGGAGACCATAAGACGATTGGCTGTGAGATTCCAGACCATCGAAGTCGATATTGCAAGTGTTTTCGATTCGGCCGGTTGGGATCAAAAAGAGGGTAGGAAACAAAAGACGTTGGCGCCAAACTTGACGTGACAAACCTGTCAGCGTCCACAACACGTGTATGTGTCTTTCAGACCTAGCTCTATATAGGGCGCATCTGCAACGGGATTTATGAAGGGCCCACCTACCATACAAGGTAGATTTAAATGGATTCGAGCTTAAAAAGTGGTCAAATTTCCCGTTGCAGATGCGTACTAATAAGAGGTTTTACAAAATCGCTATATGAGCGCGCATGTATCAATAGTCAAGTCGAAAACACGGAGCTCCCAGAGGCAAAACGAGATAAAACATGCACTGATGACTACAGATTCAAGTTAGAAGGCGGCAACACGGGCACGTGATAGCGAACCCGACTCAGCGAGGTGCCTTTTTGAAATCAATTATCGTGTTTCTAAAGTTTTCACTACCCTTAAATGTTGTAAGTTCGTAGGACTATCGAGCTTCGGAAAGCCCTGCAGACGAGCGTACACTCCCAGTAGTCCAACCCTTTCCACCAATAACTTCATTGGAATGGAAACCGAACTGAAATTTTGGGTTGCTGGCCATCCGTCTGGCGCCGCGATAGGTACTGAGAATGCTCCAATCGTTTCCGATACGGACGAGTCTCAAACAGTATGGAAAGCAGCTGACTTGGAAGTTTACGAGTAAGGTACACATATTGCAAGTCCCCATCCGTTTAACCGATTAGAAGCGCACGACATACCTTCGGACTGTCCTGTGATCTGTCCTGACATAGATACGTTCGGACGTGACATCAGCAGAATCCAAAGGCTCTTCGGTTGACTCACTACTTCCAGCGAGTCAATATTAGTATGTAGCATTCTCAGTTTGGCGAATAGTTGGAGTCTTCTTCCTCTGTTCATCGGAAGTCCGCGTCACTGAAGGTATAACTAGATGATTTTTTTGCGATTCTCGGGCGAGTCGCAAGTTGATTTGAGGCCACGAAACCAATTTTATTATCTTGCTGCCAACAATAAGTATTAAAGTCTATCCTTTTTGACTCTACTGATTTTTGTGACTCATGATATTTGATACTAATTGAATCCTGATGTTACGGGTCAAATTTGACCCCGTGGATGTCCTCAACCATGGACTCTTTTCTGAACGGAAAACGGTGCCATCTTGTTGATTATGACCTTTCGTTTGATTTAAGAACAATACTTCCTAGTATAGGCTCAATGAGCATCTTAACCCAAAGACAATGTAAATAATCAAGTCATCAGCAAGTACCGAGGACTAAATTACCTATCAACTGATTCAACTCCGCTCGTATGCTCTGCTTTGACCGCAGTGCATGACCGACTTGGTGCACAGCTTGGTCTTTCTTGGCATCCCAATGCCAAGTTCCTGCAATGTATTCCGGTCCAAGTGTCCTGCAACCTGTTACCCCCTCCCCCCCAAGTCTAGGGTACCCTTGCAAACCGGACCCAAGTGCATCACGAAACCACTCTTCCGCTCACCTTTTTCCAAATACACTCTCGTGCTTCCGCGTGAAATATAGATGTTCGAATTTCCCCATAGCCATTCTTCTCTTGATCTGTCTGATGAACCAGGTTCAGATCAACATCACCGTCCCAACTACGCGTCAATCTACCATCTTTGATAATCCATTTGGGCATCAAAGCTGTAGAAGAAGGTACGTTATCCATGTGCAGCCGCAAAGTTCTTCCCCTTTTTTGTTTTTACCGCTTTCTGGGACGTGTATAATGTCTCCGAGTTACTTATGATGTCTTTGAACAATCCTCTTCCAGCAACTGTGAAGCTTCCTGGGAGAAGCAGATATAAAGAGATCTTTTTTTCTTCGGTATCTCTAAATCGCTTGACAAACCAATCGAGCCGGTTTGATTCAGAATTGACCCAAACGGCGCGAGTATGTCATCAATTCAAATTGTGCACTTCCATTCTTGTTCATGTCGTGGTATGGCTATCTTCGGTCGAACGAAGTAATATCGGTCTCGGGATAATGTCGTCTGTCTACATACATGGTCTAGCTCTGAGCACGAGAAGATATTATCTGATTCGAATGTCAGCCAATGGAAGTTTCAATCCAAGCGTTCCTGGCAGGTGTTGCACCTACATCTTGGAAGACTCAATGAAAAGCCTCCTCGTCCTGGAATGCTGGGTAAAGGGCAGGTAAATACCGTTGGTGATTCACCCGTGCTTTGATGCTCCCTTGTTTTGATGTTCCCTGATTGGTTGAAAGAAGCCTATATTTCTGGGTAGAGTCGCAACTTATCAAAACCGCAAATAGAGGCTTACAGACTTTGCGCGGCAGAAGCCGTCGTGGGTTTGGAAGTGCGGTTGTTGTACCTTTCTGCGCCTTTCGGTCTCTCTTTTCCAGCACTCACGCACAGATTCGGCGTAGAGACAGTGATAGCAACGCATATCCTGAACTTATAACATTATAGACCGTAAAGATTGAGCCCCCGCGCGGAACTTGTTGCAAATACTTTGCCCTCTCCTCTCGAGGGCCATACATGGCTGGCTTCTGTCTAGACTGTCACGCCGAATGCTATAGGTCATTGGCATGTGAAGTAACCTGGGCAATAAGATGACAACTGGAAGCAAACCTTAACCAAACTGTTGGGAGTGGGGGTTCGTGGTGATCCAGACTTCTTCGAATGTTCCGAGTTCTTTCCCCAAAACATACTATTTGCTTTTACGTTTTTTGGACAAGAGATTCCCCGCAACCTTCTGGAACGAGTCACTGGTAGTGTGTTGATAGGGTATGTGAGCAAGTGGACAATGGAATCTGAATACCATATAATATGGGGTCGAGTGTTCCGCGATACATCCCAATCAGGGAAAATCTTCTTTACAATGTAGACTGTAGCCCTGAGTTGGAATCCGGTAGACTTGGTGTCCCGAGCTATTGAATACTTGAGAGTGATAGGATAGATAGTAGTCAGTTTCAGACTGCAAATCGAATTCACTATCTATGATCATTGCACTGAATCTTAATATGAGTTTACAGACATACGAATTCAACGAAGATATGATTCACGTTAAATAGTACGGGTCCGGCGGATATGTCAATAGAGTCAATTTCATTCAATGCAATAATACTTGGAAGCTGATACGAATAGATACGAATATGAATAGTGTATCTGCCATGAAAGAATAACAATCGGGATTATATTGAACGGAGATATTGACCCCTTGATATTGTATATAAATTATATTCCTCAGGTTGTTCCTTATTCCTTCAATTACCCCGCATACATATGAGAGCTATTTCAAACAATTCTGTAATTCGATCTGTTTGATCGAAGACAAGGTTGAACCAAGAACAAAATACGAAAAGATGGTTGTACTCTCGTACATACAAAACCAGGTGTAAGCCTTGCGAAGTGTAAACATCCGACATCGCCAAGGGACTTCATAGCAACACTGGGATATATATATGTCCTTGCAGAACAGGCATAGCTGACATACTGGTTATTAGTGGCATGGAGATTAGCTACATGTCCAGGAAACACGTTCAACTCCCTTTGGCGATAGATGCAGAAACGACTCCTACAACCACACTGAAAGCACCCTGCACCCAATAGAAAGTTGTTCATAAGCAAACCGCTTCCAAGCCAGTTTCAAGCTCTTCCCTTCGGTTGCGGACACTATTGTCAAAGCTGTGAATAGAACAGCGTTTCAGTATTCTGATTCTGATGGGCCCATAGCCCTGAGTATCTGATGACGGACATGCCGTGAATAAAGGAAGAATTAATTAATTCTGGGTCGGGGAGAAAGAAGGTTTTCCTAGAGCTCTTGCGCTTTTAATTTGTTGGGACTATGGCCAGTCATAAGACACAAACTTGGGGCACAATTAGATTTCCTGGGGAAACACGAAATGGGGAAAAAAGGTGGCTGAAGACCAGTATCCTGTTTGTACAAACCGCCAATCTTTGGTTTGTTTTGGATAAAACCTCTTAACACGAGGCAAATGTTTTCCGAGGTCCACTCATTACCGAGAAGGGTGACGGGAACGTAATGATGGCGCTCTACGTGGGTCCACCGTCCCGACCCGTCACGCTTACACCTCGCTCCGAAATTTTGGTGCAAGGGCTGGAACGGTGTTCAACGTAGTCTATGCTCAAGTGTCTGTGGCATCGAAAACGTTCTCTGTTCAAGCAAGAAGTTGAATAATAGTCACAAATTCAAGTCTCGGGACTTGTTTATGGGATCACCTGTACTTCATTGAGAAGATCTCCGGGATACGTTCATGCTTGTATACGGTATGTGGGTAGCCAGAGTTTGGAAGCCGAGTCGGAACATGACAACGAATATACGCAAGCAATCAGGAGGGGAAAGGAAAGCATATTTGGAAGAATGATCCCTGAGCCCAAACGGAATGCGGTACTTTGGGCCGTAATCAAGTTCCTAGCGTTGACTCAGCGTCAGGCGGAGAAACAGGAATAGCTCCCCGTAGTCTGCGGACATCACCCAGTTCCTGGGCATACCACCGCTTTGACATCGAGATAAATGACCCTTCGATCACTCGGGAGGAACAAGACGCGTCGTGATCTCGTGATACGGATGAGACGATGATCAAAGTGGACGCATATTTCTCACGAACGGAGAACGCGGAACGACTAGTCTCCATGAGTCTCCAAAAAACCCTGAAAATTCCCCTCAGGAAGTTCCTCCGCTACAGACCGCTACATGCAGAAAAATGACGTCTCACCGGCACCCCGATATTCGGACTTTGTAAATGTCTGAATTGGTAAACAGATGTATGAGAATAGGTTCGCTTGGCAGAGTCGATCAAACGCACCAATTCGATCAGTTCATCTGACAAAGTAATGTGGGGAAATGTCAATTCAATAACTTCACCGACGCCTCTTGACACGGGACGTACAACTTCAAGTAAAGTTCAGGACAAGATTTCGTTAAGAGGATACTGGATTCGGGAAGCTTGAGGGGCCGAAAAGACAGGATGTGATGAATCAGGGAACGTTCCAAGGGACCCTTCTCAGACGGGGTTTGACGCCGAGAGGAGCTATCTAAACCCAGCATGCACATCTTTGAGGTCTCCGGGCTGGATCGAGGATCTAGATCCAAAGAAGTTGTCCAGCCTTACTATAATGTTCACTGAAGGATGTGCTGGTTTGAACGGAAGGAAGAAAACTTGTAGGTCCCTAGGTCTGAGCGGATGATCGACGTTGGTCGAATTTGTTACTGAACGTGTACTCTATAGTATTCAAGTGAAATGAAATTGGGGTTTCAATACAATTCAATCGAATTGAAGCGCTATTGACTGTGGACGAGAACACCAACAGACTAAAGATAACTAGCCACAGAACACAAATCACATACATATCACCTATCACTTACTATTGTACTATGAATACTTATGAATACTCGAAATACTATATACATAGGTAATACATTCCATAGTACAGAGTCAACTTATCAGGATCATAGCCTTATAGTGAACTATGGACACCTATCACTACATCATAGCGTATACAATGTTGATCTGCCATATATTATATTCACTCATACTTATTGTAGTTCAAAGCCTAAACGTTAAAACGGAATACGGTACTAGGGATAAGTGAAAGAGAGAAACAACCCTAAGGCCTAATACCCCATTTCCATGTCTTCATTTCCAGTTCGTGAGATTCATTTCCGAGGGGAGTTTATAAAAACAACTCTAATGAAACTTTACTTGCTACCAGCGCTAGGAACCGAGAATGTGCGCTCTGGATCCCTCGATAAACCGGGAAAACGGGTACTGCACTCTCATTCCAAGCTACACTGACACAGAGCCTCACGTTTTGGGTGACCCAGTGTCCCATCAAAAAATATACCCATTCTAGTCAATGCCCGCCCGCCCACAATCAAGATCAGAAGTTCTCAAATGCACCTTACCTACTCACCCCTAATTGATACATTGACGCGTTGACAACTCCCCGCTTCTAGTTGTAACATTGCCAAGGTCCTCAAAACTTCTAACGCTACTGGTTCCGTGTCGTTGACATCCATCTTGGCTTATGGATGTCAGTTCGTTCCATCCTGGACTCACTTTCACAGGCAAGCATGCACCAAAACATATACACTCACCACCATGACACACCTAGCCCGAATTGATCGTCCCACAAGTGTCCCTTTGGAAAATAATTCTCATACTCGAGACAGCCGCTCCGGGTTAGACTCGAAAACTCGACATCCGAGCTCAAACTTTGCATCCCAAGTACCATTGATCAGGGCTCAGGACGAACAGCCTCCTTGATCATTCACTTCCACGCTTCCCTTCTTTGAGAGTTTCTTTGCTGCGCTCGTGTCCCGCCGGCGTGTATTTTTAATTTGATCCCCATGAATACGGAAAGTGAACTGGCTACTTAAGTAAACTGAGTTTATTCCGTGAGCGCATGATTGCATACTTGCACAAGTTATTTTTGATCCACGTCAGATTCAATAGAGTCAACTCAGTAACATAGTCTACGAGCTTCGGAGACCCATGATGCAACCTCTAGTTCTCCCTCTCCAGCCTGGGGATGGGGATGGGGATGGTGATGGGAAGGAGATAAAATCGACAGGATATTTCCGAGTCTGTCTGCCACGACCAAGATCTCCGTTAGCTATCCCTCAGATCTGCCCAGGGACCTTTGGCCTCACGAGTCATGTATTTTGACGCTCAGGACCCTGCATGATGTTTCCAATGACAATAAGTTTCTCCCGTCCTCGTTAATTCTTACGCTTACAAGAGAGCACATATATCATGTACGTAATTAGATACTTTGCCTTATGAATACGTGCTTGACAACTATCGCGGCTAGAGGAAGGAGGCGAGGAGGCGAGGCAAGGAAGATTAGGCTAACTTGAAAAGGGAGAAATTCCTGGTGGCTAGTGTTGGACGAAGACTCGGACAGAGACACTTGGAGAAGTTCGAGACCTAGAAAATATTGTCGAATCACGGATAAAACGGAAGAATAGTGGTACTTATATATGGAAAACCCCGATAGAAATTCTGTTCTCGATTCACTACCCTTTTTTTTCTCGAAGGACAGAAGCCGTCTCCCTCCTGCTTCGTAAGTGCACAACCCTGCAACGTTCCTCCCTTCGTCTTTCCTTTTACATTTTAGCCTTGACTCTTTGTAAGATGCGTTCATCTTGGTGTAATGATTATACCTTCCTTTCCAAGATTCTTCTCTTAATACCTAGTTCCTATCGTGCACTCCATCATACTTATTTATCATCATATGTCAACCTTGGATCATATCATATCAAGGTTTAGTCGAACAAGGCAAGATGAGATGGAACACGGCAACAGTTGTCACTTGACGGAGAGCAAAGGATGTCTAGCTAGATTCGAATTGAACGGAAAATGCGAAATAAAAGGAACAATTAATTTTAGGAGAATGGTTGGTTCGGTTGGGGGACTGTGGCCCTGAGCAAGCATGCAAGCGCGCAAATAGTTCCACGACACAAAGCTGTTGGATGGGGGCGGGGTGAAGCGAGGGCCGAACTCAATTCGACCAGGATTGGACATGCGATTGCATAACATATGTAATGATCCACTGAGAATGGAGCCTCATTCACTTTGGAGAGATACGGGGCGTGGAGGATCAATGACTCGTTGACATATCGAGATTCTCTTTTCCCTTTTGTTGGGACGAGCCCTTAGTAAGTAAGAAGCTTTATTTTTTCGACCACTAGTCGAGGCATTATTTTCACACAGAGGTTAACTAGCAGGTCGGAGGGCAAGCAGTCTTCGAATCTCGTCTCCCACCACGACTCAATGCGCGCGCCAACCTCTTTCGACTCCCGGCGCAAATTCCTCCTTAACTGCGCAGTATACTTTGGCGCCTTAGTCAGTGGCGAGTGAATATGGTAAGTAGGCGGTTGTTAGGAATCTACCTACGTATGGTCTGACATGTATGGACGGGATGCATTGTATCAAGTTCAGACTTAATCCATCTATCAGTAAATAAGATTCAACTCGGTAGAACTAGGAATGGTTAGGAAAGGATTGTCTTCCCTGGATGGCAGACGTACATACAGTTTCAGCTGATTCATCTGTCTAGACTGAATTATTTCATTTCCTGCTATTTCCGATGTTTTCTGATCGTCAGTGCCAAATCGACTCGCCTTGCAGTGCGTGCCTGTACGTATAGGCGCTTTTTTACTTTCTGACGAATTTGTGACTTTCTGCACATCAGAAACTGAAATCTCACCTGCGGATCCGTGACCTCTATCGCTCGCCATCAGTGTACACTGCAAGGCGAACCTGAAGACGACGACTAATCCTATTGAATACTGTGTACATACCATCAGCAGTTATCCATCATCCTGATTCATCATCATCACCCGACTCGGAGCCACTAGCATCAACACCTCCCGCAGTCAACATGCATGAGGGAATAACCGAAGCCTCTGGACCCAGAGTCCAGTGACGCGTTGAGAAAGTAGTTGAGCCAGGTGAAATTCCTCGTTGGGAGGGAAGCTCGGGCAGTACGGACAGACACACGCATCATCGGACGGACTCTTTCAACATGTCAAGTTTTTCCACAGTCCGTCCCCGATCACTACAGCCGTTCCTTTGCCCTAGGCTTGTTTAACCTTTCAGTGATCTGTCGCAGGGTCCGAGGTACTAGTAGGAAGGAGTGAACCTTGAAGAAGAGTGGCACGGATCAACGTCGCCGTCATCGCGTCTCGAGGTACATTTCTAGCAGACCGTAAACCCAATTATTTTCAAGGGTAGGTAGGGGTCATTAATGATGCAGGATCGGGGACAACGGAGAATGTACAAGTAACACCGCTTGTAGAACGGAGATTTAATCCACCGTCGACGGTGGCAAAAGCCTACCCGACGAGCGAGGTTTTATCGAAGTCGGCGAGTTGTTTGCTCAGAATAAGTAGGTAGATAGGTACAAGTGTAGTAAACATCAACACTTTGTCTGTAGCTACAATACTTACCACTAATTCCACCGAGCCCGGCGCCCGAATTGTTTCAACAGGAAGCTAAGCTCCTGCTCAGCTGGTTTTCCAGTCTTCCACGTATGTTACCTATGTATGTAGCCTCTCTTCTAATGACCCGTCGGCGGAGGCAAAAAGGCCTTTTGAGCTCCCGTGTTCCTTCTTTTTATCCTTTCTTTCCGACTTTTCCTCTGCGTGGCGCTCGAGGTTTCGTCGACGAGATCGCGAGGAGGTCACTTGGACACTAGACGAGCCAGGTTCGACTTGAGGACCAGGTTTGAGGAAGAAATGTCTCGTTGGCAGACCAGACAAACGAGCCTGATGCAGGCTTTTTTGCTAGGAACCAAACAAGCAACTTGTCAAACTGGGCGCCACTTCTTATATACTAGTCTATATTATCAGAAACTGGTTGTTTATTCTACCTACATAGTTGCTTATTCGATATTGAGACGCTTAAGTTGTCTATACAACCATACACTCACCTACCCACTCACCTACTTACTGCCCACTTAGCTCCAGCTCTACAGCCTCCAAGCTCGAAAATAACGATAAAGAAGCACAAGATCGGCGGCCGCCACCCAAACAAGTCGGTTTCACTCAGGCTCTATGAATAAACAAGGTATTCCACGTAGAGTCTACTGTCAGTCCATATCAGCTTCTTTCTTGTACCTTCTGACTGGCTTCTCTTCCATGCCATGGCACAACCACGCGGCGGCTTTTTTTTCTTTATTTTTTCTGCGCCCGCGTTCCTTGGCACAAATTTGGGTCAACGTCACTCGAGAACGAGACAAATCACACTCTGGCTCACTAGGCTGCGGTTCCCGATTCCAAAGTTTAGCTTTTAGCCTATTTCCCCTCGTTTTCTCCACATTTTATCCTTTCCCTTTCCGTTGCCTCTGATGGAACAACGCGTTGGTTTGATCGGAAGCTCAGAGGAGGAAGGAAGGAGAGAAGAAGAGGTTCAATCAAGCTCCGAGTACATCCTCCGTATCGTACGTGCTACTAGACTCTTTTGCCCACTGCCCACGACAAGCGATAGTAGCCATCTTCCGTTTCCTTCTCTTTCCTTTTCCTTTCCAAATTCGTCAACTGTCCTCGTTCAACCTTCCCTTCTTGGGATCCCGCGAGCCTCTAAGCATGCTTCCTTGCTTCATTTCTTCCACGTTCTCGTTCCCTCGATCATCGCGAATCACAAAACAGAAACTTGGATAGAGTTTAACTGTTGTACGTCCTACATACCTGCCTACCTACCTGTCAAATATACCCGAGTCCCATAAAGCCACTGCGCATTCCGATTGCCCGATTCTCATTCTCAGCCTCGCTCGAGCTTGAGGAAAAGAAGCAAGCAAGCAAGTAGACTGCGGGCTTGCCACTAGCAACTTGAGGATCTAGTTCCGAGCCCGAACCCGAGTCCAGTCCGAGTCCGAGTCCGAGTTTTTTTGAGTCCGAGTATATCCTCCGAACAACAAACACGAAACGAAACGCAAGAGAGTCGAGAGAGAGAAGTCGTGAACGGTAAATTATGTCGTCTCTTTCCCGGGTAGGGATATGCAGATCCGGGTAAGCACTGGCAACTTGAAGCACGAGCACGAGTGCAAGAGTGTATCTTCCGGGTGTATGAACTCTATCTAGTATCTAGCACTGCTGCGTTGGCACCAACTACTAGCTACTAGTATAGGATCAGCCACGGTAGATTTTGAGCGGTTGAATATACGTACCACTAGGTAGGTACTAAGGTACCTCAAACCACCTCGGACATAGTCACAGTCGCCAGTGGCCACCAAGCCTAGGCAGGACCTACCTTACCTACCTGCTTGCTTTCTTGCTTCTTGCACGGGATTCGAATTCGGTCTAACATGGCCGTGATCTGACCTGACCCAACTCGAACATGTCTGTATTCAGGCTGATTGAGACTTCTCGGGTGCATTCACCGTGACCGGCGAGAGAACTCGAGCTCGTTCCGTCGGGATGGAGGAAAAACGATTCACCGCACCTATCATCACCTCCAGCGTACCTCTGGTCTTTCCTAACCAACCAAGTAGGTAGGTAGGTAGGTAGGTAAGTCTCGCTCGCTCAGTCAGTCGGCGGAGACTCGACAAGACCCAGACTCCCTACTTACCTGGGCGCGCGCGCATTGTACGTACGCGTACGTGAACGGGATATCTCATGAGCATGAGCGAGGCACGAGTCGAGTGGCCACGGCTAGATTCCGACTTTTGTTTGATCTTGCAATTGTTGTTTTTCTTTTCCTTCCTTCCTTTTTCCTCTTCCTGATCTGCGACGAGTACGTATGCGTGTCAAAGCAGTACGTATTAGAATAGTAAGTACACTTGCTTGATATGATGTGTTATGATATGTGTGATTTGATTGCTTGGAACGAGATTGGTGAAAAAGACAATAATAAAAAAGTACTCGATAGCATTTAGACAGACACAGAGAAGAAACGGGGAGAGACTCGAGGTACGTGATCATGGTGCAGGGTATGAGAAAAAAAAAGAGACCAGAGTAAAAAACACGGAAAAAAAGGGACAGGCGGGAGAAATAAATGACATGATTGCATGCGTGGAAATGCATAAAAAACATATATGGACATGGAGTGCGTAAAATGTACAATGAAAGAGGACGTGAAGAATGTACAGCGAAAAAACAGGATATAATAAGAGAGAGAAACCCCGAGTCCACAGAGTACAAAACAAAAACAGAGCAGAAAGAAAAAAAAAGACAATCAATAGACAATTTTTACTATCCTCTCGCCCAAAAATCACCCAGGTTATCCCTTCCTCCACCACTCGGACCGTTACTCCCTGAAGTCAAGGGACCCAAACCGCCAAGACCGCCCAAACTACCCAACCCAGGTCCTGTTCCACCACCCAATCCACCTAGTCCACCAGTACCACCCATTCCAAACCCGGATCCACTCGAAGAAGAGGGGTATGCACCTCCTGTTAATGAATGCACTGAAGGCAACGTTCTAGGAGAAGCAGAAGAACCGCCCAAGGCAGGAGAAGTAGCATATGTACGTTCGTACGAGTTGTTTCCTCCTGTAGATCCAGAAGACGATCGCCCTGGAGGCGGCGAATTCGAGTTTCCGGGCCCTGAGCCTCCAGGACCAGGGATAAACGGCGAGTTTAGAGTAGGAAAGTTGTAGGAAGAGCCAGATTGGGAAGAGGTCGAGTTGGATTCGCCCTGATGTGAAGACGAGTTGTTGGCTGTTGGAGACCAAGAGCCAGCGCCACCTCCACGAGAAGAAGATCTATCGAGCCTGTTCCACTGGTCATGCGTCGAGTGAGAGTGAGCAGCGTGGGGATGTGGTAAAGGGAGAGGTAACCCGTGGTGGTTTGCCCCGAATAGAGACTGGGAACCGGAAGACGAGTGAGAGCCGTTTTGATGGTGGTTTGAATACGACGCGTGGAGACTCTGGGAGGAATGAGGCGAGGGCAAGGTGTGTGGAGGAGAGATTCGCGAGTCAAAGGGAAGACCCTGTCTAGAGTATGGGTCCGAGTAGGAGAGGTGGTGAGGAGGCTGGTGGTGATGTGACGTGTCGATAGAGGGCAAGCCCCTCATGAACGCGGAGGAATCGGATGCGCCGTTTAAGGAGGGCGACGATTCTCCGAGATCTCCCCCGCCACCGAGACCAACGCTGTCGGAATTGGCGTCGTGACCGTGGCCATGCAAGAGACCAGGAGTAGAAGACGGGAGACCACCGACTGGATCGTTCCGTCGGCGTTTGCGCGAGTTGTTTGGGCGTCGGCGATAGACATAGTCGGGATATTTGGAATTGAAGGTTTCCTTGAGCTGTTTTGCCTGGTCGAGATAAAACTGTTTTTCGGACGCGGGCATGGATGTCCACTCCTTGGAGAGGATTTTTGAGATTTCGCCAGTACGCATGGATTGGTTTTCAGACGAGACTTGGGGACGGCGACGACGCGCAAAGATCATGAATGCGTTCATGGGGCGTTTTGGGGTGCCGTCGGCATTGAGAGTCTGGGAAGTGAGCGAGTTGTCGTCTGGACGCGGTCAGAAACGGTGGAGAGAAAACGAAGAGGGAGGCTCACCGTCGGGATCATTGTCGACCTTTTGGCCAAAGCCATCGTCAGAACCAGAAGTGGAGCCACGGTCAGTGGGATCAGTGTTGCTGGTGTTGTTGGCACTGTCGTATGGCTGAGAGTAGCGACTCATGTTTGTTGAGGAAGAGGAGCGCGGAAAGAGAATTGGCTGTTTAGAAAAACAAGACGCGTGGGAAATATGTGCCTAGGCGAGTTGGTTCGTTTTGTGGCTTGGTTCAGACTGAAACATAAGATGATCATGTCGAGATCCCGGTTCCGAGTGCTTCGGCATGCCATTCGCCGATCTCATCAGCCCTCCAGCCAATCTCCATCCTCCCGCCTCGCCGACTTTCTGTTCTAGACCCCCAGATCCCGCCGGCGATGTCCCTTTCTCCAATTGGCATCTCTCAACAAGTCCCCGTCGTCAGATGACCATTCCTCACACGCCCACTCCCCTGCAATCTCGCCAGTTCTCCATCCCTTCTCACGCCCCGACCCACAGGAAATGAGCAAAACGAGTACAAACCCATTCCATAACCTTCCCACTCCCTCCGTTCCCCGAGTGTCTCCATCCACTTTTCTCCTCGACCACCTCTCGTATTCATTTCCGGTCTCTAAACGCGCTCTTTCATTCATACTGATCCTCAATACATACGACGAGTCTAATTTCAAATCCATCCTTTACTCGTCGCGTGTGAGATGTCACTCCTTCCTGCCTTCGACTTCTCGAACTCGAGCTAATCCATAACCTTGCTTGCTTGCTCTGCTTCTTTGCTAGAACCTACGCCACAAACCCGCTTTCCTCTCTGAAGATACCGCGAGTCACGAGCGCTCCAGCTGTCTCTTTTCAGTGTGCCATCGATCATTGTTTGCTCTCAGTGCCTCGCTTGCTATCCGGGATGTACCACCCCGAACCTTCTCTCCTGGAACCCTTCATCTTTCTCCACGCTGATCATGGACATGACATACCTCTTTGTTTACCCGTATCTTCCATCTCTGTCTATCCGTCACACACGGGTCACACCTCTACAGCAATACTACTACTCTTGTCATCGCGTGCTGCTGCGTATCCTTGCCTACCTGCCTACTACCCGTCAAGTTAGGAGGAGGCGTTTGTTACTATACCACTGGCAGTGTCTGTCTGCCTGTCTGTCGCTATCCACCTGTTGCATGTCCGAGTTTTACGCCCTAGATGGACGGATCATCTACCCCAAACCCAAACGCGAAAAGAGAGAGAAAAACGAGTCCTTGAATGTTCGGACCTTGATAAGGATGCTTCAATTTAACCCCACTTCAAAGTCAGCTGTTGCTAAAACCCGACATACATGAACGGTGATCGCTTTTGATAAAACCACTCTTTTTAAATGATGATATACATACTCGACCGTACCTTGTACCTAGTCTAATATGTCTCCTTGAAAATCGCTGGGTTTTAAATCGCGTGCCACATGTAGACGCCAGGAGACGATTATTCAAAGGGATCGTCGTCTACATACATTGAGTGAATTATCATTATCGGACCTACAATAGGTATACATTCATTGAATACCTCTAGTACATATGCATAGCAACTTTGAAAGCGGGATGATTCAACGAGCCAACGAACGAGCTAACGAACGAACCAAAGGTGTATTCTGATATCATCCATCATCAATGATAAGTAGTATATACTCTATAGCTATTATTCAGTATACATAGTATAGTAGCCCTATAAGTAACGTATAGATATCTGATGAATAGGATGAACTTTCGGAACAAATTTTGGATTGACTGGAGAAATTCAACTTACTGACCTCTATTGTATTCTGATTGTGAGTGTATGCGAATCCGATATCAATATACTTGTTTGATGCCTAATACTCTATCATATCATGGAATATACAACTACTTTTACAGATGAATGGACGGTAAAGCGGCTTGGCTCGTAGTCTAACACTCCGATATCTCCTCACCCCAAAATCCTATATCATCGGTGATAAACGACTTGTATGTACTCTATATGAACAAGTAGATTCTTAGCTCCAGTGATGGATGAGCGAATCAACAAATCGTCATCGGATTCCGTGTCCGTGTCAGAGTCGGAGTCGGAGTCAATCCTTCTCCTTGTCAGATCTCCTTCAAAATCCGTAATAAGCAAGTCCAAAGATACGACGACGTAAAAATATCGCTAGATATTCGGTTCAAGATATCCCATATTTCAAATCAACAAACGACTTGCAAACCTAATCGCAAGATGACCTCCCTCGACGACCGACGGAGGGTGTGAAGATACTACACAGTCATGATAAGACAAAGTAGCGAATACGTATGTACTTGGCATGAGTACGACTTGGGGCACGGATACAAAACACAAAAAAAAAGAGGGAAAAAACAAAAGGAGAAAACGATATGAAATGACTTCAAATTCCCCTACTTGCTTACACAGTGGCTATAATTACTTAAAAGGAGCAAATCCTCCAAAGGTCGCCGTCGACCCTGCACCTGCACCTTCCTCCCTCAGGTCGGACCCTGAACGCGTCGATCCAAAGTAGGTACATACGTATCACAAGTAGTCATAGTTTGGACTTGGACTTGCAGGGTCCCTTCAAGTTCAAGTTGGTCGGGAGCTGACAGTGACATTGGTGACAGCTGACTTGGTTGGTTGTTTGTGCTTCACTTAAGTTGGGTACCATGTTAACCATGGCGTTTCAGAGGGTAAAAAAAAAAGGGATAATAGACTATTCTCCCAGCGCAAACAAACGTTAGTTACTTGTGAAAATCACAATTTTTCCTTATTTTCCCGGATAATGTACTATCTAGCTACACATATCTAGCAAACAATCATCAAAACACTTTTCAGAAACCGCCGGTACCGCTTAACCCAGGCCTCCACCACGCTCGCCCCCATCATCCTTATTAATCATACGATGATTGTCAATCCGACATAGTACTAGTCCAAAGGCACTGCAGAGCGCTAGCTCGAGACGACATCGGCGATCAAATAAGAAGGCACCTTGGTCGCGGTGGTGTGGTGTACACAGGCTAGTCGTCCTAGTACATTACATGTAACACTGGGTGGGTTAAACACAGGTACGCCGTGACAGGGATGTGTGATGGTCGACAACGTCTAGATGTACCGTAGCCAAGGAGGGTACGTTCACTTTTCGGTTACTATCCGTGCCCGCTATGCCCGAAATATATAACGTCCTTCCCCAGGCTGCTGCTGCTACGCACTTGGATTGATACCTTGCTACTATATCCATATCCACATATCAGCGTCAAAGTAATGGGATCAGTATCAACTCGATTGGACGGAGGAAGCCAAAAAGTTTGGGACCGTGATTGTGGCTTGTACGGATCCAAAGGACGATTCCCTACTCGACTGCGCAATGACGCTAACGTTTCCACCCGTTCCGTTGGGTTCAAGTTCAGACCAGACCAGACCGACCAAGAGTCCAGTTTGCAGAGGCTGGACACGGACGGACGGATACGAAACGCGTTTGCACACGGCCTCCTTCCCTAGTTTCTAGGTTCTAGGTAAGGTTGGTTCTAGTACAGTGGGTCATGGCGTGAGCCTCTTTTACTCTTCGAGGGTGGCACCAAGCTTTGCAAACCTGACTCGGTGGTTAATGCCGTATGCTATAGATATTTTAATATTATAAGCTTTATAGGATCAGTTATGTCCGTCGATCCTCTTCCCCGAGCTTGGAGCAATCGAGGATGACCTACAGGGTCAGAGTTGAAGGTGGCTGCATACGAACCCTGCTTTTTTGCCCTCTCTTGACGGCCTTTTGGTTTTCCGCAATAGTTTGAACTGGGCTACATTAGAGTACTTGTTCACTGTTTTTGTTTTTCAATCTGATCGTCTTGGACGATCTTTGATAAGTACTATATGATATAACATTCTATTCTGGTCAAGTACTTACCTGAACTATAGATTTTTAACGTGGCCAAAACGTGCCACCTCTTGGCGGAGCGGAATCCGGGGCATGGGCATATAGTTGTCCCAGAATGCTGTGATTCGAGAGTTTCCTGAACTCTATATAGACTTCATTACAGCGGTTCTATGAAAGCTCCGCAGATATGTACAATGCATATGTATAGTTATCACGAAATGCATACATACGGATGCCGCAGGCTGCAAGTGACCTATTGAGTACTTGTAATTACTTACTGAATATCGAGGAACCAACACCGTCCTATGCTATAATCCATTCAATCCTTTCATTATAAGAAAGACCGAATTTGATTTCGGTGTTCAATAATCAGTACTTGGGTTATTCAAACTTAGGCTAAGTAGATACTGTTTATTCACCGCGTACATTAATGAGTCGAATAGATACCCATTGGATTCCATTCAAGCGTTCAAATTAGGTCGTATCTATTCATTCCACGGTTCTAATTCCTTTGCATTCCGTTGCTTCTTGATCAATGAATGGCCTTTCTTATCAGTGCAGGGTGTACTTCCTGCTTCTAGTCTGAGCTCTTTGTATCTGTTGTACGTAGTGAATTGAAGTGAACTCCTTCAAGTTGTAATGATTATGCACGTACTAGAACTTGACAGAAAACATCATCCTATTTAGAGTAAAAGAGCAAGAAGCACGAAATTATTATATAAAACGAAGCAGAGACCACCCAGGAATTAGAACTCGACTTGGATACGCGCGTGCAGTCTGTCTCCCACCATACCTTTGAGCTAGAACCCAAAACAACCCCAAGTCAACGTGGTCAAACACGCGCGTGCTCATACTTTCCTATACGTATCTACAGTACGGACAGCTTTGGCGAACCACTTCCACTCGAGAATTTTGAATCGACTCGTCCGTACTTGGCTCAAAAGTCACGAGTTGCTGCGACCCCCTAAACGTGTCCTCATTAGAAGCGAAACTTTTTCTGTCGACTTTTTCTCTGCTGCGGTATCGAGACCCTGAGCGCCAAAGTGTCATTTGTACCCAACATTTTCGTTATCGAGCTCCACTCCTCTTACCCTTTTCGGGCCTCCTACCCGTTTATCCGTCCACCACCCAACTTTCATAAATCTGCCACTAATCATTCCCTCCGCCCAAACCCCTCCCTGAAAAAATCCCGAGCATATGGTATGACGCGTTCATGCCATCATAACAATCGAAACTTTGTGCCCAACTCGAATTTTAATGATCCACGAAAAACCCAGCGATGATGTGCGAAATGATGCCATGATTGCCTCGGTCTTTGGACTTCTCCTTCTGTTCCAGTGGGACTAGCTATGGCTTCCGTCTGCGAGTATTACTAGTACTAGGCGTAGATCAAGGGTATGGCGAGTACGAGAAAAAAGGAGATCGTGTAAGTAATTGTTACATATGTATTAATAAATCACAAGATCCATCCTAGGTTCCGAACATATCACAGAAGATGGAATGTGGAAATTTCTCTATAGGTCTCACCTCCATAGGAGAATCGACAAGAATCGAACCCTGATCTGGACAAGGACACCTTCCGTCGGTGTTTAAGTGACGTTGGTACAACGGGAACGGGGGCGAAATGGCATCCACTCTAATTCCTCGCGGATATAGGGTCTTTTGGACGGATATCGAAGGGAATGAACCTTTGAAGCGCCTGTAGGCCTGTTTCCCGTAAGTAAATAATTATAATCTTATTTCTGGATACCATCCGTGATTATAATTCTCTGTATGAAGGTATATCACTCGATGCAACTTTGAGCCTGAAAATCATAGATAGCAGCCCAGCCCGTAACTTGAATCGGTCTGAACAAGGCTGCATAAGTATCATTCCACCTCTATTCCCCGACTGTTTACTTAGAACGACTACTAGCATAACCGAACAAAGCCTTTTCGCTTCAAGATCTCAGGTATAAACTTTCAAAAGGTCAAGCAAGAAGCCTTTTTCCCAAGACTACCTGCCCGAACCTCTTTCCCACCTCGGTCGTCCCTCGGGCTTGCTGGATCTGCTCCGAGTTTGCTTTTGGCACTTTTTTTCAGACCCGCCGCTAAGAATGATAACCAGACTCATTTTGCGTGCTCAAACGGGCTCGGCTCTAGGTCTGAAACTATAGCTAGGCGGTGTAAGTCACTTTGGTAACGTTATGCCTTGGGAAATCTTACTCGGTCTACATGACTCTAGGTGTCGACTAGAAAAAAGAGACTGTAGTCCCGACTCAGACAGGCTAATCGAGACTTGACATCTCCTTAAGAATATCCTTTGCGGCCTTTTGCAGCTCGGTTCAAAAGCGATTATGAGCGCTACGATGTCGTTGGTTTACTCGTAGTAGACCTGGCCTGAAACTCGGCGTAAATCCAGTCAGTCATATTTGATTTATTTTCACTACAGATAATTATTCAATTATTTATTCGGGTAAGCAATTACTTGAATACCTTCAACTTCGACACAATGTCTCATTGTGATACTATAGACAATCGGCAAATGTCAATACTCGTTTCGTTCATAAACATTCAGACAGCGCCACAGCTTCAAAATGATGCGATCGTCCATGTCTACTATACTTGACGTTTTGTCGATGATTTTAACGACATCTACCAGTAAGGCTTTAAGTTAGAGTGACACGCGAACGAGTCAATCCAAGCCACTGCGTGGCATCGAAAGCTTGTGAAATTTCTGCTGTTTGTCGCCAATTTGCACCGAGTCTGTCCATGCAAGACCTCGGCACCTCAAGTTGGCCGAAAGCATAACGTAGTAAACAGCTACCTTGAACCAGTTTGCGTAGTACATCGGGCTTTCCTTTCAAGACAGTCCTACTTCCTGTCGCTGGGATTGAGCTTAAAAGAAAGAAAAGAACTTTGCGAATAGGGTATGCGAGAGTTCTGAGAATGAAATGCGCATGGTTCGAAGCCCGCTAGAAGCCTAATTGATGAGTAAGGTTCTCTTGGAAGCTGAGCACCGCAACTTACTTTCGAGAACATGGACAGTACGAAACTCGCTATTCCCGTAACTCAGCATGGCTTAGAACGGAGAGTAAGCATGGTCGAATCCGGGGAGCTACGACTAATGGGCACTTGGCACAGTGGTAGCGCGCATGCTTCGCACTTCTTAGAACGTTGCATGAGGTCGTGAGTTCAATCCTCACAGTGTCCAAATTTTTTTAGCGATCTGGTTCCTTTCCTCTGGAAATGAACACATCCTTCGTGTCTTCTAGCGCTTCGGCCAAGTTTTGGTTTGACATGTGAGATATTCCTCTCATGTGAAGCTTGTTCCTGGACTTTATGTAAGTTTGAGACATGAAAAACTTCTTAGATGATGGATTCTCTGTACATGTAATATAAAGACCGCGACAGAACCCCTGAAGTATGTGTTGGCCTTCCCACTACGGGAGATCACTCACACACTAAAGACCGCTCAAAGAAGTAACCGGGACGGCTTTATGAGCGATATGAACATCTGACACTTCATTTCCGACGTCCGGGGAGATAGAGGATTAGGAAAGTTGAAGGCACAGAATCCAGCTGTATACGCCTCGTGTGGTACCACATTCACAAAAGAACACAGGTGCGTTCACAAGCTAACACCCGTTCGAAAAACATGGTGCATTGTTCCTGTGAGAACAGATCCAAATCTACCTACGCACGGAGCTTTATGTGAGTAGAAAGTACCCTCTAGAAAAGAATTGGAAGAGTGGAATCATCAAACGAACTGGTTTCTTTCCGTGCAGTGCTGGTGGGGTTGTGACCGTGATTAGTCCATCAACAGAGATTCTGGCTAGAATTTGTCAGTGTCGAGACGTAATAAGCATAGTAAGTTGTTGAGAGTGGTGGGTTGAAGGCGAAATATCATAGAAAGGCAAACACAAACGGCAGTCCTATTTAAAGCAGGAATCGGCAGATTCTGCTAAGTATATCAGACGAAGGCATATAGCTTCATTCACTCAATTCCAAGCCAATATATGTCAAATGAATTATTGAATATGATTAGCACTGATATCGACATCGAACTTGATTATCGAGGAAGCGCGCATAGATAGAATGCATAGTTATTCAAATCCTCCTATTGATATCAATGAATGAAATGGTTCGTTATAGCTGGTGGCAGTGACGGAGACAAACCAATCGCATTATATTGAGTACACCAAGAATTACAGCGATTGTGATTTGACGGACGGCCAGATGGCAAGTGATTGGGTGAAGAAGGCATAGGGCACCTGCTTCTACACAAGCAGTAACTTGGTTATATTGGAGGGGCTGGGAATAAATCTTCCAAAATCTTACGACTATGTAGCATTCATGATCAACCTTCCAAGGCTATAACCCCTCCGAAAGCTCCAAATGTTGGCATAGAGACTGAATTTGTGCCGTAGATGTCAAGGGCATCACTAGGGTTAAAAGTCGGTAAGTTCAATTGTCGGACCAAATGTTACCTCGTGATGTTCTCCAGAGTTTTCTTAATTATTTATACCGCTTCAGAAACACTGAAAGGACGTCAGCGTGAAGGTCCTTAAGACCTCAAGGCTCAGGACCGCAGTTATTACCGGCATCAACCTCAAAGAAGGTAGACCTTCAGACGATAGAATTTAAAGTACTAATGCCTCATTAAAAGAAAAGTGTCCTTTACCACAAGTTATTAAAACTTAGACTGTCCTTGAAGAGGGCTAATGAGCACTTGCCAGAACTCTGGACGGCAAAGAGTGGCGCCGCCCTTAGTCATGTGGACAAATGCCTGCCGGCTGCAGTTGCCTATGCGAATCACTTCCTGTGTCCCTTCAATTCAAACCATGAGAGACACACTCACTGACGCTAGTATGTCATCTTTTTTCTTCTCCGCCATATTCTATGTTCAAATTACCCTCGATGCTGGTCAGATTTCCCTCGTACTGCAGACCTTCGAGTATACCATCTTGGACTGCGTCCGGGTGAGGTAGCGAATCGCATAGTGAGCACCAAAAGTATGATTGCAATTCTCGGCTAATCGCATAGTCAAAGATAACGGTTGGATCTCCATCGCGAGCGCGCACTATTGCAAGCTTCCTCGATGCAAATCCAAAACCTTTCCGGCTTGAATCTGAAAGAGGCTTTTTGACGATCACTGGGAGATATCAGGGAACTCCTATTTCCGTTATCAGTATTGGGATGGGCGACGCAAATATGGATTTTTTTGTTCGTGAAGTACGCGAGTGTTTGAGTGGGGACATGTTCATTGTTCGGTGTGTTCGTTAAACAGTATCCTCACAAGTCCATTATAAAGTGATTATATTGATATAGCTTGGGCTCTTGTGGTTGCCTCATAGATGCTCCGGTGGGCACGGTTGTGGTCCCGAAAGCATGCATTGCAATATCTCGAAACGTTGATTTCAACTTCGTTAATCCTGAGCAATGCAGTGAACCTGCATATAGGATCAGCAAACCAGTACGCAAGCCCCTTCATCCATTTTCAGCCATTTATCGTTATTTGTTAGGTCTATGGGGACTCGGATCTGCATGAACAGGTAATAGTATTGGTTCTAGTCATCAATATTCCTCATGCTATTTGCAAATAGGTGAAGAAATCTTTAGAAAGTACTCGGCCAACCCATTCAAACACCGTCGTTCTGTCGGACGTGGTCAATGCTTCTGCTGATAGGTGTGAAGGAGTGTGATAAGTTGAAGTCAATACGCTGACCCAGTATATCGAGCACAGTTTCTATTCGTCTCAAGGACGGCAAACATCGTTCCCTGACGCAAACGAGAATCTCATTCAGGATTTACTTCACAAAGTCAAAGACCTTGCAACTTTAGAAGTACGTGCTCCACCCAATACGTCGAACAATCCTCCTCACTGTACCTCGTCAGATGGAAACTCATCATCTGTATCATTTGGCGGCTTGCTGGAGTGGGCGTAAATCTTCAGAAACAACCAAGCCTCCGCCATTGGCCACGGGGCCTGTCAGACCTTCCAGCGATGGCGAGCCAGCATCTCAACCAGTCTCCATTACACCTCTTGCCGGGCCTGACACCTTTATCAAAGTTTCTGCCGCTCAAATGGTTTTCGCATCCAGAATGTCTCAAGACTTTATCACTCCAGAACAAGTTTCAACGCTGGAGCATTGGACCGGAGAGGTGAGGAGGTTCATTCATCCGATTTTCTGGTGACTCCTGAAGACCTTTGTCCAAAGGCTATTTTAAACGCTCTGAAGGAAATGGATATCCAACCAGAGGTGAGTGGGCATCGATAATATTGCTATAGGTATAAGTACAAATGACTTCTATCACAGCGTCATCATCCAGAGCAGGGAAGCGTTTGGGAGACCCATCAAACGACTTAATTATATGTTATTTCGCACAACGTTGAACTTTCTATTATCGTGTTGTTTCTGTATAGCTAAATCGTTCGAGACTAGAAGATATATAATCAACTACGACCGCCCCAAACGACTTCAATTCCGTATTCCTCAAGAGAATCAGCTTCCTGAAAGGAGACAAGGTCACACCCAAGAATCTGCACGTAGGAGATACGAGTTGGCTCGACATCTAGAATCATCTCTGCCATTCGAACAGCCAAACTTCCAGACCCTCCTTCACATTCATCTTCCATTCCAAATACAGCACTGGGTCTCTGGAGACGACCTCCTTTGCCCGGGAGGGGTCGTATCACCCTCTCACGAACTGGTTGTTTGGATTTCTTCCCGCCTCTAGCATCGGGCTTTACGTCCTCCAAATCATTTCCATTCCGAGCTTTGATTGTTCCCTCCAGCACCTTAAAGGGAAAAGCACAGTCAATAAGAGACAAGACTTGTAATCTGGGACAAAAGCGTAGGAGCCGATAGGTGGACTGTGCAGGAATGCCAGTAGTGGACCTAACCGGTGGTACTCGCTGTGCAAGCGCAGAGATAAGCACCGATGCATTATTGCAACCTTCTAGTGTAAGCGACTCGAGCGCCGGGATATAACCCAGCATCTCCGATCCCCAGTCGAGGGAAATGGAAAAATCTGAAAGAATCAGACTAGACAACCGTAGCAGACGAGGCTCATGCAAAATAGACTCAAAGCGAGGGAAAACGGCAAGATTAGCCTTTATTTCTCCATCGTGATCTTGTCTTTGTGCTCGGGACTCGACGTCCACGATTTCCAATCTCCTCAAATCGGGGAACGTCAAAGTTCGCAAAGCTGAACTGAGAGTATCGGGATGCATGCACTGTAAACAAAGTTCCCGAAGACGTGGATAATGAAGACGAGCGTCCAAAGTTCGTTGAGATTCGGAAGTAGATTCGTTAGGACTGAAAGCATCAATCCACAGGTCGAGTTTTTCGAGGTTTGGAAGAGAAAGAAGGGAGAGAAACCGAGGTATTTGCTTCGGAGGCGGGAAGCTCCAAGTTAGATGTCTCAAACGAGGCAATGCCGGAATCTTCAAGATACCAGGACGGGTCGTCCTGCGAACAGACGTCGGATCGGAAGTCGCACCCACGTCGAACGTAATTGCCACGTTTGAAAGGGTAAGCTCCTCGAGTTGATGAGTATAAGAAAGCCTTGTCAGAAAATGAGAGGCATACACGGGAGCTTCGCGATTAGGCAAAGCATTTGGAAGTGAAATCTCTAAAGTCTTCAGATATAGGAAGAAATGCAACGGCAGGCTCAAAAGAGGCATGCATTGCAAGGAGATATTCCTCACGAGGCTGGGTGAAATGCTGGAAATCACCCGACCTTGAGCTTCGTCTCGATCCGCAAATGGAAAGGATGCGTAGGAAAAGCGCTCGTGCGTCACCGCTATACCCACAGAGGTAAGAACTGGAAAAGAGTTGGAGGAATCATTCAACGTTTCTGTAAGGCAATACGCAGGGTCCAAGCTGCTGCATTCCAACAATATGGACCTGCATCTGTGATGCACCGGTTCCAACATAGAGAGTGCTTTGACCACACGGCGTGTCCGAGTCGTACACTGATTACTTTGGTCACGCCCGCCGAAAACGATATCAAGCGGCGCAGTACCCGAGCGATCTATATACGCCATTATACGCTCCTTTGACCATCCAGTACAACTGAACCAGATATGAGACCAAAGATGCGAAGTACCCAACGAAAGCTTGCGCCATCTCTTTGATACGTGCGAAAGTTGTAAGGTAGGAAAACCCTGTGGAATACGATCCCTATGATCATAGCATAGAAAACCGAAAATTTCCAAAAGGATCTCTGATGGGAGCCAGTTTATTGGAAGCCTCTGAGCCTCCAGATCAGCCTTTTGCTCTTCTAGTTGTCTCCTTTCAGCGGTGGCATCGTACACCATACGTTGAATTTCGTGTTGAAGTCGCAGAAGTTCGACCTCTTTCTTCTTCGCAGCTTCTAGTTGGGCACTGTTGACTCGCAGTTGGAGTTCGAGGTCTTGGAGGCGTTGCATAATCGAGAACTTGACCGTGACGCGCGGAAAGAAAGCTGAGAAACAAAAGACCAAGGTTAGGGTTAGAGTAATCCAACTGTTTGGTTGTGTTTGCTGACTACTTTGCAGCTCATAGTAGGTACTTCTGCAACGTTTCAAAGCTTGCGGCCATTGCGCAAAGGCTCCTCCATGGACCGTCGGAGGTTAATAGTATTTTCTCGGCGAAGCTGTCACTTGACCCAGCAAACCTGACATCACAACGTAATGCCTCCCGAGTCCCGTCCCGCTCCATCAACTGACCTCTTCAAGCTCGACGCTACGATAGAGCGCTGTTCCATTTTTGAACGAGAAAAGGACTAAACCAGTGGTTTTTCACTTTTATACCGTCCAAAAAACCTGTATATGTCGTGCTCGAATGAATGTGAATCTCCACAAAGAAGACACGAATGCATATCCAGCTTATATGTAAAATTACTCAGGGCTCAGAATTCTTTAACTCATTTCATAGGTGATGGCAAGCGGTCACGTTGATCAGCCTTTAAAAAGCTCACTTGGCAAGGATGCGAAGCGTTATTGCAGCTTATCTTCGACCTCCATCATGTTGATACTTCCAATTCTGCTAGCAACGACCGTTGTTGCTTCAAAACTTGGAGGTAAGTCTAACGTCACTTAGGTAATTCACACATTCGTGACTGAAACTTCAATAATAAGCCCCAAACTTCTCTGGTAATGTCTCGACATGTCCAGGTATTTAGGGTTCAGCGTTTAGACCAAACCGTGAAAATTGAAATACTTTGCAATAGGATACGAATTACAAAATCTAGAGAGAAATAGATATGGCCTAACAGCTACTTTATCTCTCGCCGGGCCTGCTTGCAACGCTTTCGGAACAGATGCGTCGCAGCTTACGATTGAGGTCACATATGAAAGCACAAGTCGGTGTGTAGTAAAACATTAAGCCCAAGCGCACCTTACTGACCACTTGTTAGCCTTCATGTGAATATCTTTGACACCCCAAGGGAACAGTTTACTATTCCAGAGGAGGTCATTTCACGTCCTCCTCGTCCCACTACGTCATTCGTCGATTCTTCGGATCTGATTTTCAACTATGAACCATCTCCGTTTGCATTTTGGATTACTCGTCGCACAGAACCAGACTCTGTGCCTTTGTTTGATACTAGGATTCGGTCTCTACCATCGACCCCTATCCCTGATTTGACACCAAATGGAACTCTCATCAATTTGGATGGGTTTCCTTTGGTCTTCGAGGATCAATTCCTGCAGGTGATAAACGTGCTTCTATCCAAGATATGCTGGAATTAACGGTTAAAAGCTGACTTCTGCGCTTCCCTTCGATACGAACATCTACGGATTGGGAGAAGCAGTCTCAAGTTCGGGTTTTCGGCGCGATATTGGAACAGGCGCCACCGGAGGAACCATTCAAACTATGTGGGCAAGGAATATCGCCGACCCAGTTGATGGTAATATGTAAGTTGTGGCTACAGCGTCATAAACAGTGTTTACATTCCTCTTTAGGTATGGGTCACACCCCTTCTATATGGAACACCGATTCAATGATTCGACCAGAATATCTCAATCTCATGGTGTCTTTTTGATGAAGTGAGCTCATCACTTGAGTGGGGTATCCGAGTGCCTCTGATGTACCTTCTAGCTCCGCGGGCTCAGATATACTTTTGCTGACGCCTCCTAGCTCAAATGTTTCCCTTATTCAATACAGAATGATTGGCGGGGTTATGGACTTTTACTTCTTTTCCGGACCAGATCCTAAGTCTGTTATCGAACAATATGGCGCAACGATTGGATTACCAGCTTGGGTTCCAGCATGGGGTTTTGGTTTCCATCTGTGCAGGTTCGCGTCCATCTTTTGCCTTCAATTTAAAGTTAAAACAGTTTTGATTGAATCAGATGGGGATATCCCGACATCAATGAGACTAAGGCTCAAGTAGACAACATGCGAGCTGCCAATATTCCTTTAGAGGGTAAGCCTTCGTTCCGAGTGATAGGATTATTTCTGAAGATTTGGCGTAAAGTGCAATGGCAGGATATTGATATTTATCATGCTTTGAGGGATTTTACTTCTGATCCTGTCAGTTTCCCTGCTGAAGAAATGCGTTCGTTCATTCGAGAACTGGTATGCTTTTGGTTCTTTCTAAGTCGTTTTTTACCCTGGCTGTTCACAATCTACGTCCGACAGGCATTGAATAACCAGAAGTGTAGATAGAAACTATCCTGCTAGTCGGTCAATTTCTGCTTACACGAGTAACTTCAGATATCCCAATTGTTGATGCTGCGTTGCCAAAGCAGACCAACAAAACCGATATAGTTTGTCCTTTTGCCTGTCAATGCCATAAGCTAGCCACTAATGTTTCCGTAGTATAATCCCTACCTCAAGGGAGCTGACTTGTGAGTATTCTCAACTGACAGAGACTAGTGGATGTGAAACCATGTCATGAAGGGATGTTTTCGTTAAGAATCCTGATGGATCAGAATACATTGGACAAGTTTGGCCCGGTTATACCGTCAGTGCTATGAATCATTTTCGTTACCCCTGAATACTAAAATCTTACTTAGGTCTTCCCCGATTGGTTCAGGAATACCACGCAGGACTGGTGGACAGAAGCCCTTTTGAACTGGTCACTAAGTGGGATAGAATTCTCTGGAATATGGCTTGATATGAATGAGATAGCTTCTTTCTGTACTGGGTCCTGGTATGCGCTATTGGTAGCGATGTTCGATATTTCTTTTACTTATCTTGATATTGTGACAGTGGCACAGGTGCCAACCTCAGTAACACAACCGTTGATCATATATTTCCGGGGAATCCTGGGAACCCAGTGATTGACTATCCTGAATGGTGAGTTCAGTAAAAAAAAAAGTTATGACTCGGAAGATTATAGACCAACACCGACGTATTCGTCCTATAGCTATGATAGTGCTGTCTGGGGTCCAAGCGGAAATATATCTATCAACGGGACGCTGACATTTGGATGCGACTCTGCACCGTTATCAAGTTCTAGTGCAGTTCCCAGACGTAGCTTTGCTGAATCGAATACAGATATCGACGTTAACACACCCCCCTATGCAATTCACAATGGTCTGTATCTTATCATCTTCAAAGCTTCCACTTATTACATTCGTGTTTAGGGTTCGGCCCCCTCTCCAACATGACTTTGGCTACGAATGCTACCCATGCAGGTGGCCTGTTCGATCTTGAGGTTCACAATATGTATGGGATGATGGAAGAAAAAGCTACACATCTGGCTCTTCAGAAGATTCATCCTGGAAAACGACCTTTTATCATCGCTAGATCGACTTTCCCGTCAACTGGGAAATGGGCTGGACATTGGGTTTGTATACTTGTTGCGGCAACGGCTTCTTACTAACGCACATATTATTAGCTTGGTGACAATTTCTCTAGGTAAGCCGTAATAAAGCATTCATTGATTCGCTGATTACAGTAAATCACCTATTCCAGATGGCAGTATCTCCGTTTCACCATTCCAGGCGTTCTTCAATTCCAGATGTTCCAGATCCCTCTAGTCGGAGCAGATGCATGTGGCGTAGGTTCTTTTTAGTTCTTGACCAAACACAAAAACTAACAATTTTCAAGTTTTGTATGTTATCTTACTTTCGCGTTTTACGGTGTGAATATGAATTACTTTGAAGATGGTAACACCGACGAAGAGCTCTGCAACCGATGGATGCAGCTAGCTGCCTTTACCCCATTTTTCAGGAATCATAACGAGCGTGGAGCTATCAGCCAAGAGGTTGGCACCAATCTCTTGATCCGTTGGGAGAGATACTTATTTGCCGTAGCCTTATCGATGGGATAGCGTCGCCGAAGCCTCCAGAACCGCAATAGCAACCAGGTATTCCCTTCTACCATACTGGGTGAGTAGTTTCGGAGGATTTTCGTTTGCCTATAAATCTCATTTCATTTTTCACAGTACACGCTATTTGCCAATGCCTCCATTCACGGTACCCCACCCGTCAGGGCACTCTTTTTTGAGTTCCCAGACGAGTCGGAACTTTTTTCTGTCGACACCCAATTCCTAATTGGAAGAGATATCCTTGTTACCCCAGTCCTCTTCCCCAATGTATCTACTGTGGATGGTGCGTATTTGCATTTATAGTATGGAACTATCCTGAATAAGGTTCGGCACCGAATAGCTATTCTGCCCGGACGCGGTGAGGTTGTGTGGAGAGACTTTTACACTCATGAAATTGTTTCGCCAACGACAGGAAGTTCCATCACGCTACCCGCACCTCTTGGACATATTAACGTTCATATACGGGATGGATCTGTTCTACTTCTTCACGCAGAACCTGCATATACAATCGAAGAAACTCGACAGGGTCCATTCTCGTTATTGTCTTCTTTGGCAACAAACGGGCAAGCATTTGGTTCTGCCTTTATCGATGACGGTGTTAGTGATCCTCCGGGTGACAACACCACAATAACGTTCTCAATTAACAACAATACCCTGCACATCAATCCCGTCGGTTCGTTCCGTGTTTCACAAATGTTGCAGGATATCAACGTTCTTGGAGTTGCCAACGCGCCAGAACATGTGCTACTGCAAGGACAGACCCCTCTGAACTGGGTGTACTTGGGCAATTTACGCAGGCTCTCCATCACCAATATCACTCTTGATCTTAACGAGCCGCAGGTTATCCAGTGGATATAACACGATTTCTCCTTGTTATTTATAAATATAATTCAAATACGTGGTATAGAACTGTTCGAGTCCGTAGTCCATAGATACGTATGTATGTATCTATCCAAGTGACAGAATCTCCAACCTTAAGAATGCTGAACCCTTGAATTCGAAACAGAAATTAGGTAAATCACAACCCACATTCAGATATGTAAGTACGCACTGGATGAACCATCGCTGGTCGCTCGCCAAACAAAGGCCGCCGTGAGCATTCTGAGTAGACTGACAGTTTGGAGCAACGAAATCGATAACATCAGCCTAGTACGGTTAGAGAAGGAATCATTACTCTTGAAAACTCGTGAAGCATGAGTAAAAGCGTAGCATACCCAATCAGTGCGACAGTAGACGAGAGGACCGAGATCTTGATTCACAAAGAAAGATTCGCAGCTGCGGTAGGTCAAAGTGACGACATTGGAGGTCTGAGGATTGAATAACAGTGTCAATTGTGAATAAACACAGAAAAGAAAAGCCCTCACCCCGTTGGAGATTTGGAAAAGAGCTCCTAAAAGAAACGTTAAGCCTGAAAAAGGACTTTAAAAATAGAATTTAGCATACCGACGTTCTCGCTATCGAAACGTAAAGCATCAGCGATGACATGGCATTCATTGGGGTCGGGGCCTCCTCCACTTGGGTTGAAGCAGTGAGTAGCACCTAAAACGTATCCATAGCATTAATATCAGGGGAACAAAATAAAGACTAAGGATACTGACAATTAGCCCCACACACGTTGGTTCCATTGTTGTTTTGACGAGCTTCGAGAGCCCTAGCACCAAGACCTGCAGCACACGAAATTTGCTGCAACTTGACATCTTTGTTTTCGCCGATGTACGTCTCGGACACGATGGTTTGGCCAGCACATAGCTCGTCTGCAAAACATCGACCAAGTCAATACGAAACCTTGCGAGGAGGTTCACACTCACCACGAGAGACGAGAGGACTGGCAGTGACACCAAGGGACAGAGCAGCAACAAAGAGCGAGAGAACGAGGTTCTTGTACATCTTAGCACAGACAAGAAGTTGGTATTAAGGCGTAAAAATCAAGGCCTTTTTATACTTCAAAGCTCTGAAGCTCCGAGAGCGTGCTTGCCCGAAACTCTTAGTTAAGATGTCATGACTTCCATTCGTTGTCGAGAAACCGAACAAGTAGCAGTCCCAAGACGGTGAATCGAATCCGTTGTAACCATGTGTATTGCTAAATAAGGACGGGACTGGAATCACTGGATTGATGAAAATCATGAGTCCGAATAGGTCGAAGGGATTCAACTTCAAAGTTGACGTTAACGGTACCTCAGCTGACAAGCACATGATGAGAGCGCGTGCATCTAGGCGCGTGTGGCAACTTTGGCATTGGTTCTAGAATACATTAAAAGGCAGTACGAATGTAAGGTAGAACCTTAAGAGTCCGTCGAGCTCGAAGCAAAGAAAAAATGTCCTATATCATATCCATGATAATCATCGTTGGGACCGTAGCTGATTTGTACCTGAAAACATCAGGAACAGTTGACGAAAAGGCCGAATAGTACGCCTCGACTTCGACCCACTTCATTACACCAATATCATCCCAATTCCGACCCATACCATAGCGGTTAACATACTGAAAACCGCTTTTCGGTCATTGACCACCGAGAATGCACCGTTGTCCGCCGAGTTCGTGGGTGAAGCGGTGCCCGAGTTGCTACCAGAAGCCACGACACGACCCGTGGTGCTAGAAGTAGTGCCCGTGTTGGTGGGGGTGTGCGAGCCAGAAGCTGAGAATCAGGTGTCAGCAAAGTGAGAACTTACACGTTAAGGAAAAAGCCTGTACCTGACGCACTTGCAGTAGAGCTTGCGGCAGCACCATTGCCTATAGTGGACGTAGTTGTGCATTGAGACGAAGATGGAGCTGGGTGAGGCTGGGGAGTACTAGGATCACCCTGGTGGAAGGTAGACTGGCCGTAGACACCCATGGGCTAGAGAGGATAGCAACATGCCAGGCGCAAACTTTAGTCATGTTTCAAGACACCACAAATGCTGCAACGTACCTCTCCGCTATCTCCAGCACATTGTTCAAAAACTCCTGCATCGTAACTCGCCGGCATGTTCCATTCACAACCCATCTCATCATATATATGCTGGCCTATTAACCAAACAAATGAGATGATAAATACAGGAAACAGGTTAATGAACGTACACCAAGTTGGGGCCATGTCACTTCCTGGTTTACAGGCTCTGAAACAGAACTCCGTGTCCGAGACAAAGTTCTAAGTGAAGTTTGAGAGAAAGTAAGAAATCAATGAGTAGATACCCACCGTCCACTCGAACATCTGCTGAAGTTCTCCGTATGCGTCTGAGAATACTAGACCACCGACAGGATTCCCTGCAACATTGTCTCGTTTCAGTACGAGTCCTGCGAGAGATAATAACATGCATACCATTGCCATCTGCACCGTGAGGGTCCAATTCTCCTCCAGCATCACCAGCAGGAACGTTTATCTTGGTCAAATCGCCGACGCCAGTGACTTGGACGAAATCGGGAGTCTTTACAAAATGAGCACCGTGAATCGTCCCGTCAGGAATCAGTCTAGTGCCATAGCCGCTCTTGAGACACCATGCGACTTCGATACGCTGTTCGAGATAACGATAAGACTATATGCAGGTCTGCCGACAGCAGCTCGTACTCACCTCAGTGTTTCCAATATCAGACCCAGGACCGGGTTTAGGGGGTGCCCATATACAGAAATCGTCAACAGAGTTGACTAGGGTATGATTAGAAAAGTGCGTAGACGAGAGACAAACGACGCACTGTAAGCATTTTGGCACATGGAAGTCTGATTACTCCCTGATCCACACTGGTTAGTTCCAGTTTGTCCTTCCTCGGTCGTTGGTGGAGCATTAGAAGGGAGATACGTCGCACTGTATTGAGCGTGAACCGACGAGAAGATTACAGGTAGGACGGTGAAAGTGAATGGGATCAGGGCATGCTTCGGGGACGAAAACATGTTGAAGTATCAGATAACCTGGCGAATAACGCTGAAAAGTGAAAGCGAAAGGAGAAAGTAAACCGACGACTTTCGAGGCTAGACAGGACAAGTTATACCTGTTTCGTGTGCACGGAACTAGTAAGACATCGCCCTGCATTCTCCGTTCTTAGTGGGCCGCGCTGCACTTGAAGGGAAAAAGAGCGGAGCATCGTGGCCGTGAATCCGGTGAAGAATATCGAAAATGCATTGAGAAACAACGTTCTGTCTGCATTTAACGCCAAAGGTTTTGATCCATGTCATCAGTTGCGGCCAGTGAAGCCTAGTCCAATGTAGATTTAAATAGCAGCATAGATAACATATTCCGGACGGGGTGGAGGTCTTTGGATTGGCCATGATAACCTGTTTGCGAGGTAGATGCGATAGGGTTGGAAAGTGGTTCTTCATGGTTCTTCATTGGATAAGGGAGCTCCGACTGCACAACATCGTCTTGCTCAGTACGTTGGTCCTAAAAACGCTAATCTATTCTTGTGGTAATGACTGTCAGCCATTGGTACTAGTGTTTAGGTGCTCCAGGTCTAAGCATGCATGTTATCTTTTAAGGATAATTCAGGAGAAATGGATCATCAAGATGGGCTGAAGACGCACTAAAACATCCACGCGCAACAATACCAACAACATGGGCGTTCAGAAAAAATGGGTCGCTCAAGCGGTGTCGAAGGTGAAGTTGCTCAAATGGCGTGCACAGATATGCATTACGGCTGATACAGTATTCGGAAGGAAGAAAGGAAGTGACAAGAAATCGTTGGCCACGGTTGTTTAACTTTTTCTTTTCTTTTTGAAGTTGTATTCTCACACGACCAATCATACATAACTGAGGGTACAGCACATACTACACTTACAATTCAAGTCCATATGTACGCAAGTGGTCCAAAATACAATATCAGCTACATATTATATAGATATATATACGCTAAGAAGGCAAGCAAGCGCAAGAGAACGATTCCAACTATACATCGTTTATCAAGAAACGTGCAAAGTCAAAAATAAGTCGAACTATTCCTGGGCAGCCTTGATAATGTCCGCCCCTTTCTCCGCAATACCATACAAGACAGAAGACAAGTGAGCTGAGATTTGCAGTGGTAAAACCGACGCGTCTACAACGCGAAGGTTGGACGTATCGTAGACCTTCAACTGAGCATCGACCACACCTAAAGTGGACGAGTCAGTAAGCATCTACATATAAACGTAAAGAGGGCAACGTACCACCAAGACTACGCTTCATCATAGCTGCAGTGGCAATAGGATGGTGAACAGCGGAAAAATTATCAGTAATCCAAGAGCGCCAGCTTGCGTCCGAACCACGCTCAGCATTATCAGGTACACTGTTACCAGGTATTGTCTCGCCAGTAGAGAGATTGCTATAGTACCCAAATAGTCAGCATTACGGTAGGGAAGACAGAATGCCCGACACAACGAACCTCAGAGGAGGGCTACTGATTATCTCCCTTGCGAGACGAGCACTCTCTACCTGCACGTCTAAATCCCAGTCCACGGAGAAGTAGTTTACGTTGACGGTGGGCTTGGTGAAGGGGTCATTGGACTAGACATCAGAATGGGGAATTTTGAGCTTTCCGAAGACGGCTAGAAAGGAATTTCCAACCTTGATGCTGACACTTCCTCGACTGAAAGGAAGCAACTGCCACATGTCGATGCCGATATCGCTGTACGTTGATGTTGAAGATCATTCCAAGGACAAAAGGCGTAAAGAACTCACTCTGGGAAGCCTGTGTCGTAAAATAGTTCAACAACGGGAGCTTTAGAGCAAACGGTACCTTGTGAGTTTTACGAATATCAGATGTAACGGAAATATTGCTTACCATCGTGGTCGATAATCAACCCTGACTGTATGTTGTAAATTTGTTCCAGAGCACCAGAATCCAATGCGAACCCGGCCTGGCTCGCTGCCCAATTCTGAAGGTTGGATTGGATTTTGTTGACAGCGTCAGAAGCTTTATCGCCGAAGACTTGGTAGAGATTGGGGTAGGCAATGGCATCAGAAGGGCCTCGACCACCACGATCGAAGTTTCCGCCTGCGCCCAGGGAGTTCATGGTCTAGAAATCGTCAGGAAAGAATTGTTTTGAGAGGAAAGTCTGTACTTACTTGCTCCTGGAGATTCTTGCCGACGGTCTTCAGGTCCAGCACGGTAGTAATACCGACAGACTCAAGAAGGTCAGAGTCGCCAATACCGGATAGTTGAAGCAGGGCAGGCGACTAGGGATAATGAGTAACGTCTTGACATGGAGATTCGAGAAAGTCGCACCTGAACGGCGCCAGCAGAGACGATGACTTCTCGCTTGGCGGTTGCAGTGAAACGATTACTACTGCCATCTGCTGGAGCAAACTCGACACCGGAGGCAGTGAGCGGAATGCTTCCTGCATTGGCCCAGGTGATTTTAGTGACCATGTGCTCCGTTAAAGTAAGCCAGTTCGTCCTCTGGCCCTCTACAGGCGATAAATAAGCTTCTGGTGCGGATGACCTGTGGTCCTCGGCATGCCAGTTGATGGTCTAAAAAAAGAATAAGAGTTGTTGGTAAAAATAAAAACGCAGCAGGAACGAAGACAAACGAATGGTGTGATAGAAACAGCATTACCGCCGCCGCCGTTTATGTCTGCGGCATGTGTAATACCAGTGAGGTTTCCTATGGTATCGATGAAAGCCTTCTGTTGCGGACCACCGTACATTTCATCGGGGTACGTTACTTGAACAGGTCCAGAAGTCCCATGAAAAGAAGCAACAGACTGTGCACCCTTGGCTTTCTGCTGATCGTTGGGTGCCGAGAATCCTTCGGACTGTACGGAGTCAGCCGATATTTCCTTCGCTAGAGGGAAAGACATACCTTCTTCATGTAAGAAAACAGGCCATCCCAGTTCCATCCAGCATTAGCATCAGAATCTTCCAGTAAAGAAGTCAATGCATCGTATTGAGCAGCAAGGCCACGAGTATAGTGACCACCATTGATTGAAGAGCTGCCTCCCAGGGTCTTGCCCCTAAGCACGACGATCATGAGCATTGTACCTGATCGAATGAGTATGAGGGACTCACCCCCGCATTACTCTTCCCTGGTCTGTCTCCCAAGCCCAATCCAGCTCGGTTCCGAATGCTTGGCTGTAGGCATAGATATCGTAAACCCTTGGGTCTCCACGGTTGTCCGCGCCGGCTTCGACCAGCAGTACGCTGATTGCAGGGTTTTCAGAGAGTCTGCCTGCTACCGTAGTCCCACCCAGTCCTCCTCCAATAATGATATAATCAAATTCTTGACCGTTGGCAGAAGATGCATCGTTCGTCACGCCGAAAGCTCGCTTATGCAGCTGCGGAACTGCAAATGCGAAAGAAACCAAGCTAAAGAGCGTGAATGTCCTGCCAGACAACATAGGTGGGTTAGAGGGGGAATAAAATACGACGGGAGCGGTATGATTCCCGACCCTTTAAATCCTTCAACCTACCGTCATATACGATTCTTGTCAATGCCGGGGATTGGCAGAGCGATCCGGCCAAAACACGCCGATAGACAAGGAGGGGCTTGCGAGTCTCGGGAGTTTATCTGAGTCCACTGAGATGGCTGCAAAAATGCTGTTGTAGGTAGTGGTCGCATGGTATAGGCGAGAAGCGCCTCGAACGCGATGATGTCGTCTGGCGAATATGGGACGAGCCTGGCACTAAAAGTTCAGTCTATGGACCGATCACGTTACTTCTGGATGTTCTGCCACCAACGGTCAGGTACCCTCGTAGCAGAGGAGCCAGATACACGTCATGCAAGCCAGACAGGAAGTATTCTGGTCAAACTGCTGACGGTACCAGAGCTGACTACAGCCAGTTCTCCCTACATTGGACGGGCCGACATCAAGTAGCGCCGACGACTCTCGGTCTTTGTATCGAAATAGATTGTTATTTCATATCCTTGACATTCGTGTGTACCCGCTTCCAAGCTCGTTGACTCCTGAACCCACTTACCTCTTGGCTAAAGTGCGAGCACTTCCCTCAGCTTTATTGACGTACTTCAAAATTGGAATATTGGTTCCCTGTAGGGAAAAATGTGCCAAGTCAAAGATGTAGACTACCAGTAAAGGCTTTTTACAGCTTTGCCCAAGGCCGCTGCGCTATCTTCTTTTCCTATACGATACCAGTATTGATAAACGAGACTTGGCAAGTATCCTCCGCCGATTCAACGCTGCGTCTTTCTTCTGTCGCAAGTCTCATTAAAATATACCTCGAAAGTTTCCAAAAGAACTCGACTAGATTCGATTGTCGGTCGTTTCACACCTTTCCCAGGTCTCCGTGAGCCTCCGTGGCGCAAATTTGACAACTCAACTTTCCTGCTCCTCGACGGAGAGAACGGCGGAGGTAATGTCCTGTATTTCAGTCAAATTTCAATTTGGGATTTTCCAATTATCCAGGATTACTTACGGAAGTTTACGACTTCAAACTTCAAGTCCGACTGCCCTAATACGCATACCTAAATCCATAACGTGAGCTCAGCGATAGGTCGTACTCGTAAAACATTGAAAATTGATTGCAAGGAGATGGAAGGCCGTTGTATATCATATTCAATGAATACGATGCGAGGACAAGCGAGGGCTTTCCCTTGATCAGCGGAACTAAGCTTTTACCTTGGATATATCAAATTTTCCTGCTTTGGACTTGAT